>JAULUF010000010.1:16855000-17455000 GCA_031834385.1 Semotilus atromaculatus
CACAGATAGTGTGTCCTACCAGACGGCTGAGGTCCAATTAAGCATGTCGTACACCTTCCATTACAAGAAAGAGGAGCTGGAGATGAATGAAGGAGTTGGAAGAGCAAGGATAGAGGGAGAAAGGTGGATAGGTGAGCCTCTGGTCTGGATGATGTCATTACACCACAATGAAACTCTTTCCTCTTTGGCGATCATCCTTTATTTTGCTGTGTATTATCTTAATGGCTGCGTGCCATATTCGGTTTGTGGAAAATGATCCTTTAGCGGGAAAGCCACTCACAGAGAACTTCCAGTCATGTCTGTGTTTATTGGCTCTCTAATGGACGAGAGAGGCAGCAAAAAAATACACTGCTCAGTCATCAATACTCTCTTCAAACCACAAAAAAGGGTGAAATTACTCTCTTGTTTAATCAGATTTTTTCCTGACATGTTTTCGATGATAAAAGATTACCAGTTATGATGATGACGATGATGATGTTGATACAGAAAATACTTTTTTTTGCTTCCCTTTATGGAAATACTGAGGGAGAGACCCAGCCCACGTTTCTTTGATTCCTTTCCTCTTTTAATTTCATTAAATGTTACAGTGGGCGACTCAAAGTTTCCATCATTGAGGCCTATGGTGCATTTTGATATCTTAGACCGTGAGTCATTTGCACTGGAGTAGATAAAATTTTTATACTGTATTCATATTATGACTGTGTGATGTACCGAATGTTTATGTTGTATTAATTATGATTTTGCTGGTGATATTAATTAATTGATTACGTTTTCTAAAGTTGTTGATTCCTTCATTGCCTTGCCATTTAAACGCATATGAATGGAAAGATGGAGATATTTAAATTACTATAAATGAAGTTTAAATCCGAGATGCAATGTTGTTTGAGTTGGTCAATTTGATTCAATTAAGTCTGTATCATTCCATTAATTCATTAAAACTGTCTTTAAATTAATCGATTCAGAACTTTTATTCAACAGTTGCGTCATCATGCAAAAATGTTCACTGTGGCATTCCAAAAAATAATAATTCAAATGTTTTAGTAAAAATATATGTTGGTATGTGATAGTATATTCTTGTAACACTGGCTCGTGTAAGAAAAGCATTTCTTTTTGTATTTGGTGAAAAAAAAAAAACCTGTATGGAAAACATGCCTTAAATATATAATATACATAACTGTTCAAAAGTGTGGGGTCAGATTTATTTTTATTTTTTATTTATTTTTTGTTAATTAATACTTGATGCAATAAATTGCTAAAAAATAAAAAATAAAAGAGAGACTAAAGATGTTTATAAAATTACAAAAGACTTCTATTGTTTGTTTGACCTTGCTATTCATCAAAGAATCTTAAGAAATGTAACAGTTTCTACAAAAAAAATATTAAATCTGTTTTCAACATTGATAATAATAAGAAATGTTTCTTGAGCATCAAATCGGCATATAATAATGATTTATTTAAGATCATGTGACACTAAAGACTGGAGTAATGATGCTGACAATTCAGCTTTGCCATCACAGGAATAAATTACATTTTAAAATCTATTCAAATAGAAAATGTTTTTTTGAAACTGTAATATTTAATAATGTCTGTTTTACTGTATTTTTGATCAAATAAATTCAGCCTTGGTCAGCTAAATAAGCCAGTTCATTATTGCACATTGCACTTGAGTGTGCAATTTTATTTTAGATGTCTTTAATCATGCATTTAGCACAGATTTACTCGCTATAGCAAGTGCTATAGTGATGCGGGTCGAAAGAGAGACCGCACGATTACCACACTTCTCCCTCAAGCTGAGATCAGACTCATCAATAGCAGGGATAATGTGGAGATGCGCACTATGACATCAATATCAGGCGCTGAGATCTTGGTGCTCTATTGTGTTTCTATCACCTCCCCCTCCATCCCCTCCATGTTCAGACACTGAGAGACCCATAGGACACTGACAGCCTTTGATGGGCCCTGCAGGCTCTCAGTGACTCTCAGCATTGTCTAAGAGATTGCACGCTCACTGAAAAGTGCACTTGCTCACCTTATTTTCTACAGTCTCACCTATGCACTCCTAAAAAGTTCCAATAGGGCTTTTAAGGCGATGCCATAGAACAGGGGTAGGGAACGTTGGTCCTGGAGAGCCACTGTCCTGCAGAGTTTAGCTCCAACCCTGAAAAAAACTCACCTGATTGTTGCCTTAATGATCCTAAAGACATTGATTAGCTGGTTCAGGTGTGTTTGATTAGGGTTGGAACTAAACTCTGCAGGACAGTGGCTCTCCAGGACCAACGTTCCCTACCCCTGCCATAGAAGATCCTTTCTGTAATCCGTTCTGAAAATATCCTTATTTTCCTCTTCTTCTTCTTATTTTAAAGAACATTTTAATAATCTAAAGAACCCTTTTCTAGTATAAATAACCTTTTTTTTTGTTGCAATTAATGGAAAGGTTTCTGTATTTAAAAGATTGTTCATGTTTCCATGGATGCCAATAAATAAACGTTATTTTTAAGAGGTTAGGGATGTGAAAAGTACTTTGGTACAAAGTCTATTATGTTAAAATGTATAGTAACAAAAAAATGTTGTATGATTAATAATGAAATCTTATGTTTTTTAATTCAAATCTTCTGCACCTGACTTATGTAAATGCTTCTGATTGGCCATTACAAATGTGCTCCGCTGACATATCTGTGATTGGTTGCAAAAGCTCAACCCTGCAAAAATATATGTAAATATATTGGGGAAAGCTTGAAGCAATGCTATAATCTAATATGTACATTATATGTTTGTAATAATGTATAACTAATAAACTGTGCTCAATAGCACATTTGCATGGCAACTAAAATGTTGGTATCGCAATTGCGCTAATCCCACCTCTGATGTTCAGGCTACAAAGGAGAGGTCAGCGATCTGATCACAGTTAAAATGATGATCTCAGAGCTTTTGGACGTTGATTGATGCTTGTGAGGCTTGTGTGCGGCAATTTATCGAATCATAAAATAAACATTCTGACTTCTGCCTCCCCTAGCCGTTGTATACGAGGTGAATTTATTGTTGCTATCCATGGGTTTATTGACAGCCTCCTTCCTTTGGACAGCCGAAGAAGGTGCACACCACCTCTTAGTGACAGTACAACATAAAGACTCATAAGTGTTGTGACTGTAAATCAATATTTATCACTGCAAGAAAGAATAGAGCTAGCTGGAAGATGCTGATGGCATCTTGCACTGCAGACTAACCCAATAAAAGAAGCAATAAATCAGAGTGAGTCTGAATAATCCCTCTCCATCAGTAGAGATTACCACCTCCTAATGCTCCAAACAGCACCATACCTTCACCAGAAGACCTACAAGAACCCCTCAATTGCCCACAAAAGACAGAATAAATATGTTTTTTAGTTCGGACTGTTCCAGGAATGTGTCCTCCATCATAAGGTGTCCGTCTGCCCGAGCTTTCTCTTTTTCAGCAGGCGTTATGAAAACAATCCCCGTACATTTCTTCCACACACAGTTGACGTCTCTTCCACACTTAGAACAAAAGAGCCCTTTCACGTTCTATATTACCCTTTTTTTTTTTGCTCCGTAGCCCTGCGACAACTGAATAGCCTGGCAAAGCTGACCGCACTTCAAACGTCGGCGCATGGGTAGTGGCTCTGGAGGTTTGATGAATGCCTCTAATTCCTTTGAGGCTCACATGGTAACAATAAATGTGACGGAAGAGGCACTCTCTCGTTTCACGAGCCGGGAACCCACGCTTTGTGTTGCAGGCCTTTAAATGCTAATCCTTTCTTTTGCCTTCTTCTGGAGTCGAGTGGCTCAACCTCTGCTGAGAAACTGTACTGTAGTAGTACCCATAGGCAAATCCTCCTGACGCAGGGATGTCTTTGTCTGGGACAAAAGTGCTAGATCTTGATTTACTTTCGCCACATTATCAGCATGTGAGCGGCGTGTTGGTCCTTTCTTGAATCACTCCTGGCAAGCCAAATGAGATATTATTATCCAGTACAATGTTCATAAGTTTGAGGTCAGTAAGATTGTTTTTTTTTTTTAAAGAAATTGGTACTTTTATCCTGCAAGGAAGCAATAAATTGATCAAAAGTTGTAGTATCAATATCTTGCCTGATTTCTGGTTCAAATAAATGCAGTTATGTAGTTTTTTTTATTTATTTTTTTTATTTTTTATTAAAGAGCTCTGAAAAAAATGCATCATGGTTTCTACACAAATATTAAGCTGCACAACTGTTTTTAAAATTAATAAGAATAAGAAGAAACATTTCTTAAAGATCAAATCAGCATATTAAACTGTAAGAAAATGATGTGATCAATATGTTATGACAACATATGTTTTACATTGCTATAGCTCATCGAAATAAGTCCAACTTTTTTTTTTCTCTTTTTTTTCAAGTTTAATCAAGTTATAAATGATTCAACAAATTTTTCTGAGTCAGTTTAATGTAATTTAAATTAAAACAACTTAAACATCCAAGTGTATTGTTCTTAAACATTTAAGGCAGCAACTTTTTTTACAGTGTAGACTGATTTCTGAAGGATCATGTGACACTAAAGACCAGAAAAATGATGCAGAAAATCCAGCCTTGCTAAAATATATTAAAATAGAAAAGAGTTATTTTAAATAGTAATAACGTTTTGCAGTGTTGCACAGTTTTTCTGAATTTTTTCATGGATATCAGTAATTCAAATTAAAAGGTGAAGCTAATATATTTAGTATATATAACTATATACATATGCATGATTATACTTTTCAGAGGGCCGATATTTCTGTTTTTAAAAAACTTTTTTTTATTGATTTCATGCAATATTCTGATTTTCTGAGATTTTGAATTTGGGGTTTTCATAAGCTGTAAGCCATAATCAGCAAAATTATAACTTTTGCACAATATTAAAAATTTTCGAGTTTCACCTGTAAATAAATATTATTAAGATGTGTACACTCCAAGGTTTAAGAACTTTTTCTCTTTTTTGATGATTATTAAATTGCAAGCTTTTCTTGAAAATGGTATAGGATTTTTCCAAACCATGTGAAGCCAATATGAATACAAAGAGTATATTTCTCAGATATTCCAAATCATTTTTCAGTGTCTTTTTAGTGGACACTTGTCATTTGTCACTGACCCAGTTGAGCAGAGATCAGAGTATAGAATAGTGTATCAACACACAGAGAGTTGTGAGCGAGAGCCAGACATGTGATCACAGTCTGTTCACCCCAGTCTCTCCTCTGCCCCGCTTCAACCAAGCCAAATGAGATCCTCTTGTATATTATCTCATGTTCATGTAAGTGTGAAGATGTCTGCGGACAGGGCATACTGTATTTATGCGCAGCTGTCTGGATAATTCACAATACAATGATGTGTGTGCTTCACTCTCAGTGTGTTCGGAAAGCGCTTCCAAGACTTGAGCCGTCTATAGGGAGAATCACTGAATGCATAATGAACGGGACCCCTCTCTGACACACCCTTCTCATCAGTTACTCCCAAATTTCGGTTACACAAGAGAGGCCCACTCTAATTGAACTGCCTTTGATGTGGTGCATGTTTGCTAAGCCTCCTTATTCAAGACTCAACATTTAACAATACATTTCTCATTTTCATCTGCAAAGCCAATTAATTTCTCAAACAGAATTGAATTTCAAAGGCAGTGGATAGAGGGAAATAAAGTACTAATGTTGAATTTCTGTGTGTTCATCACCGACTTAAATTATGATGCCGTTGAATGCGTATGGTGGCATTGTTATTTCTATCTCCTGAAATTATGAAGCAAAAGCTATAGCATAAGATCATATCAAGGGAAAAGTTGAATCGTTGATTAATATGTGATAACTTAAAGACATAGTTCACTTAAAAATGAAAATTCTGTCATTACTTACTCACCCTCAAGTTGTTTCAAACCTGTATGAATTTTTTTCATTGTTGAACACAAATGAAGATATTTTGAAGAATGTTGGTATCCAAACAGTTGATGGACCCCATTGACCCCAAGTCATCAACTGTCTAGTTACCGGCATTCTTCAAAATTTCTTCTTTTGCGTTCAACAGATGAAAAAAATGCATACAGGTTTGAAACAACTTGAAGGTGAGTAAATGATGTCAGAATTTTAAGTAAATTAGCCTATTCCTTTCATTTTAAAATCAAAATGTATACATAATAAGGAAAAAATATTAGTAATGCATTAAAAAAACTTATTTTCCCACACATTATTCACACTTTTATAAACCGAAGGAAAAGAAAATACAGAAAATGAATGTTTTTTTTTTTTTTTTTACTCCAGAACGTCATTTGCTTAATTTAATTGTATTTGTGGCTAATCTTTAATCAAAACAATTATATTGTTCTTTACATTGACATCAACATGTATTTTATTTTATTTTAAAAAGTTGAAAATGTTTATTTTAATTTATTTTTAAAGCTATAAATTACCATTCAAAAGTTTGAAGTCGGGCTCTTACATTAGGCTGCATTTATTTGATCAAAAATACAGTAAAATTATGAAATATTCCAACAATTTAAAAATAACTGTTTTCTGTTTGAATATATTTGTTTTTTCAGGACTCTGACATTTGTCACTTTTGTCATCACTTGTAATCAATGCAATCTTGCTAAATAAAATGTAATATATATATATATATATATATATATTTTTTTTTTTTAAATCTTACGGACCCCCTCATTTTTGAATGGTAGTGTGTATATATATGAACAGCCTTTTCTAAACATGAAAAATGTATGGTGTCACACCAAATGTTATGGACAGTTTGCATGCGACACATCTTACCCACTGATCTTTCTAATCCTGCTCACCTCTAAAGACAAGTTACTCAAACTACCGTTACACCTGAGGAGACGCTTATAGTATGTCATTATAGACTGTTTATCCATTCAGTAAATAATAGCAGCGCAAATGTGGTTTGTTTACCTAAATGTGGACAGAATATGAATAGTGTGTTTGGAAGTCATTCAGGCGTTTCTAGCGAGTCTGTACTATTGGGCTTGTGGAACATTCTATGACTCATCTCTGGCACCCACTGAAAAATTATGACTCAGAGGAAGTAGCAGACACATCTCAGAACATTCTTTGTGTTCTGCCATGCGTGTGTATTAAAGTGTGTGTGTGTTCAGGGTGAGAGATGTTCCGTTCCTTAATGAAAATATGAATCAAAATAATATGGCAAGAATTTGTGAAGCTGTTTGTTTTGGCTGTTAATGCATTTGAAGATTGTGTGCATGCAAATCTCATCTCAACCACATCTGCTTAGTTAGTGTGTGTCGCATGTGTGTTCTGCACGTGGGTGTGCGTGCATGTTCATATGTGGCATTATTTCTCCGTACAACCACGGCAGCATTTTTCCATGTGCGCATGAGCATGTTTACGAGAGACCGCATCGGTGGGTGTTGCGTGGAGTTTATGAGGCCCTTTGAACGAGAGCTGTGGTCCCAATTATCTGTCGGACCCCTCACAAGCTCTTTCCTCGTCTCGTCTCAAACCCCGTGCCCCAGTCTACCATCCTCAACCTGTCATTTTCCCCTCTTAAAGGGGACAGCACCGTCTCGAGAGCTTAGGAAGAGGGGATTTCTCCACATAAAGTTGAAAAGAAGATTATCATCCTGTAGTAGTAGACTTCTCCCCTGAGGTGTTGCCTTTTCTTTGAGTTTTGCTGCAAAGTTCAGAAAACTCATATTTTTTTTACATGTGGCACTGACTTGAAAGGTGCATCCTTTCATCTCAAGTATGCACGTGGGTTTGGGGAGTATGCAAGGACCTCACAGTGTACGTGTATGCTTTAATAGTTTCTTTATATGCAGATCCAAAAAGGATTTGGACACCGAAGCAATATTTAAAGTAGGCATATTTGAAAATTACTGTGTGAACTTCACTTTTTTAATAATTTTAAACTGATCCCCTCAGTTTCCCCTCAAGTTCAAGTAATTTTTTTCACAATATTAAACTGTGAATGCTAATTTCCCATATATATATTTTTTTACATTAGAACAGCATAGAACAATTTTGGATCAACTGATAATTACATTTTTAATAGAGATCATGATTCTGAAGAAATTATTATTTCATTGGTCAAATCAACTTTAACATTTAACAAAATAGGTTCTGACAAAATTTACTTTGCTTCAGTCTTTTTTTAAAAATGCAATAAACAAAGAGGTGTGTGAATGAAAATGAAGAAATGTGTGAATCAAAAGGTCGCCCTATAGGTCGATATGTGTTGGGTAAGTTACTCTACAAAGTAATTAATTACTAGCTACTAATTACATCTTCAACAGTGTAATTAGATTACTGCACTAATTACTCTCTAAAAAGTATTGGATTACTTATTACTAATTAGTTTCTGAATCCCATATCAACCTCGACCAGTTGAACAATAGACATGAAACTGCTCTTTCAAATAAATAATATAAAATGCCATAAATTATTCTTAACCTGACCAAAGTGTGTAAAGGGAGAAGGTTACATTAAAAACATACATTTTAACATAAAATTTTTAAGTTAAATCAACGGTTGTTTTATTTAGAATTGTTCTATTGTTTACACAGTATTTTATGCAAATACATCAGAAGTAACTGTAATAAAATAACAGATAAATTAAGAGTAATCCCTTACTTTCCTTTTTCATGGGAAAAATAATTAGATTACTTAGTAATTACACCCAACACTGTGTGTGTGTGTGTGTGTGTGTGTGTGTAAGATATTTTGTAATTATTATCCCTATTGTCCATGAACTGATATGAAATCTAGCCTTAAGGTTGTTGCTAAACTTGCTACACAATGGCACCCTATAGGCTACATCTGTTGTGCCACTGAGTGCACTATGTAAACAGGAAACTGATTTTGATGTTGTGATCTTTCATTGGTTACCTTGGGCCGGTGGTTGAGGCTGTAGTTTTGGTGTTTTCAGAAGGTGCAGTGCGTCAGCGCTCCCCTTAAATGACCTGCAAGTTTGCTGTGACTGAGTCACTCTGCAGCGAGGTGATGAATGCCTGGTGAGTCATCACTCGAGATCGCTGGCAGGTGGAGGGCTGTGAAAAGGCTTTTATCAGGCTCAATGATTACAGTATGAGAGGCACAGCTTGATGTGTGGTGATTCATTCAGAGTAGAATATGTCTGCACTGAGCATTCTTCTTCAATCTGTGCAGAATCTAGACAGACAAACATTGTCAGTGTATTCAGTGTTGTTATCAGGTACTAGTAAATACAAGGAGGTTAGCATCTTTGCGAATTCCACATCTATGTATTTTTAAGCCAATCACCCGAGCTTTATATGCATGTGACTAACTATGCATCTCATTAGTGTCCAATTTCTATCACCTTTCATATGAGGCATCGATCACATAGAATGTAATCGCGCACATGCAACAAAAGGAATCAATGGCCGGGGGCCATGCGAGGTCTGTAAAAGCAAACGTAAATGCACACACACAAGCTGAGAGCATGTGAAATGACTGTGGCTGTGGAAGCTGGAGATTGCTTTCAAAACAGTTCTTCAATTTCAGCAAGTCAGAAACAATAGTCAACTAAATTCACGCAGTGAGCGGTGATTGTGGAAATGAGAACATATTGATTCTGATCCTGTTCTACGTCCATCCATCCATCTTCAGTGACACATGATCCTTCATTCAAATCATTCTAATATGCTGAATTTAGTGCTCAATAAACATTTCTTATTATTATCAATATTATTATTTTCTTAATATTTTAGGCTGAGTCCTACTCCTATCATAGAGAGTTATTAAACGTCTAGCTGTCTGACCAGTTATTGCTGACCAGCAACAAGTTCCTGTTATTGCTCCCTGAACTGGCTAAGCTCCCGAGAGTACAGAGAGATTGTATTGTACACTTACCTGCGTGTCCTCACTGTCTTGATGCAGTGGTAATAAAAATAAGCAATAATATAAAACGATAATAAAGAAAAATGTTTTCTGAAAGACAGATTTTGCAGAAATTGTATCACTAAAGGTGCACTTAGACCTTTTTATTTAGTTTTCTTTTGCAAATTCGATGCAAAATCATGTAAATGCAAACATTCAATTGTAGAAATAACCTATTTGCTGATTTATTTGTGATTATTTATTCAAGAAATATCTGATATACAAGCAGGTTTACCAAGAAAAAGCAAAAAGGTCATGTGATTTCAAAATGGCTGCCCCCATGATGAGTCCACCTCTCCATGTGAATTAAAAAAAAATTATTAGGCTAATTAAATGCCTGGAGTCTTCATCTCACGTCAGTGTACATCATCTTAAACATATTTGTCAAAAGTACTATCCATATCTTAAGTGCTAAAACTTTTTTTGCGGTGTAAAAATGTACTGATTGAGTGCCCCTTTTAAGAAGTGATTTCTTAGGCAGTTTATAATGAGAGAGTGTCTTTTCTTGCATATAATGTTTCATCTGAGAGTTGAGTTGGATTCATATTTCATTCCTGAGCATGATCCGCGTTTAGTGTGGGAATTCACATCCCTGTTTAATAAAGAGAGCAGATTAGCCAGCCTTTCACAGTCAGCCGTCTGTGTATCTGCAGAGTTAAACCGAGTCACAAATGGGCTAGACAGGATGCCACACAGACGGAGAAGATGCTGATTTTTATTTTCTTCTCTTTGTGGTGGACAAAATCCTGTCCGGTTTGGAATACCATGCCCTGCCTATGTACTTAGTAATCATCCCTGGAATAGTTATATGGTGGACTATAAATGTAAATATGGCACAGTTATTAACCTAAACGTGACACTGGAAAATACTGGAAATGCAGGTTCCAGGTGTGTGTTTTCACCCGGAATATAATGAAAGATCACATAAAAACCTCTGACATACTTTGACATCATCTTTTTTTATCCTTCTCATTCTGTTTCCATGTTATTCATGTTTTTTTTTGTGTTGTTTTTTTTTTTTATCTCTGCAGTCTGAGCCATTATAAATCCATTGAAGGATTAAAGGCGCTAAAAATAGGCACTTACGCAGAGTAGGAATTAGTGCGCTGCTTCCTTCATAAACAAACAAGCGTGGATGTGCACCGCTGGCCTAGGCGGGCCCGTCTGCCCAGGGCTACAGGGAGTCATTTGTGGCCTGTGGGAGGTTGACCTCGGTCAGGCACTGTCGGGTGCATGATTCCCTTTCGCTCGCTGCCTCAGAGACACACGCAGACATGGAGCCTGGAGTCCAACGTGTGGGAGTAGTAACACAAGAGACGGGCCAAAACGCTTAATGATGCTAAACCTCATCCGTGGCTAGCGGCACGTACCAGCCCTCGCATTCTGAGAACTGCACCGAGACCAGACCAGTCCAACCAAGCCGGACCGGACCAGACCAGGCAGTTTCAGACATGTCATTTGAAGCTGCTGCCCTGCTTGGCCTGTCTACAAATAGAAACGGCTTCCATGAGCGTTTTCACTATGAGGCGAAACTAGCGAGGGCCGTTACTACACTTGGTTCAGAAGGGACGTTTTACTTTCTCTCTTTCTATTCGCTCATGCTGATTGTTTGTCATCCTCCTCCTGTTTCTCACTATCCCTTTTTTTTCTCTGTGACAAAGATGTAATCGTACTGGGTCTCTTTATTACTCAGCGCTTGAAGCATAACATCATAAAAAACGGGCAGGATCATATATTCATAAATGAAAAGAGGAGACGACTTCATCCATATTTGATTTGTAGGGTTCAATAATTAACATGAACAGTTAGTGGCACACTCCTTAAGGGATAGTTCACACAAAAATTTAAAAATGTAATTTATATGTGTCGTTCCAAACCTGTATGACTTTTCTGTATGATTTCTTCTGTGGAGCAAAACGTTATTTTGAATTTAAAATGTTGAATTTAAAACTTCTCATGACAACAAGTTTACCTACACCAGGCTTGTAAGCTCCAAAAAACACTGAAACATTCCATTGATGTGGATCATACCATTCATGCATTACCATAGACTGTTTGGGAGCAGACGTCACAGTTGTCACTGCAGCTGCATTGTGGTTGTAGAAAAACAGTGGTAACAAATGGAGGAAAACAGGCGAAACCCTCGGAATGTTGTGGCTTTAGGTGTCAGAATCAGAATGCAATAAAAGATTCTTCATTCTTACAGAATACCGTGGTCGAAGATGCCATTTGAAACTAAATGTGAACGTTTATAGTAACAAGCCATTAAACGGACAGACTGTTCTGATGAAACCTGCAATGATTAGTATTAAAACATGAATTTGATGTAAACAATAGGTCTACATAATATTAATTTATGCAGTTCATAGGGGACATAATGTATTAGCCCTGCAGTTACAGCATGAAATATTTAAACCTACAACATTTTACACCGATAACATTTAACATTAATTCTGACTTTATAATTCGCAATTGTGAGTTTATATTATGTTTCCGAGAAAACGGCTGGATATAAATTCACAATTCTGATGGAAAAAGGCAGAAAATCAAGTTAATATCACTCAATTCTGATTTTTCTTCTCAGAATTTTTAGATATAAACTTGGGATTGCAAAACAGTAATATAGAAACGACCTTTTTCACCCTTTTATCCCATGGCTTCCATAGACTGCTACTTCTCCGCCCACAAAAACATGTCATCTCTGTTTGCAAACCCCCAAATAGTCTACTGGCTTCCATTTTATGGACCAAAAAATCTGTCAGTTTTTCAAAATATCTTCTTTTGTGTTCTACAGTAGAAATAAAGTCCTACAGGTTTGGAATGACTTGAGGGAGGGTAAATGATGACAAACCTTTCATTTTTGGGTGAACTATCCCTTTAAGCTCTATTTCATTTAAAGAGGTGGTTTCTTTTAGTTAAATGACAGCTGGTAGATTTGCGAAAGCTTCTTAATGGAAAATGTAGTTTCCAAAGAGGGGCTCATTTTTACCTGTCCTCACTGTACTGAGTCATTCAGATTGACTCAAGACTGTAACAGCATTCATCTAAGTTTAATTCCCTCTATCTTTACCCTGCCACTGAATGACTAACCTGGGCCCGAGCTGAATCATTCTAGTGTGATTTTTCTTCTATTGTTTGGAAATGTATGATCACCGGTAATATCATTATTACTTTATGAATAAGATACTATTTCTTCTCTTTCTTATAAATCCATCTCTTTCTTAAAAGTCATCTTCATGGATTTTTCTTCAGCTTGTAATGTACAGAGGAGGTTCAAAACATGTTAAGAGTGCTACATTTTCATTTGAGTGTTACACAGATTGAATGGAATTCAGTGTAATCAAGTATGTCTGACTATCTGTACAAGATTCATTTGACATCAAAACGTTTCTAGTTTTAAGACTTTTGGGGTCTCTTTTGGGAGCTTGCTCAGTGGTGACAGAATTTCTTCATCACACATTGTTGGGTTCAAACACGCACTCTTTCAGTAGATCTTCAACCACTAAGCCACACTCAAAAGATACAAAATGTGTCCCTTCAATTGAGGGCAGGTATGCATGGTGCACAATGGGTAACTGCAGAGAGAGCCTGTGTTCAACACATTTTCAGGACATTCTTTTCAAAACAAACTTCAGGATATTGCAGATATGGCATTTCAAATGTTTGTTACATTATTTGGCATGCAGTCTTGTCAACCTCTAGGCACTTACAGTGAATTAAATGCACATAAAGTGAATGTTGAGTAGCATTGGGTTAAGACAATAGCTGTACAGTTCAGCTGGCCAGTACATCCCCTGAGGGACCCTTGGGCCCTTCATGCAAATGTATGTGTGAATTTGCCCTGCATCCCTGGACTGTATCGATACTGATGGAATTCAGAAAGATCTGCAATGCTGTTCTCCCAGGCTACACATGGTGTTGAGATTCAGTGTTTTAATCAAGATTGAATCAATATTCTGCAAGATTCATATTGATCCCTCAATACTGCCGGTGACCCTACATCGGCTAGCGAAATTCTGCGGCATAATCAGTATAAAAACAGATGCTACATCTTTATTGACACAAAACAGGCCAAGTGAGTATGTGTGGGTGGATGTCAGTGTGCAGGAAAAAGAGGCAGATCTCTGGCATTTTTAGAGCATCTCAATGACTGAAGTGCTGAGTTTTGTGGGAGCCTTGTAAAAAAACAGTTAACGAATAATATTCTAATAGGTCAACAGCATAAATCTCACATCCCAAATGTCAGATGGCTGATAAAGGAAACCCTGTCACTAGCACAAAGCAAGCAGTGGGCAGAAGCCTCCCACAGTCTGACATCAGTTAAACACTCTACAGGTTTTAGCTGATCTAAATATTTCCACTGTATGTGTGTGCGTTTAAGAGAGAGAAATATTTGTCCTCTAGTTCTTAGTCAACCTCGTATGTGTTTAACCCCAAACCCACAGGTAGTCTCAGTTGCGCACACTTGGGATCATAACCTTTAAAACTATGATTTATCTGAAGGAGAGTATGAGCACTCACGCACCCAGGCAAATACACAGCCGTTTAGAGGGGAAAAACATGGGTTATGACTTCATGGAATACAAGATGATAATGGCAATAATATTGTCTTAAAATATTGGTAATTTCTCACAATGTCTAGACCTCTACAGCACGACACAAATGTCTTTTTATATTCCTCAGTTTGATTTGATGTATCCAAATAAATGCAATTTGAATGCAAGGACGTAGAATTAAAAAACTTTATTTCAATGAGATTCATTAAACAATTATTCATTATAAAAGTCTACAAAAACTTTAAATGAAAGTTTGACTTCTAGATAGACAGACCGACAGACAGACAATGAGTTTAGATTTACCCCTCAAAAAAAGGAAATGGGTTTTTTGGTTGGCTAACATTAGACACCTATAAATAGTGTCTGGGGGCCCTAGTGATCAGCTTGCGCTGTATGTGCAGAGAGGACCTGTGCTATGCACATTCAGCATCCTTTGGCAGTTAGGGCCGTGCGGTCTGAGGCTTTTGCGGCCCCTGAGCCCTGATAGTCTGAGGATCACTGAGGCCCAGTCCATATTCCTGTCTTATCTGTCATTTTCGAAGGAATCATGTTTTCACACCTTTATTTTCTCTCTTGCTATATTTGCCGCATCTCTCAGCTGCTAAGACCTATGAACGGAGAACCTCAGTTGTTTTGGAAACCTACGTGTCTTACATGCGCGTATGAGACACGCGCTAGCAAATGCACATCTCTATGTGCTTATATTAGCTCTTAGCATTTTGTCACCAGGGCTGCCAGCACGTTATCTGATCCTGAGGGAGTCTGTTCTCTACTTTGTAGCTTCTCTAAACACATGCAGAGACTGCATTTTACTCAAGGGTAAACAGCATGTAATATAGTAATATAAAGTTTGAAAACCTCAGCATGAAATCTTAGTTCCCTTTTGAATGAATAGTGCTTTGAATAGGCCTACAGACAGGTTTGCAGAAAAGGAACATGCTACTTTATCAATGAAGCAGCCATTGTATTGACGCCAAAAAAAAGTGGATCCGTGAACACTGGTCGTCAATGATGTCACTTTTAACATCAAAAATGAAGAAATATATTTCTGACATGAGAGACGCAATTTAAACAGAAGTGTGTCAGATAAAAGGAATGTGCAAAGAGAGTCTTGCAATATTAATATAATCAATGCAAATGTTCATATTCCATTTAGACTAGCATTGTTTTCAAAGACACACATGACACAGTTTGTGAGAGTGCAGATGTGGGTGGTGCTAAGTGTCACTTCTTTCCTATGGGGAGATTTTCCATCTGCTTCTGCTGGGTTGAGGTTTGTGCATAAAAAATAAAATGAATAAATCCTGCCAACTCTAATATGATTCTAACCACCAGATTCAACCGTGGTCAGGCTTGAGTCGATGGCGTGTGATACTGTATCAATGTGTGAATGGATTTATGAGTATGTAAGCATGCATTTTTTAATTAGAAAAGTCATATCAGTGATGTCTTGGGTGGAAATCTCTGCAGGGTAGCTGCAATAATGCATTTGATGATTGACACTGGCTGAAGCAAAACTGTGTGTGCGTGTCTGGAAATGTGAAGAATTTGCTCAAGGTGCTTAAGGATTATTGTTAGAAGATGTTATTATTCTCTCTGTGTTTAAAACATAGGAATACCTGTTTTTCTCTGAGAATCTGATCACAGCCTATCTGTCACCTCAAAGTTGACTATATATGGATGGCATGAAATGTTGACTTACAGTGTCTACATTCACACAGCACCAGAATACAGTTATCAGTCCTTTAAATTTGATGCTAAATAGATTGATGGACGGACAGACAGATAGAAAGATGGATATATATATATTGACAGACAGACAGACAGACAGACAGTTTGTCAACAATAAAGTTCTGTTCACACACAGTTTGTTTATAAACAGGAGCGAGAACTGTTTTCTTTAACCTAACTGACTCTTTTAAATTTGCAAGACTCCGATCCACATTTTGAAAGAGAATAGCATCTAATAGGCATTTTTCACAGCTTTCAAAAGAATATAAAAGGTGTTTGACATCGCTTCTGTAAGCTTTGTGTGAACAGAATTTTTTCGAGATTCACACCTTTTTGTGAATATGGTTATAGCTGAAATGTCTTCATTGCATTTTACTTTGATTCTTGAGGCGGTTGAGTTAGATAGTTTTAGATTAGTTCTGTGATTCAGGGTGTAACGATTACAGTTCAGCAGCAGAGATCTGCACCCGTTCAGGCATAACATAGTGAGAGTGTGTGTATGTGCCAGTGTCTGTTACCATATAAGACTTGTTCATGACTCATGCTGCTTTGTGACCTGCAATGTGGGAAGTCATGATTCATACAAGCTACATTTAATCAACCTCAGCTCAAAAATACTCCGGCATGCGTGACCCCCCTCCCCTGCACTCACACACACAGAAACTATCAGCTCCACAGATGCCGCCACACTTGTGTCATTGTGCTTGCAGTGTCCTGAGTTCAAAGTTAGGTTACGTTTACGTAGATCTAAAACAACATGAACATTTTTTTTATTTCATTGGAATGGTTTTGTTTGCCATTGGAATTTCCAGACTATCCCATCATCCCTTGCACTGACATGGTTCTGCTGTGACATCATTCCGAGGTAACGATGCTTCCATCAGATCACAGGCTTTCTGTTGTGAAGGCTTTTATGACAAGAGTACTGATTTTATTAATGTGTGGCTTTTCTATTTTAAGCGTAATCAATTGGAATTTAATATTGTTGAAATTTGCCTTTTGCTGATTAACTATATTTAAAAATATATATGAGCTTTATTGCAATTATATTATATTGTGTTATATTATACGCTGACATGCTCTTTTTGGCATAATGTTCTGAGGTTGATTGAAAATGTTACTGTTTATACAAGTATTCTGTCTCATATAATCTGTCTCAGAAATAATCGTAAGAAACCTGCACAAAGCAAACTGACCCAATGAAAGAGTTAAGGCATGCTAAATGAGTGTGAATCAATCCTCTGTGATCAGCACATACCAGAATGTGACCTCTGAGTGCCCTGATGGTACAACCTGAGTGTTTCATATCATAGCGGAGATAAACACCACCTATCTTGAGCACAAGCCAGGCAGACATTGTACTTTTTTTACTGAGTGTTTACTTTCCTAGGTGGCTAATCTATTGTGTTTAGTATGGATTTATTCAAAGAGTGTTTTGGTCTGCGTCTACCTCAGTGACATCGAGTACAACAGCGAGAGAAGACTAGTTTTGACTAGCACTTGATTTCTAGCTGCTGTACCAAAAGTGGTCTAACACATCTGAGGGTCAGTGATGTTGTCCATGTGTAATATTTTTGTTGTCGCTTTTGTTATTTCTACATGTCTGCAACACGCAGATCCTCGGGCGGTAGGGGTCGTGAGAGATTGATGATGATGGGATCTGGGCTTTTGCCTACCCCAGCTGTACAATAACTCAAGCAAAGCCGTGCCCCCTCTACATTTTCCATTATGAATAAGTCGCACTCACACACACAGCTGGCAGTCTCAGTCATGAATAATTAACAATGTCTATGCGTACTCCAGGAAAGAGAGAGAGAAAGGGATGATGCATAGCTCTTTCTCTCCCTGGGGGTGTAGCACAAGCAGACAATACTATTGATTTCTGCCTGAGCAAGAGGCACTTGAATCCATTTAGAGATTGAGCAGAGCATAATGAACACAGACATGACTTCATACCTTTACCTTGAACTTTCCTCACACAACCAGATCACCATGCTTGCATGTATAAAGATGGCATCGCAATGCAAGTGTAAATAAAGAACTGGTCATTCGAATACGTACACCGTTTTCTTTACGCAAGAAACACTATAAAGACTATAATGTTTTATGTATTTGAGGAGTGGAGGAGAGTGTCTTATGGTTTATTCACAATTGGCATGTTTGGTTTGATTACAACGAACCCTGGATTCCTCTGTTAGTACGGGTTATTGAATAAGTGTGAACGCTGTCATCCGAACACTGGTGCGCACCAAACAACGGGATCGAGACCACTTAAAAGATGTGTCTCAGTCCGCTTCCAAACGAACTCTGGTGCGGTTTGAATTAAATTTAAACACAAAAAAACAAGACATGATGTCACAATATGTCTAAATGCGACCCTAAAAAGGACAACGTTTTTTTTTTTTTATCAGTCGTGATGTATGTTGCCCATCACAGTTCTCCTCACAGCAGATTGTTGTTTTTGTGTGTGACGGAGTGATTCTTGCCGCTGGTTTGATTCCTTTACACATTTTATCACGAGTTGGCAAAATACCAACATATGTAGGCTATGCACACACAACGAGCGCATTTATTCCAGCACACAGTATTGTTTTGGATGTTCGGTAAGTTCCGTCGCGAAATATACACAACAAAAGCCGACCAATCAGGTTGTGAACATTTCCCTATGCCTTTAGGTTCTGTGTTAAAATGCCAATGTGAATGCCAAGTGGACCAGGACAAATTATTTGCGATGTAATGCGATGCACTGATGCCTCAGATGCGACCATTCTAATAATGGCCAAAACTGAAAATAGCTGATTCAAAAATCTTGTATTATTATGGTAAAGGGCACCTATTATGGCATTTAAAATGTTCCTAATATTGTTTTGGGAGTCCCTAACAACAGTTTTACAAGCATGCAATGACAAAAAAACACTTTTGTTGTTTTATAATATGCATTTATTTTTACCTGATTTGCTCAGTGACTCCCATATGAATCGTTCAGAGATTAATTTTTCCAAACCCCGCCTTTGCGTGACGCTAATCTGCGGTGATTGGTCAGATAATGACCCAGTCAGTTGGTTAACACGGAGTACAGTGTACAATGCTTTTATCAATTACATTGTGTTATAATAATGATTATAGTGCACTGCTTTGTAGTAAAAATTTCAAAATAAGAGAAGGAATTTAAGTTGAGTTATATTAGCGACCATAGCCCAAAGTTCAGTGGTAAGCGCATTCAGTCTTTGTTTGCGTTAGCATAACGCATAAACATATTGATAATGCAGTACTGCAAGGTATTGCTCTATTCTTTATGACAACTCCAGTAACAACGACAAACACTTCACATATTTCAATACAATTGACATTGAAGACTATAGAAGCTGCGCTGTGCGTACACAACACACAAAATAATTATTGAGCATGCTACATAAAACATAAAAGCAACAATTAGTAATATTAATAATATTAACAGGTTGTGATTCGGAGGAGGAAGCTGATCCAAATAAACTTGGTACTGAACCTTCCTTCAATATCAGCCGGCTCGCGAATCCATAACGTTATTTGATAGCATTTATGTTTGTGAAGCAATCATCTTCAAAATGACGCGAACAAAGCACAAGGTCCGGGCTAACGTAAACATCTGTGGTATAGTTGTATATATGAACGGCTATACTTCTGTGGTATAGTTGTATATATGAACGGCTATACTTCTGTGGTATAGTTGTATATATGAACGGCTATACTTCTGTGGTATAGTTGTATATATGAACGGCTATACTTCTGTGGTATAGTTGTATATATGAACTGTAGCCACTTAGTCTTCAAATGCTCCTCCCTGGGCAGATGAAAAAAGTTCACTTTTGCGTCGCAATTCAGAACACAGCGTCTCGTCGCCATGATGTTTTCAAGTCTTCCCTGGCGTCTACGAGCGCAATAAGTGGGCGTATCTTATTCAAATAATTTGTCAAGTTGACGTCATCTAGACAGAGAAAAAGCATCGTTCGTCTATCGATTCATATCAGCGACTCAGAGTCGACTGACTTTTGAGAGACAATAACTTTGTATACGGTGAACTTTCATATTTAAATCTTTGCAGGATGTTTTCGTTCACTTAGATCTATGTTACACACTAAATGAAAGGTAATTTTAAAAATTCCATAATAGGTGCCCTTTAATAATATAATGACACATTCAAGGTTTCCGCCCAACAGCGAATGTTATATTGTTGATGTAAGTGTGAAATGTTTGGCCCCTTTATAGGATTGTAATATCCTATAAAGTTGTAACATTTCACATTATTAGCGTGATGACCTCTTAAAATTTGTAAAAATAATATTATTACTTAAAAAATATATATAGCGCTTATATCACTTTAAAAGTAGAATATACAATATATGATTTTAAATATTATATTTTTAAATATATGTGTGTATGTGTGTGTGTAATCCATAGTTTTAAAAACAAGAGAGAAGGAACAACATTTGACCTCAATCTGCAGTGAAGTCATAAAATGGTTATCGGTATTTCATATACGTAGAATATCCTTATTACGTCTGCTGTGTCTGCCGGTTGTGAAACTGTGCGGTTGTGTTGACTTTAATCTGATAAGCGTGTCTGAAGTATGACTGAAGTGAGATAACACTTAGTTGTGTATTCAGCACAAAAGAGCTCAGTCAGGATGTCGGTCAAGGCTTCCAGAGACATAATGGGATATCTTCATCGAACAGGCACATTCCCAATTGATCCAAAAATCTTATTAACTTGCGTACCATGCGTAAGAATTAATGCTTTCTCCACTGTCTGAACCAGTTAGATCTTATCTTAAACAAAACTGTATAGCCAAATATGTGTGTGCCAGTTATTCCCAAACAGAAGTAAAAACATTGCTTTGTTAAAGGTAAAGTGTGTAATGATGGGGCAAAGAAAGTTTGGGAAGTACTGTATCAAGCCAATTGCGTGCAGACCCAGAGGTCACCAGTCATTTATCTGCATGTGGCTGAACTGGAAAGCCCCAATGAAAGAATAAAGAAAAATCCCTTCTTCCTGTCCTCTCATTTCTAAATCGGTCTGTTTTCGTCGTTTCTCACTCTAGTCACCAGTTTTTTGCTGTTTTCTCTTTCCTTGCCTCACTGTCTGTCAGTATCTATCATGTTCATGTAAATCACAGACAAGCCTGTTAGTAATACTGAAAGAAGGGTGTTGAATAGTGTGTCGGGCAATTTGGTTTCTTACACTTTCACATAACCTAGTTCCTCTTGGCAAATGTTTGGTGAGGTGTGCTTTTGACCTACATTTACATACAATGCTGTGGCAATACCGCCTCGACCTTATCAGACCTCTTCCATAAAACAAAACACCAGAACTCATTGACGTCTGCTGAAAGCATGTGCCCTGTGCGATACTTATGTGTGTGATCATTTGTGAATGATTGTGTCAAGACCCATCCAAAGTTAAAGTGGCTTTAATTAGTTCTCAAGTAGATTTATTGAGGATGACACACTCCCGTAGTCTCAGACAAGGGCAGGATAGGCGTAAAGTGTTCTATGAATGATCCGTTATTAGCTGTACAATGAATGATAAGGGTGATGTGGGCCGCCCGGTGAAATAAAGTGGGGAGGACTGAGGGTGAATAAATTATGTTTATTTGTTGAAACGTCAGGTAAGCTTGAGAAAAGTCAAAACATTCAAAAACATTCAATTGAAACATTGATTTTATGCCTTGACTAGCGACATATGGTGCTTGAGGTGCATCTTTTAATTTTAGTAGAGGACTAAATTAAACTATGTTGACAGATTATGTATATTAACATATATAATATCAGTTGATACGCTTTTTCAATTAACAATTTTGAGCAAATGTGCTTTGCCTTATAGACCACCCATTCTATTCTATTCTATTCTATTCTATTCTATTCTATTCTATTCTAATTGGATGGATACACAGACAGAGCAGAGCAATATCTTGGATGTGTTCTAAGGTCATCACACATCAAAAGCTTGGCACCCACACGCGAAATCTAGACTTCAGCTTTTGCATAAATTATGAAATTGAAACAAAAATTTTGTGGGAAAGTGGAAATTTTCTGCTCTTGTCAGTAATAAGAAGTGAGTTGGTAAAGTCTCTTGACCTTTAAGAAAGAAAGAGGTGCATTCCTCATAAGTGCGTAGGAGAGCCACACAGAAAAACGATAGACTGATTATGTTCGGCACTAATGAAGCATGATTATGTATCCTGGATATGCAGTTAGCATTGAGAATGGTAATTGCATTCCATTAGGAACATCACTGAAAGTGTATTTATAAAGTCATTTTATTCTTATCAAGTGCTTATTACCGATATGATTGCAAGGTTAAGGCTTTCTGCATGTATAGATCAATTTGAAGGAACAGGGTATGAGCCTGGAGCCTGTTTTTTATCAGTAATAAAAATGGACCATGTACAGTCAATATTCCACAATCAAAAAATCTTAAAGTGCTCTTGTATCATAATGAAGGGGTTTATTTTGCTATAACAACTGGCTGAATACACATTTTTCTACATGCTAATTACAAGACCCCTTGCCAAATCAATAAATAAGTATAGATATGAGATTTGAGAAATTATTTTATTATGTGAAAAGAAAGAGACCGCAGAGTGATATAGGAAATGCCTGGGATGATCATAGCAATACAAATATTTGACCACAGATGATTAACCAAAAAGAATCAAGAATTCCAGAGAGCGGTCTATAAAACATTGACGTATCTTTTTAGTTCTTTACAACAGCCTAGTGGACGATGCAGATTCTTTACAGGTGCAAAAATCTTAGCAACAAGTAATGCCTGCTTTTATATCTTGTTGTTTTGTAATATTTCCCAGAGGCTTTTTGTAATTATTTCCACCACATCCAGCACCCGTTTTCCTTTAGTCAGTAGAAGTATGATTAAAAAAACATGACAAAAATCCACATTCATTCAAAGCTTAATTAAAAACATCTGGCAGAGACTGCAAACAGGACTCCAGATGATGCATTTGCAAATGTGTTTGTTTATATTGTTTTGCCTGATAACCCTACAGCCTTGCAGGAAAATTAAAGCAGCAAAATAAAATAAAATATCTGTAGGAGTAATGTCACAACATATCCAATAAATAAATAATATCATAAATGTGTCTCAGTTTAAGCATAAGCACTTAGTAAGCCAAACTTTGCCAGAGGCTTGTACTCTAACCGCACCCAATAATATTTTCTTTTCTCAGTGTGCACAAATGAAATAAGCTTATTAGTTCTTCATTTGATCTTAATCACAGAGACCTACAGGATCAATAGTAATATGAATGTGTGATGCACACTGAGATTATCATACTAGACAAGATTTGCACACATGCACAACTGGAAAAGAGTGATTGCCGCTGAGGAGGCATGTGGAGGATCTCCTTCAGACAAGCACACTCGTGCACGGAGAGAGCCAGAATGACTTTCCTTTGAGGGACTGAAGTATCATTTACCTTTATTTCTGTAGTCAAGAGTGTTTCATGGAGGTTTCAACAAAGCTGAGGAATTATGCTCATTCCAAGCCCTTGTCTTTTACACATTACCCTCTGTAACAAGAGGTATTTACTAAGCTTCCTACTACCCAATTAAGATATATAATTCTAGGAGAGCTGTTAGAGTCCAGCACGGTAACAATCGAGACCGTCTTCTGCCGCGGATGAACACACTATCAAACGCTGCTCTAAATGTCCATTACTGTCATTCAAGCCCACTGAGACAGAACCATTAAAAGGGCTCTATTAGTGAGTGTGCACTTTTGCCAGAGTATGTGCATGTGGAATAGTAGGATTAGTCATAGACGCTGATGATTAATACCCAGCAGAGCTGGAATGTAATGAGCCATTAAGTCTGTTTCAGTGTCAGAGGGTTGAAGGAAATGTACTACCGCTTTCTAGGCTCAGATCACAAGCCTGTACAAGGTGTGTGTGCGTGTGTGTACACACGTGTGTATTCTGATTGCACAAGATAAATGGGCTTTTAACAGTTAATAGCCAATAATTACTGGTGGAAAGCAAACCCGTCGAACTGCAGGTTTGGCTTTTTGGTGTCATCGCATCTAAAACCGCTACGTAGTTCATCGGATCATTTGCTAAAATGCCAAGGTGAATGTAAACCTATATTATGCTAGGATTCAGCGTGAGGATTAGCATACAGCAAATCAATGGCTTTTAACACTTCGTCTGCAGTAATGGTAAAATGAGTTTTGGTAATAAGTATGTGATCGGCTATACTAGTTACTGATGCTAATGTTGACAGCAGTAGCACACTGAATCTAAGTGGTCAACAATTTGAAAAAGGTGTCATGGCACTTATCTTAAGAGGAAAATGTACCATGTAAATAAAATTAGTTTGTTTCACTGTAAAACCATCACAAATCAATGTGAGATTATAAAAATATTTTAAAAAGTTGAGGAAGCTTGCACAATTGTTTAGCTATCTTTTTTTTTTTTTTTTTTGACTGTTAGCTTGATTTTTGGTTGATTCCTTTAAAGTCCAGTTCACTCAGTGACCATATTACCATCAGCTTTTTAGACTTATGCAAGTGTAGCTCCTTGATAATTTACAGTGACAATGTAATCATGATTATTCATTTCAATTAATATGCTTAATACTGGTTTTCTATTGTAATATATTTTAAAATGTAATTTATGTCTGTGATGCAAAGCAGAATTTTCAGCATCATTACTCCAGTCTTCAGTGTCACATGATCCTTCAGAAATCACTTTGGTGCTCAAGAAACATTTCTTATTATTATCAATGTTGAAAAGAGTGGAGCTGCTTAATATTTTTGTGGAAACCGTGATCTTTGCTGAACAGACAGTTCAAAAGAACAACATTTATTTGAAATAGACTTTTGTAACATTGTTTCTCACTTTTGATCAATTTAATGCGTCCTTGCTGAATGAAAGTGTTAATTTCTTTGAAAATAAAATATCACTCTAAACGTTTGAACAGTAGTGTAGATATTTAAAACAAGTTGAGATTTCATACAAAGCAGGCTGTTTCTGAATTCATTTACTGCTGTTTAATTCATCAGTAAATCAACATCACATTGATCCTTTTAGCAGCATAAATAACAAAACTGTGATTAAAATTTTGAATAAATGACGCACAAAACAAGCAATGTGACAAGAATGTCACTAAATCTGTCAGTGAAGCTGTTTGTAGTGCACAATAAATCTCTTATTTACACTATTTGTCTTGGTGATTTGCAGTATATTGGGAAAGATTTCGCATGTTTTTGATCGAATGAAACTTGACCAAAATCAATGCTGTAAATTATACTTTTCTTGTCACAACAGCTGTAATCGTAATCTTGATCATTTGTCTGATTTATTGTATTACCGGAGTAGTAACAATCTGTAGAAGTATCAGACTGAAGTGTATTTAGGTCTGTAACGGTGGTCTCTGAATGGAAACCATGGTTACTGTGGTAATTTTAGCAAGGCTTGTGTATGGAGATTGTCACAGGTGAGCTGTATGTTTTCTGTTAACGTAGTAGCGCAGACAGCTTTTTTCTGTCAGAAGTGTTCTGCTCAGCAGCAGAGAATGTCTGTGGAGTCGGGAAAGAGGACATGCATCACACAACGCATCATATGCTGTCATCCACCAAACCGCAGTGTCAGGCCTTCCTGCGGAGCGCAGGAACACAACTGCATTCCCATTCAGGACAGAATCTGAGCTGTCATGTTAGCTGAGATATTTAAACTGGTTAATGGTTGACAGGCATGGAGATACCAAGATCTGCTTTGTTGGCATAATGAAGCTGTAAAGAAGGCCTCTCAGGGTTTTGTTTATTTTTAGGGTCTCCAATGAGTTCGTCTGAAATCTGAATAAGCCAAGAGAAGACTGCTCAAGTGCTAATTATAAGGACATTAGGTCAGTGTACTCTATATCAGGAAAATGACGATGGAGAAATGGAAGATGATGATAAGGGCTATAGTTTAAAGTCCCCTGTAGTCAATAATTGTATCATTTAAAACTAATCTTTGATCATCAAAATTACATATTTAAACGTTTTTTCCTTAAAACAATTCTTCAATCCTTAAAAAAGCTTGAATATAACTCTACACCCTTGCCTCATTTAGTATACTCAGTTCTATGAATATGGAAATGAGCCCCACCTCCACTCACTCGCACCAGCTCAGAGATCCACTCGTTGACGATCACACGTTGACATGATTGGTTACAAGGTAGTTTGTTACATCAGAAACACCTGTGAGTTCAAACCGTGTTTTTGTTTCACTGGAGTTTTAAGAAGAAAATACTCAGCAATGGTGTTGTTGACTTATGAATTTGCTCATGGTTTGTCTTAAAGCATATTAAAAACACCACATAGACATATAAGTGTTCATTAAAAACTTGATTTACACCACAGGGGGACTTTAAGATATGAGAGATGCATTCTTCAGCAGCTTAAAACTGAAGCGGACTGTATATGTCCGATTTGTAAACAAACTGTTCTTTCAGAAAAACGTGCTATTACGTGCTTTGCATTTGCGACTATAAAAGTGCTTAAAGACTTTCAGAAGCACGCTCAAATGACATGGTTGCTTTAGCAAATGCATTTTTATCTCACATTTGCTTTTAATAATGCTATTGGTTAGGTTTACAGTAGGATTCCGTGTAGGTAGTACATTATATTTTTAAGCGCAATAGAGCATTAACCTTTTAGTGCCACTCACTGGACATTTCATTTCCGGACTGCTGTGAGACATACAGCAATCAACGTAACAAAACATTGCCAGATTCATGTTCATCTGTTTCAGATAAAACTCAGCGTGCTTTTAGTGGCATTTCACCCTGTCTCTTGCAAGAAGTTCAAGAAGCAGCGTAATATCATTTTGCAGAAATTATGCTGCATACATGCTTTCCCAATGAGCCTGGGTTGTTCTTTTGAATCAGATCTTTTCAATTGAATCAACTGAACCGGTTCACCACACCAGTTTGAACAATATGTTTACAAATCAGACTGAAATCAGTCAGGTTCTCGAGTCAGCACAGATAGTCCTTTTCCATCATATCAGAACACCTTGAGAAGACACTTCATTTTGAACGGGGTCTTAATACTAGCAACTGAGAACTGAGTTCTCAAAACATTCAGACAAACGAAATTAAAACACAGCTTAGCAGCGGCTGGTGGAAACATCATGACGCGCATCGGGCTCTCTCATTCGTCCACTCATGCCCTTCTCCTCCAGTGCACGCCAAACTCTTAACAGAGCTAAAACAGTGATCAGTACGATCACGCCGCTATGGGAACGGGACGCCCGTGATCAACCTCCGTTCTTCCCTGACTGTGACCTTCTCTGTTCCTTGTGTGTAACACACGTGTGACTCTCGTGCCCGTCTCCCGTCCTTCCGCTCTCTCATTATATCTCCAGCCCAGAACATCACTAACAGGCAGCAGGTGGGCAGAGGCGGAGCCTAGTCCAAGAGAAGAGAATCAGATCAGCCATAGAAGGACACATAGAAGGATAACATAAGGCTCAGGCTGTAACACTATATTGTTGGATACACAATTATTGGTCATTGTCTTGGGGGTATTCATCTCTGAGGCTCTCTGAGGTAGTAAGGCTCCATGCTCAATCGTCTGGTTTCAGAATAGTCCCAGTGCTCTGGTAGTCGTTCAGGCCCTTGAGCGGGCAAAAGTAGAACGCCAGCGACAGCTGTCAGAAACCCATCACAGAGCTCTGCTTTTGATGTGTGTGGGAGTGTTCCTTGCAAAACCAGTTAGCTGCCACAGTTAACAAGATTGAGAAAGGCCTGTAGAATAAAAAGAAGAAAGGGAACTTCTCGAGAGAACGAGACGGAGCACAAACCCCTTGCATCCCTCAGCAGTTCTAATCGGTAACACGGCCGAGAGTAGTCATTTGTGGTGAGTTTGTGTGCATATGCATCATTCTTTTGTGCACAACAAATGTACACATCTGAAAATCACAGCATGGAAAGAAAGCACATTCCAATTTTGAAATAGTGTGTTTGGCATATTATGAACCTTGCAACCACATCTGGAAACATTATTCTTGGAAGACAGGTCATTATCCACCAAAGGCAGGATAGAAAACATATTTAGAGCGCGAGGAAAAGAAACTAAACGAAAAACAATAATTGGAGTGACCAGTTGGACTGTTGCTCTAAATGTCTGGGAATGTAGGACACAAACTTGCTTATAAATGGGTACAGCTCTGTCAAATCTCACAGTTCGAACTTTTAAAGCAGCGGCAATCCCCCGCTACTGAATCTTTAGTCACACGGCAAAATAAATAGTTGTGAATGTGTGTTTACAGACTGTATTGATTGGGATGCGATCAAAAGGGCTGTATACTGTGAAATACTGCTGACAAAAAATGTCTTATTGAGTTGTCCTCGCAGGCTGCGGCGTAAACAACATACAACGCAACCGGTGCAGTCGAATTCAAAAACAACTGAATCTCATGAACTGGTTCTTTGTAGTGAATTAAAAACAGACTGTTTGCTCTGTTTGTTTTGGATTTTATTAAAAGGACCGGTTCATATAAGAAACAGTAGATCAGGAACCAAACTAACACAAGTAAAATTTTACTTCTTTTAACCCTTAATCGCTTACCTCCGATCTTTAGTGACCAGGGACGTCATTCACTATCCTCCTCCTCATTCATTTTTTAAAGTTAGACATCAACCTTCTTAGTATTACTCAATCAATTCATTATAAACAATTTAACAAGCAAAACAATAATAAAAATATAGCTGCAAGCAGCCATTATCGGGGCCAAGCACAAGAAGACGATACAACATGCCAACATGGGTGGGAGTTTCAGACCAACTGCAGCAAGGAGCAATTAAAGACATTTTAACATGATTTTAGGCAAAATGACTGAATAATCATATAATATGATTTTAATGGTTTATCACTTTCGACCAATAGGTGGCACAATTACGAAATTGATTTGGTGTGGTCAGAGTGAGGTGACAATGACATACAAAGTTTGGTGTCAATATGGCAAGACGTTGCAGAGATAATTCTGCAATGTAGAGAGGCACCATGCCTCATTTTTGCTGCTGCGATACATCTATCGACAAAAAATACATAACATTTTGTCTGCACGGTCTAGAGATGATACGATTCGATTTTGGTGAAAATTGGATAAACGGTCTAGGAGAAGTTAGAAAAAGTAGGACGGAGTCAAATTTATTCAAAAGTTATTAGCATTTTTGGAAATTTTGTTATAACTTTTTTACCACAAGGTAGCACTTCCCCCAAACTTTTTGAGTACCATCAAGGCATGGTTCCGATGACTCGTACTTAGTTTGGGAACGATACGCTTATGCATTCATAAAGTATAGCATTTTATATTATATCACAATACTGTATTGAAGTCAATGGGGAATTTCATGTTTTGTTCTAGCGTAGCCTGGCATGCCAGACCAGACCTACATCAGGATGTTAGGTCTGGGAACTCACCATTGACAGGGCTCAATACGAGGGGTGGGATAAACGGTTGTCTTTCAAATTCCCTCTGTACGCAATAGGTTCGCACTACAACCAACCAGAGCAACGAAGAAGGTGACGTCTTTTATATCTTCCTTTTTTTTAAATGACTCAAGTGCCGTTCTTGTCTTAAAGAAAAGCTTAACTTCAAATCATCCAGAGTTCGGCCGTTAACACTTTCTCTGACAAGCGGATGCGATGAGACCAGTTTTCCGTTTTGGTCATGCGACGTTCGACATATACCCTATAGTGCAAATAAACTTTATTCTACAAGATAGCAATGTCTGATACACAATGATGAAGTGACTTTCACTCATAGTTACCACAGGCAGAAAATAAAAGAATAGGAAGTATTATCAGCAAAACTTGAAATGGCTCAGTCATTTACTGCAGAGCAAGTACTGTACACAAACAAATATTAATGTCTGTCACTTAATGGTGGATCTGGTGAAGAAGCTGTCAGCGATCCAAATATTGATTTTGAAGATATTGAAAAGATCGCGAATGTTTGAGATCGCGAATATGAGTCAGATGCTGAATCTACTAGAAAATTAACTCTGACGAGGACAGTTATGATGGTATGAAACATCTGCTCAAACTAAACACTTCCAAGCTCCAAAAGGTAACAAAATATGCTTCATTTTATTCTTCTGTCATTGTTACTCTAATATCAGGAGTTCCATCTAAGTCTTTGTCTTCGTTTTCTTTCTTTTCATGGTAACCACAGTGTCCCTCCCACACACACACGCACATATGCGCGCACACACTCACACACTGCAGTATAGGATCCCTGAACCCACATACCGTGTGGTTTGAATTTCTCTGAGACTGACTGAGAGAGATAAGAAAGAGAGGCGTCGGGCCCACTGATTCCATTCTCTTGGTTGAGGAGTTTCCATTTGCACACACAGCCATTTCCAATGACCAAGGACAACTTTCCTCTTTCATGTTTTAATTTGTGCTGCAGTAAACCGTCAGTGTTCGTCAAGGCTCGCGGCTTTTACAGGCTCGCTCTGATTGAAGGAGCCCTACAACGATATCCACCGCATGCAACCTGCCTTGTGGAGCCGAGCTTCGAGGGTTTGCGCCCGTCTGTTTCGTCTGTACGGAGTACACAACCTGCCAATTTTGCCCAGTCAGGAGTTAAATCAAGATGACAAGGGTAAGAAATCTCAGGCCTGTGTCTCTGTGGGTCAGAGTTTGCCTAAGGTGCAGTCAGTGGTGGTTGTGGGAGCAGGGAGGAGTGCTGGCTGCACAATCCTCACCGCAGCAGGGCAGACAGGGGCAGCCCTGGCTTCAGCGGGGATGGAAAGAGCAGTGTTGGCTGCCACTAGAGCTCTGTAGGAATTGTTTAGTCATGCACAGATCATTCAGCAAGCAGAAGTTGGCCCCGGACAACTTAAATAGCTCAGTGTGTTGTGGAAAAGACTACTGGCAGAGACTGAAAGTAGAGATTGTGTAGTTTCAAAAGCAGTTTAAATCTGTCTGATTCAGAGCTTAAGCATCCTCTTTTTCTGTATGTCTTTTCATGCTGTGCTTAACCTTGGTTGTTCAGCTTTTTAAACCCCAGGCTAAATGCACTTTAACCCTGAGCAATGCAACATTTGTACTTGTAATTTTAGGGGGGGGGGAAATCTACTAAAAGTATCATGGCATACAGTGGTACAACATAAAAAATGCTTCCACGTATTTTTGGTCCAGTACCAAGGAATTTCTTGTAAATACTATGGTACATGAATTCTAGTATATGGTATATATGAATTAGTCAACATAATATAATGTATAATTTATAATATAATAAAAGAATGAATCATATTTTATACTATGAATATATACCATATTTTAAACATTTATATTATATACTATTATAATATTTAGAATGAGCTTTTATTTTATATTTTCAGTTAAGTTTCAGTAATTTTGTATACCGTTTTTGTTATATTTCTATATACCTTCATTTTTTTTTTTTTTTTATGTAATTTTAGTATTTCACATTAAATGTACTTTATTTCAGTTTGTTTCTAATTTTCCTTTAGGTTATTCATCTAATATTTATATTTCAGCTTTATTTTAATTACTGAGAGCGATTAAACGTTGTTGACAATAACAACACTGATGTTAACCATGTAAAATTATTCTGTTCAGTGAGATCTTATTGCATCGGACAACCAATCATAAACTACACAGTGCTTACCTTTATTAATTATGTATATGCTATGCACAGTCTCATGTCCTGATTTCTCTGAGTCAGTCGTGTTCCTGTGTGAAAATATTTTGTTGATCCCGGAACAACATTCCTGTCCGAAGCTTTAATCCTAACCGTATCTCTACACTTAAACCTAACCCTAAGTTATCTGTAAAATCAGAGGTAAATGATAGGTGAATGACACTGCTGTAGAAGCACCAAAGCCTGTTTGTGAGCCTAAACTTTACATAAACACGTCCTTCAAATCTGATTGGTTGATTGGAATTTTATTCCAGGTTGAACAAAGATGTGGATCCAGGAACATGTTGCACTTGGTGAAATCCGGTTCTGCAGTCACTGAACCATTTGCATTTTGTTTAGTTTCAGAGAAAAATGAAAAATGTTAAACTGTGACAGCACGTCGTAAACTATCGTGAACAAGATACCCTACTCTTATATTTTAATTTTGTATATTTTTTTTAACCATGTAATATTATTAGCTTATTGTATTCTACTTTGTGTTATTAAAGCTGGTCATGTACCCATGGCAAGCTGAATTCATCTCAAGTCTCTAAAGTTACGTTTACCCAGGGTTTAGCATGGCACTGCATGGGGTCACAATTTCAAGCCCATCTCTCTCTTTCAATTCTTTCTAAATGAACGGATTTGTCTTGGCTGGTATATGTTCAGAGATCATGCACACCTTGCCAATACTGCAAATAAAATTCCTTGAGAGGATCTTAAGGTTGTGCTTTATGCTGAGGTCTGCTCCTGACTCGTCATATTCAATCTGCACTTATTCAAATCAGCTGCAGGGCGGAATGCTAATTTGAGGTTAGTGATATTCACTTGGCAGCCAGAAGGCAGCCGATCCGACGTGAATCCCCGCTCCCGGTCTGATGAGATTTAAATGCGTCGGAGTCATTGTCGAAGGTTTCTGATACAGGACCTGAGGTACGGGGGCAGGACAGGTTTGTATACACACAATTGATCTAGAATCCAGAGACACTTAAGTCCCTAATCACACATCCACCGGTTGAGCTGCTTTGATGGGTGAAATAAGGGGAAAGGAAAAGGAAAAAGAGCTCAAGGTAATCTTTGTGACTGGATGTCTGAAGATCACATGTGCCAGTATCTCTCTGTGTGCCTCCTACAAAAGAACCGATAGCAGAGACCCCACTGTTTTGACAGCTAAATCACCTTCCCCAGCTAATCTACCACTTTGTGTGCACATAAGATCATTGTTTAAAGTGTGACTGTGTACCTGCTTACGTGGGGGTGTATGTTAAATGAGAGAGTGTGAATAGTGCGACAGCAGCTGATCCTCACACTGGTCGTGTGGGAGGGTTTGGAGCTTTGTTTTTGTGTGTGGTTGTGCGTTTGCTTTCTGTAGGTGGCATCTTTGAGGAGGTGGTCACAGTGAGATCGTTGAACCTTGAAGCCAGGATGCAAAATTACCTTGAGAAAACAGGAACACTTTAAAATATGCTTCTGTTGATTAACATTAGTTAATGCACAGGTGTCATGAACTATCAATTAACAACCATTTTTACAGCACTGATTAACCTAGGAAAAATATGAATTAAATTTATTGTTAATTTATGTTAGTTCATAAGTGCCCCTATTATGCTTCTGCGAATATTACCTTTCATGGAGTGTAATATAGCTGTTTGTGAATGTAAAAGGTCTGCAAAGTTTTAAAGATCAAAATGCACAACAATTAAAGTTTTTGTCTCTTTAGATGTGGTAAAAGGTGTTTCGTTTCGGATACGTGCTGTAAGCAGTAGACCACTCACAATAGACTGGACTGTCTGACCAATCAGAGCAGAGTAGGCTCTCGGATAAAGTGTTAAGAGAGACCGAATGTTAGAAGCACAAATCACAACAGTCACTTACAAGCTGCTTCCAAAAGATCAGAGAACTGTGTGCAATGTACACACAAACACTTCCATCGGTATTAGATAGTCCCTTCAGTAGTGCACCCGTCTTTGATTTCATTGGCCTATGTCACTTCAAAACAACTTCAGATTTGAAATTTATTCCCTTTCTAGCTCATTTTTATTTTCTCTCCAAAGCCTAATTTTACTCCCTTTTAAAGAGTGTTAAATTTGGACCAGGTTTGGATGCATTGTGTTGCACTGCTGCGGTCATCTGGATGACATAAGTTGATGACCGTCTGTCTGTCTGTTTCTGCACAGGGTGTGAGCGGTATGTCCGTGGATGAGAAGTCTGAAGCTCCCATGTACGTGTATGAGTCGACGGTGCACTGTACCAACATCCTGCTGGGTCTGAATGAGCAGCGGAAGCAGGGCCTGCTCTGTGATGTGACCGTGCTGGTGGAGGGGAAGGAGTTCCGCGCGCACAGGGCTGTCCTAGCGGCCTGCAGCGAGTACTTCCTACAGGGGTTCATCACCCAAAGTGACAATGAACTGGTTCTCAGCATGCCAGAGGAGGTACGAATAAACACATCCACATTCACAGATTTTAAAATGTTTTGTTATCATGCACATTAATGGTTTAATTATTTATTGTTAAAAAATTTGGGGTCAGTAAGATTAATTTTTATTGACCCAGAATGTATTCAATTTAAAACAGTTATTTTAATTGTATTTATATTTCACAATATTATTAAAAACATCACAAAAAAAATCTTACCGACCCCAAACTTTAAAACGGTTGTATATGTTATTGGTAAGCCTCACAAGTTAGCTTTTAAAGTCTGATAGAAAATGTATTGCTAGGAAAACAAAATCGTGACTTGGTCTTCCATGCATCAGCTTTTTTAATGTATGAGGTATAAAAATGGCTATATGATCACTATACTAGCTTTATACTGTACATAAAAGCATGACTATAATTCCCACTCATCACCTGTCTAACTACCATATGGCAGCTGCCATTATTTTCCCCATCTTTATGAGCAATGTCTCTCCAACATGCACTCATGCACCTACACGAGCGGTAGTTTGTCTTCTCCCACAGCCCAAAGTGCACATTTAATGAACTAGCATCTATTGCATTAACCTTCCATCTCCACTCTCTGGTTCATGGATCCGAAATTAAGATGCAAAGTTTCTCAAAAGCAGAGCATTTGCATAACAAATGGATGCATTTATTATGGTTTCTGTTATGTAGCATAGTAAGAACATAGTGTGATTTTAATGGGCTGCACTTGATCCATATCCTCCTTTTAGCATGTCAAGTACGTATTTAGAGTTTTAATGACATGTGCATACATTAAAGTCCGTAACAACTGTTTTAAGAAAGATATATAAAATAAAATAAAAATGTTTAATTGAGGCTGAGTTTTCAAAGAAGCTAAAATTTGCCTAAGCTAACAAGCAGCTAGAAAACAATTAATGTAGCTATTGGTAAACAAAGCAAAATTATTAAGATTTTATTCTCTAATACTGATAAGACGACTTAGTTTAGACACTAATGTCAGATTTAAAAAGTGACTGTAGTGACAAGCATTATTTTAGTTAGCAAACCGTGTGTTTCAGTAGCATCCCACTGTCTCTGTCCTGACTGATGGCATACTTGCTGATTTAGCACATTGATGGATAAGATAATTAAATATTATAGAGTGCAACAGTCGGGTTCCAGGAGTAAAAATGCCATTAATTTTCTCCATAGGGGAATTCATTTTGAACGATAACTTCACTGTAAAAAACTTAACTCATTATTTTGAGTTATCTTTTTGCATGTTTTTTTTTTTTTGTTTAACTAACTTATTTCGATAAGTTGAGGACAAGAAAAACTTACAATTTCTTGTTACCTGGACAATCTAGTTATCTCTACACAAAAAAAAATAAGTTGAAATAACTAAATTGCTAAAATATTTGTCTTTGCAATAGTGTTGTTGAAGCCGCCAGTCCACCTTATTTTAAGTTATTTTTAGCAAATTCAAATTTTTAGCAAATTCCTGGTAAAAAAAACAACAACATAAAATGCATATTTTACAATAAACGTAAAATATATTGTTTCAGTATATAACTATTGTCTTTAAATCAATAGTTTCATTTTTAATTCATGCCATTCTTTATTGTACTTCAAATCAAAGTTTGTAATGTTGTGATTCACCATTTAGCTGGCTTGGTTCATGACTTATAAAGCGGACTGTGGCACTCTTTACCTCTAGATGTGTTAAAGCAATGTGATTGATTCATTTATTTAAATGTAACCATTAAAACTGTGATCCAAGCCCAGCATTGGGCTCCAAGGGCATGCTGGGATATCGCAATACACATAACCACAGAAATGCGCGTATACACACACCCCTGCTTTCCGACTTTTGCAGTGATTGAGTTTTCCACAGGGGTGTTAATGTGACATAAGAACGCCTCCAGTGATGTATTCACACCTCTGCTCATATATTCTCTCTCACATGCACATGCTCAGAAGTGGGACACTTGCAATTTGGTTTACGGTGGGCGTCCGTCGAACAGTGTTATTGCTAACAATTAACAAATGACATTTGTTTTTGGTAATTGAGTACTGTGGAAACATAATAACATAAATGTTAGATCATCTTAAACTAAAAAAAAAACTTACATGAAAATGATAAATATTGCTTTGACTACTAGCTGAAATAAATACGTTTGTACCAAGTATGGAAAAATACATTAAAGCCATGTAGAAATATTTTTTTTAAAAACTAAAAAATGGCAAAAGCACATAACAAAATGAATATTACTGAAATATAAAAATAAAAGCTAATTTAAAATATGAATAAAATATAAATAACAATGCCTATGACAACATTAGATGTTTAGGAGTATGTATACAATACTAATACTATATTATCTTTAATATGCCTGCCGAAGAGTATTGGCATGCCCTTGTTCTGTGATTGAGAAATGTTAAGAATTAGGAAGGAACATGTTTACAGTTTTTTCTGTGCTGAAATATAGTTTAATACGATTTACTGGAGTTCTAGAGACTTCCAGCTAATTGGAATACTTCTTTCATTCCATCAATTATTCATCAGTCTCTCACTCTCATACTCAGGTGTGAGTGTGAACTAGGAGGGAAATGCGGCTTTCAAAGATAAAAAAAAGAGTCTGAGGATTTAATCGAGTGCTTATCTTCGCCTCAGATGTGACAGAAAATGTGTTACTGTCTCTTACTATTAATACTGGTAAATGTCATGCATACTCCAGATAAGAAGTACTGTTTGTTTTAAGGATTTTTTTCAATAGCAGAGAAAATTTCATATTTTGTGATCGGTTTCTTTTTAGTTACAGAGCCTTCTGTATTTTTTGGTATAATTATGGATGATTTGTTTTGTCATGTTGATTCTAAGTATGCAGCTCTTGAAAGACTCAGGCGGTGTATCTGCTGTGCCATAAATGTGTGTAGACTTTGTGCTCGGTGTGTCTCGCACATATGCCGCAGCATCCAGTGAATTCAGCACAGCATTCAGGGTTTGCTGAACAGCGCCCCCTACATGTCACATAAGGCAAGTGATGGCTAAGAAAAATGGGGGGTTAAAGCTGCGGTGGGGGTGTGCTGGTGGGGTGGTTGATAAAAAAAATCCACTGCAGATGAAATGTGAAACAAAGAGCACTGCCACCTCCTTCTCTTCCCCTCTGCAACACCCCCCACATCCACCCCACCCCTCCCAGATGACCTTGTTATTGTTGAGTCGTGGGGACCGCATCGGGTTAGTGACATCATCTGTGTTAGCCAGCGAATGTTGAGCACAGAGAGAGAGAGAGAGAGAGAGAGGCCCTTAATCGGCTCTTTGTTGGGAATCAGATCATGAAGAGAGACAGAAAAACAGCTTCAACCCCCTACGGAGATGCAAGAAACCCTGTATTAGACTTCCAGGATTCCAATACGAAGAGATCCATGAGGAAATCATCACTGTCTGTACTTTCTGCCATGTCTTTACACAAAGAGATTTTCTTTCAAGCTTTTTAATGCCTGAAAAATGTATAATGCATAGGTCGTATTTTTTACGTCTTGGGTGTGATATCAGGTTAATATGGTCATTATGTCAGTAGTGGTTATTATTTGACTGTCACATTAGAGGTTTTGCTTTGATGACGGTCTCGGATTCCCTCCAGCCACAGTCATTAGGAGACAACCGCACATTAGATCAGTGGTTTTCTAATGGTTTCGCTCTTTTACAGATTTTATATTGGACAACTAATGGCAATCCAACACCATACCAAAATAGTTTTTGAACAAAATTGACATTTGAATTCTATTAAAATGATCATGAACTGCATAAGGCACAACAACATGAATTTGCATCAAAATACCATAGAGTTTGATTGCACTGCCTTTGATGTCTAAAAGATAATGGAAGCTTTTTCTCCCCTTTTAAGTTGTTAAGCCTACTTATTTTGTTATGCAAGCTTATTTGCATACATGATTAGTAAAAAATAATTGTTTTAGACTTATGCAACCAAATACATAACACAGTAACCGCAAAAGGTGAACCACTCATAAAATAAATGGGAGAAGTTTTGTAGTTTTGACAGTTGGTTGGTCGTTCGTTCGATTGGCTTTATGTACCTCCGGTTCTCCGAATTTATTGCAGATCTGAAAAATATATTTAAATTTAATCTTGGTGAAGACTTTCAGAGATTTTGATCTGCACTTGTATTGTAGTTAAAATGCTAATGAACAACATAAAAATAACTGCCAATGGGTGTTACCAAGATGGCTGCAATCTACCAGATAGATACTCAGATGGGTGTGAATCGGTCTTATTAACTGGCGCTTTAGCAGTCGAGCGCTGTCAGCACCCTATGAATGGCCATTGGCCACATGATGCCGGGCGTTAGGTCTTTCTCTGTCAGCTTATATCTGCCACAGATGTTCTCTTTTAGTTCGTTCTTCATCTGTAAATAAGACACAGTTCAGCATAAACAGTATTAAGTGTGTCTAATTTTCAAGGGAAACTGATTCACTTCTCTGTTCCTCTATTATATTCCTTAATCATATAATTTGTCTTACTAGTGTAACCTTTGCTGATTCAAGTGATTCTCTCTTCTGTATTATTTTGTGACACCACCCAACAGCTCATGTTTTCATCCCCGTTTCTTAGGGACGTCTGTCTTTTTCCCCCCCTCACTGCTCCTCTTGTGACTCATGCATTACTTTCGAAGAGTTGTCTTAAAGCTGTCATGTAATAAAACCATCATTCAGCACTCTTATTATGCACAGCTCTCTGGAATACTTCTGGTTGTTTAATCGCAGCATCCAGCAGTCCGATATGTCCTTATATTTTTAACAGTCGGGTTCCAGAAGTAAACATCCCATTTATTTTCTCCATAGAGGAATTGGTTTTGAACGTTAACTTACAAACCTTTAAAAAAAGACCTACTGTGTGAACTATGATTTTTATGAACCGTTGTTGAAGCCATCAGCCTGCATTATTTCAACTCATTTTTAGTTAGACTGACCAACAGTCTTTTAAACAGCAGAATTCCCGATGAAACACTGCATTACCCATAGTTCTGCAGAGAAATCTCCACCAATCACAAAACGACAGCAGAAGAACACTTTAGCGCCCACACACTCGCATGAAACACTGCAAATGCTATCAAATTACTTAAAGATTTCAATGCATCTGTAAGTCTGTAAATTCTGTAAACCAGTAGTTTTATATTGCCCCATCATTTTAATTTGATTGTCATTTTAAAATGCTTCATGGATTGTAGTTCTTTCCCTCTTTAAAGCCGTAAAGGCTTTGTAATATTTTGATTCACCTCATAGTTGGTTGGATGGGTTCAAGGCCTATAACTCTTTAACAAATACTTTTTTAAAGCCCTATGGGAAAAATGAATGGGAAAAATACTTCCATAACCAAAGAATATCTTGTCGCATTGCAGATTTGCTTGCTCTTGTTTCATTCCTCTCATGGACATTATTCCCAAATGACCTCAGAGGACTCCGTATTTACTATTACTGTTATAATGTCGCAGTGTTAGTCTAAAGCTCAAAATACTCCGCTTGTCAGAGTGTCGCTACTTCTCGCAGAACTGTTATAGCAAATGATTTTGTACATTGTAATGGACTACTTTGTTCTTAGCAGAAGCTTTTAGATAGCATTCAGTTAATATTATACAGTAAATTGAACTAAAATCAATGTTTTATGTCCACTTACGTATTTATTTGGCGAGTAGCCGTATAACAAGCTGGATAATGTACAGTCATTAGCCCATCATTAGAGAAAGACTCCTCCTGTACAACATCCCTTCTACCTGTTTTCCATTTTCTGTTTTTCGCAGAGTACAATTAATTTTAATGCAGTCCTTCAGAGCTTGATTGGACTTGACTATTGATGTATTCCAGTGTGTGTGTGTGCATAATCGAGTCCCGCAGCTGTGCACTGCAGCTGTGTCACTGTGATTCAGCATTGCTTTAGACAGCCAGTGTCGGTCTGTGTCTGTATGTTTATGTATGTCTGTCTCGGCTAGTCTGATTCAGCACTAGTCTGTACAGCAACCTCAAACCACCTCCTGTTATAAAGTTTACAGTCCTCCACATGGAGCCACTTGTGAACAGCAACCACATGAAATTCAGCACCATTGCAACACTCTCAAACCCAAATGTACACACACACACACACACATTAACTCCAAAATACACATTCATCAAAACACATAACTAATCACAACCCCTACTAGATTGCATTGCAAAATATCCTCATTCCTCAAAACCTGAAGGGCCTTCCTTCTGAAGGGCCGTTCCATTTCGGCTTGGAAAAGAGATTTGCTTCTCTTAAAGGGGTCGTATTATGCTTTTTTTTCACTTTTTCAACTTTAGTTAGTGTGCAATGTTGCCATCACAGGAATAAATGATACATTTTAACATATATTCGTACATAATTGTAAATGTTAACATATATTCTATTTACACTAAGTGGAAATAGCAGCATTTCTTAGAGATCTGCTATTTAGATTCTATTTACACTATGTAAAAATAGCATTATTTTCTTTGCATTAAGTGGAAATAGTAGTTAGATGATATTTATACTTATAGTGGCAGATACTATTTGCACCTCCTTGTTGTTGTAGCCTACAGTACATTAAACGGTATGCAATAATTTACGTAGAGTGTAAATTACTATATTTACTAAAATTATTAAATGGATGCCGCATTATTGGGACAGTAAAGCCCTCCCTAAACCTACCCCTAACCTATAAACACACGTTAGACACTTTATTTCCACTTTTTGAATATTTTCTTCATTTGTTATTGAAAATAAATGCCTTTCTGATATGATATGTGACGGGAAAAGTGAAGTAGAGCGAATTTGCACTTAGTGGCAATTGTAATAATACATAAATATATATATATATATATATATATATATATATATATATATATATATATATATATATATATATATATATACATTTCAAATTGTATAAATTAATGTAAGCTAAATATATTATGATTGAAAATTAATTAACAATAAACAATAGTATATTTATTTAATTATTTATAGTAACTGACCTAACCTAAATTAATACAAGTATAAATATGTATTTTTAATTGTAAGTGCATGGTACCTATACCTAATGCATTTGTTAATGAATTTAACCTTTTTCTAAAATGTTGCCATCGTTCACTGGTTTATTTTTAATATATTCTTTGTATTTTTGTAGAATGAAATTTTTCCGCTTGTTTTTGCTACTGAACTTTTATAACTTCAGTGTTACATTTCTGTGCTACTTGTCTCACAATTACTAATTTTACTGTTTCCAAACAGGTTTCTTAAACACACCCCTGTTGGTTATTATTTGGACCACATCATATACAGAAAATATCACATTTGAGAGAAAGGCTAAATGTTTAACCGGTGTTACGGTTAATTGGTGATATACACAAACATAGTGAGAGGCTTTTTAGCAGATCAGGACCTGGCTGGGGCGGTCGAGGGGTAATCCTGACTGAGGGATAGAGCAGGTCAGAGAAGGAAATAACAGACTACATAAATACCATCACGAGACTATCACACATTTGCAGCCTATCATGCAGATGGAGGGAGATCTGCCTTCTATCACAGCCGGGGGGGGGTTGGGCTGCGAGGGAAAGCCAAAAAGAGAGGAAGTCCGTCTGTTAAAGGGAAATCTCAGAAAGAAGAGAAATAACTTGAGAACAGGAAAACAAGAGTGAAAGAGTCTTAAAGGCCAAAAGACACAGCGATGTCGGACAGAGGTCATGTCCTTTTCTCTGTCTGGTTGTGTATCGTAAACCTCATTTTGAGAGGATTATCCAGTAGAGTATCTGATTTAATCCATTGCACTATAGGGAGGGCTAACTCTAAATCTGTCAAGTGTTTACCGTCTGCTTGTGACTTTGTGTGTGTGTACATGTCTGAGATGTTATACAGTGGACACAAAATTAATTTGGGCACCGTAGACACACACAAAATCTGTAACTGAAAACAAATGTTGCAGAATTAAATTGAGCTATTTTTCCAATTACTTTTAACCAACTGAAATGGTGTGTGTGTGTTTGTGTGTGCTGGGGTTTTTTTCTTAGTAAACCCTACTTTATGGGGACCAGAAGGATAGTAATGCCTGAAATGTTTGACCTTGGCATGTTTTTCCCCATGAGGAAAATGGCTTATAAATCAAACTAAATTATGTCGGTGTTGTTTTTTGCAAATGTAAAAATACAGAAAGTTTTCTGTGAAGGTTGTGTTTAGGGGTAGGGTTAGAATTAGGAGATATATACAGCTTGTATAGTATAAAAATCATTATATCTATGGAAAGTTCCCATAAAACGTGTGCTTGAGAGATAATTATAATTAGCTGTTTGTGGGTCACTGATGTACAAGATGTCCACAATAAAGAAAATAGCGTAAGGAAGTGAAATTGAAAGGAAAGACTTTTTAAAAAAAATTTCATTAAAATGAATGAAAATGTTCCTTTGATTAACTTCTTGGAAATGAATTGTTCATGTCTTTTCTATCATAGAGTATCATGTCCTGTTTTTTTCTGCATGTTGTTCATATAATTGTGATTATGTGGACAAAACCTTTCTAATAAGGATATATATAATTTTTTATATATATAATAATAATAAAATGTAATGCCGAATTTTTAGTTTTAGAATTTTATTATATTGCTGAGGTTGTTTTCTTCATTGTGAAATCAGGACAGTACTATCACCCTGACATTTTGTATTTTATGCCTCATAAAAGAAATACTCATCATAAAAGAGGAGTATTTACATCATGATCAATGTAATTAATAGTTAAACCAAAAAAAAAAGGTAATTGAGCCTTACATTACCCTTTCATTATTTGTTTGACATTTCCTTACTTTTTATGCAGCATTACAATTCTAAAATGATGTACTGCCACCTTATTACATGTGCTATTTTTGGCATATTTGAAGTTTTCAAAGCCTACTGAACTGCCTTACTCAATTTAGTGTTCGAACATTCAAATTGCCTAATGATGGCTAAAACTGCTGTCTCAGTAGGTTCTAAAGCACAGTCAATAAATGCCCTTACCGTAGCCCTGCATATTCCAGACTTTGTGCTGCACCGCGGCTCATTTGATTGTGTCTGCATGTGGAGTTTAATGTCAGGTTAGTCAGCAGATTTCATATCGCAGGCGCCCCGTCTTCAGTAGAGGTTTTTGTATTTTTTCAGACACCCTGTAAAGCATTCGCCACATTGTCATGCGGATCTTTGCCTCATTAACATTCATGACATGCAGGAATTTGGCGGAGCAAATTTACATAAATTAGCCGTCTCTGCTACTGAGTGGGGAAAGGCAGAATATCAAAGAGAGAGGGAATGAATGAACGAGAGGGCAGGTGTGAGGGGTTTATAGCATTCTGCGACCTTTTCATGGAAGGAAATGCTTGGCACAATTCCTGAATAGTCAGGAGTTGTCAGGATGTATGATACAATATACAATGTAATTTCCTGCTTTGTAACAATATGACCCTTTTGAGGCCCAGTGAGGGAGAATAGTCTGTAGTCGGAATTAGCATAAATGTCCCAGATCTGTCGTGGAGATAAATTTGCTCCTTTGTCTGTTTCAAACATAATAAATGTTGTTAACAGGTCCAGTGGCTCGTATGTCAAAGTCAGTCCCTTAATGAGCTGCAATTGTGCTTTACTTTTCCTCTTCTGTGAGCACATTTTATCTTCTCTCTTGTTGTTTGTATTCGTAGTGCTACGCGGTTAAAGTGATAGCTCACCCAAAAATGAAATTTGTGTCATCATTTACTCAACCTCATGTCAGAATTGCGAACAAAATAATTTTTAATGAATCGGTTGTTTCAATTCACAAACCTTTCTGAATGGTTTGTTCATGAATGATAATTCAAACTGAATGGTCCAGTCAGTCGATGGTCCAGTCACAACGGTTAACAGCTCACTGAAGGGAAAGATTGTCTGTGAATAAACAACTTTACAGACTACATTTCTGTCTATTTTAATGGTGACATGAGGGCGAGTAAATAATGAATGCAATTTTATTTCATAGGTGTTATACCTTTAAGACAAATGAAGGGACCATATCACCCATCCCATTTTAATTATAACCCCTCCACCTTTTTATTCCTTTTTCACATTTCCATGCTCTTCATTCTCTCACTCAGTTCCATCCATTTTGCCTTTCTTCTTTCTTTTTGTCCACACCCCTCATCGCTCTTTCCATCAGGCTGATGGTGTGTGTCGTAGAAACACTTGTAGTGGCAGTCACAGATGGTGCAGCCGATGCTGCTGATGTCAGCTGAAAAACACATTTCAGCACTTTTTCCCCCAGCAGAGAGAGCTGTTTGTCAGCCGTAGCCTCTCCATACCTTCACACCCCCAACATCACTGTCTCTCTCCACCTTCAATCACAACCTGGAATGTCAAATTGGATCGGAGCCCATTAGAGCACTACAGCTGCATAGCTTGAATATACAAATGTAGGTATTGTTCCGCTTTTTGATGATGATCAATATATTTTCTAATTATCTGTATTTGTTCCTTTTTTTTTTTTTTGCCATTTACATTTTAAAATGTAACTAAAACCGTAAAAATGAACACTAAAGGAAGAATAAATTAGCAAGAATACTGAATCCGTTTCAGTTAAATGCTCTAATATAACAACAGCAATATTCAACTGAAACATTTTAATATATGAAAAATTCTATGCAGAGAAAAATGTATTTAAATTATTCATTTAAACAGTTAATTTAAATTGACAATTTGAACTGATTCTTGGAAATTAATCGAATTCTAATTGCTACTGAAACTTAGATGTAATTTAGACATTGAAAATAACGGAAAGAAGAATTGCATCAAAATCATCCGTAATGTTCACAATGTTTAATTATATATCTCCAGCTAAATGATCATGAATATATTGTGAATATTCATAAATATATTTAAGGGTCTTGATTGATAAGGCTGCACTGACTGCTTCAACCATACAAACAAAATGAATTCAATCTCTCCCTCTTTCTGGTTCCTCTTTCTTTCTCTCCTAAGTGGACACACTTCCTACCAAAGAGCCATGATCATCCCATTCACACACATGCACACTCTACATGCCATCCTCCCCCACACCCACACCCATACACACTGTACACTCACAATACACACATGCACTAGCACACACACCATCCCCCACAAAGATTACGAGTCAGCAGCTTCCTCTCAGCAGTGACTGATTGGCGCTGTTGTGTTGCCAGCGGGCAGATGAGCTCTCTCTCTCTCTTTTTCTCTCTCTCTCTCTCTTTTTCTCTCTCTCTCTCTCTCTCTCTCTCTCTCTTTCTCTCTCTCTCTGTACTATAATGCGTCTACTGGACACAGACAGCCCCGGATGACTCAGAGTCAGTAGTCATCAGTTTTGTTTGTGGGCATATTTTGTGGATGCTATAGAATCCTTTATTTGTTTATGATTGGATGAATATATCTGAAGGAGATGGAAAATAAATGTGATGTGATCTATCCATTCTAATCCTTTCTTAAGATGTGATATGTTCTTAATTCTGCTCTTTGTAGAATGGAAGACTATACATTTTAAGATTATCAAAGATCAGTATACAGATCTCCAGAATAGTTGATTCGGATTAGTCAACCACAGCATTTCACAGTCAAATGTTTTGTATAATGACAACCAGTTTACTGTTTTCCCTGGCAACCAATCTCCTATAACTGTGCTTGTTTCATGTCTTTTGTATCATTCTGCTGTATCTTTCTTCTCACATAGAACAATCATTTTGACTCAAATCAGTGTTTCATGAGCATCTATCTATTTATTTATTTATTTGCAAAAAAAGCCATACTAAGGAGGATAATGTACAGTCAGCTGATCATTATTACAAAATAAATCCCTTCAGAAAGATTCTGATCAACCTTCCTGGGTTTATTTTGAGATAATATCCAGTTGACTGTAAATGATATGTTATATTAGAGCAGAAATAATATTTCTTACTTTGTCTCCATTTCAAATTTACATTTAAGATTAAAGTTTAGAAACAGAACCAAAGCCCAAAGTTTAACACAGTGCTTGTTCTGCTTTTCAGACACTGGTATTTCCTTCTGAAAGGAAATTTCCTTTCCTTTTTTTTTTTTTTAGACTTAACTGAACTATTGCATTTCCTCAAAAGGTTTTACAGGAAAGGAGGCTTGAAATGGTACTACAGAATTCTTGGAATGTGCACTTTTGTGTTTGATTTTACTATAATCAAGAAGACGTCAGTTAGCTTAATCAGGAGTCTGTATGTTGTGTGTGTCGGATTTGTTTGACATTCCCCACACTGTAGTAATCAGCTGTGTTTCAACTCATTGTAACAGAAAAAGACTTCAACCTCAGACTTGGGTTTTCCCTCCATGCCTTGGCCCTGACTCTAAATACAATCCCCATGTTTTTTTCCACATGGAAAAATCTACTAAACAAATTCTATGGTTCTGGTTTTATAGTAGGAAAGAGATAATCTGCACTCCCTACTAACCACAATTTTTTTTTTTGGATGATAACATCTATGAGAAGTTAGCAGTTTAGTTTGTCCCTGTCAACAAAAGAAACAAACTCATAGTAAACAGTGTCTTGTCCTCATTCATTGAACATAAAGTGTGGGTCATTCCCTCCCATCTATGCTGTTGAGCACTTTACATAATTGAGGGAGAAGAGAGAGCGCTTTGTAGACTGTACAATGGCTGGACTTTGATCTGGGTCAGCATTGTTATGTGTCTGAGAACGAAGAACACAACACCTACATCGATGTCTGTCCATGACTCCAGCATAGCACAGGCAGAGTCTGACTCGCTGTCAGAGAAAGAACACAATTTGAATAGCTGTTTTGGAATCTAAAGCTCTTGTGAAAGGATTTACTCAGCTGCTACAATAAGAAGTCTTAAATTATCTTCGTTTGGAGGATTTTCTCTGCAAATTGTGATAAATATGATAGTTTGCTTAATTTGATTTATTAATTTAATTCCATTCAAATTCTTTATTTGATTGACAGCTCTAGTTTACAGGTGAGACTAGAGAGAGATAGAGCCTATGTTTACAAGTCCCACAAGTTGCTTCACACCTGTGAAAAGAAAACCGGTGAGCTTGGGTTATTATTTTTTCCTCGTCTAAATTCACTTACTCATATGCCCCTACAGCACAAAGACCACAGTGGGCCTGCCAAGCTTTTGCAGGCTCAGGCATTTACCTAATTATCTAGCATTAGGTCAAATGGAAAGCTTCCATATCTGTCTGTGTCTGTCTCTCTCTGTCTGCCTCTCTCTCTCTCTCTCTCTCTCTCTCTCTCTCTCTCTCTCTCTCTCTCTCTCTCTCTCTCTCAGCAAGCTTGGGATGGCTGTAGTAGGGATAAGCTGTAAGAGTCCTAGAGCCTATTAGGCTTTAAGGTGCCTCACCTGAGGGATAGATGTGAAATTATGTTTACAAACCTGCATGCATCTACCTGTTGCTGCAATATCATTTGCAACAAACAGGGGGCCAAGCTGAACCTACAGGGCTGACTTGAGCAGAGAGTGTAATGTCAGATGTCTTTGTTACATAAATGAGGCTGTTCTCTTGACCTTACTGACAGACTCCACCTTTTCACTTTTTATTTCCCGCTGTATAGAACGTTCGGTGATGACCTGATAAAAGATCAACCGGCACTTTACAGTGTTTGTTTACGGTCATTTGAGCTGTCTAGTTCTCTCAGCACACTCCAAGTGCCTTGAACAATAGCAGTGCTGATGGTAACATTGGCAATTTCCCCTGTTTTTTCTGTGTGTGTGTCCGCAGGTCAGTGCCCGGGGATTCGCTCCATTGTTACAGTTTGCCTATACGGCTAAGCTGCTGCTCAGCAGAGAAAACATCCAGGAGGTCATCCGCTGTGCCGAATTCCTGCGCATTCACAACCTGGAAGACTCCTGCTTTCGCTTCCTGGAAGCCCAACTGCGCAGCGAGGAGGATGGCCTGCTCTTGTGTCCCAAAATGGCCCCTGAGAGCAATCACTCTGAGGATGAGAGCATGCAACCTGAGTTGCTGACAACAACAACAACAACTGCAGTGACCCTGTCCGGTTCTCCGCGCTCTCGTCGTTGTGCAGAGACCCTGAACTCCTTGCGGCGACCAGACCATGAGCAGCTGGTGGCAACAGAAGATTTCAATGATGGGCTGATGGACTTTGAGCGGCACGGCACCTCAGACCTGCCACGATGCCCTAAGTACAGGAAGTACCAGTGGGCATACAACAAGCACAATAACGACGCCTCCTCACACACCAGTACCTCAGGTTTTCCAAGCACATTCAAGGAGATGAGCAGGCCAGCAGTGATGCAAATCAAGCAGGAGCCACGCAGCGAGGAAGAGTCTATCTCGCTTTGCCTGTCAGGGGACGAGCAGGACGGAGGTGAAAAGGACGGTGTGGCTGAGATGGAGTTGGATGATTCCATCGCAGTGGACCAACCAAAAGGCAGCAACAAGTCACCGTCCTGCCTAAGAACTCTTTTCAATAAGGACCTGCCTAGCACACCCCAGCAGCTTTTTGTTAACAGACTCATTAGTGCCCAGGATAAAGGAACCACTCAGGCAGACCACAAAAAAGACTACAGGCCTTCGCTTGGCAATGAGCTTGGCATGCCTGTGGCGTTCCCCAAAGACGCTGATGGTTTTCCGCCAGGGCTTTCGTTGAAGTCGGATTCATGCGATGGTGTGTGCAAGCAAGAGGTGGAGCTGGACCGCCGCAGTGTCATCTTCCCCCCAGGGGCCTGTGACCGACTGGGTACTCCCACCCACTCCCATCCCATCGGAAACTCGTTGGAAAAGGAGCTCTCAGAACACATGCCAAAGGGATTGTGGGCCGGCGCCAGCCAGTCCCTCCCGAGCTCCCAGACCTACTCCCCCAGCACCATAGCCAGTGACCCGCCCCTGCTTTGCCGCCAAAGGCCCAATACCAGCTGCCCAGTGCCAATCAAGGTATGCTCACGATCGCCCCCTTCAGAGACCCGCACCCGGACCTCCAGTTCCTGTTCGTCGTATTCTTATGCTGAGGACGGGAGCGGCGGGTCCCCCTGCAGCCTTCCGCAGTTTGAGTTTTCATCCTCGCCTTGCCCCAATGCGACACGGTGTCTTACCGCTGACCCGCAGGAGGCAGGCGGTGGGACAGATGCTCTCTTCACACGGGTGCGGCCAAAGATAAAGTGTGAGCAGTCATATGGAACCAATTCCAGTGATGAGTCAGGGTCCTTTTCGGAGGGGGACAGTGAATCATGTCATGCTCGAGAGCAAGGCCCTGAGGTGAGTCTTACCAATTTCTCTCTCATGTGTTCACCTGTTGTCTAACAATTCCTTCCAAAAGCACACTTTGCATCTCATACCCTAGTGTTCATTCATGCAGGAACCAATTAGATGTGCACGCTGCCCTTATGCTATTAGAGACTTTCCCTTTGACTTTCACTGATTTGTTGAATAGAGCTGCTGACTGGCCTGACATAAACGGAATAACTGCGGAATATATCATTATATTACTCTTTATATATTACTCTAGACCTTTTGTGTGTTGTCTAGTGAAGACTAATATAGTAGTATGTAGAGAGGAACAAACTCAATTTGACAATCAAGTCTGGATTCCTGTTCTGTAAAGAGAAAACACAATAACACTACACACTTCATCAAAATTTAGCTAAGACTGGAATCAGGTCTCTCAGACTATGATCTGTCCTGTAACAGAAGTGCTTGGTTTACCTCTGCTCAGATTCTGAGAAAGGATAGTTCACCTAAAAGCTGCAATTCTGTCATAATTTACTCAGTACATGATGACATAATTATCATTTTTGGGTGAACCATCCCTTTAAAACTGTTCAAATCAAAATTCAGTCAAAACATTTGAAACCATTTTCAATAAAAAAAACAGCAATGTACACTTTAGCAGAGTAATATTGAATATGAAATTTCATTTAAATGTTGCTCACATACCATATTACTAATAAGGGGGTGTGGGTCTGCTCTGTGCTGTGATTGGTTAATACTAAGCAACGATTCACATCCTCATCCTCAGAACATGTTAAAGAGAGATAGAGGAGAAAAGAGAGCAAGAGCACATGTGCTCACACACCAAGCCCCAGTGCTTCTTAAGCTCAAAGCACACAATGCTTCTTTCTAAAGAAATGGTCCTTTAATGGTGAGTGGCACAGTTACACGCTATTCTTCATTTTGTCAAAGGTTTGGTTGATCAGTCAAACATTTGATTTATTAGCATGGTCCATGAAGCCCCTACTGGTAGATGCTGGGTGCAGAAATCTGTCTGCAGAAAACATTTTCTCCATTGACAGCCATTCAAAATTTGCTGTATATTCTTTCACTTTTTTTGCAAACATAATTTAAAGTGTAGTTCAGATAGCATACAGTGCTGGTCAGAATTATTTGGCCCCTTGGTAAATATGATCAAATATGGCTGTAAAAACTAAATCTGCATTGTTAATATTTTATATTTTATTTAAAAAATGTGCAAAAATGTAATCTTTCATTGAATTAAAAGTATTGAAAGTGGCATTATAGGAGAAGACTCAAAGTTGTTATCTTGGAAAAAGAAAGTTGCAAAAAGTATTTAATAAAAGGGGTCAAATAATTGTTCCCAACGTGTTTTGGAGAAAGAAAAATTTATTTCATAATGTTTTTTTTTATTTTTTTTTTTTATTCTTTTACTTCAATAAAAGGTCAGATTTTTACTGCCATCTTTGATCATATTTACCAAGGGGGCAATTGTTTTAGTCATCTAAATGACAGTCAATGAGTGTCTGTTACTGATAGTTGTAATATCACTGAAAGGTGAGACACTGATAGCAAAGAGTTTAAATGTAGAGATTTAGAATGAAGAGAAAGAATGGATAAACACTTGTGTGAAGCTGCTGTCTGATCTGAATGCGAGTTGAGTTTCACTTTGGATGCTGTATATTTTAAAAGAGCAAATAACTATAAAGGAGAAGGAGAGATCATGTTTAGAGACTGGGGGTTAGACCTTTAGAAATGCGTGTGGGGGCCTTGATGGAGAAAATGGTTTGTTGCCATGGTAACACAGAGCACTCAGGAAAGAATTGGCTAGTTTTCAGCATTTTGTGCATTGTTTCCGTTTCGTTTGTAAAAGACTTGAGACACACTGCACCCGACCTGAAAAAAAATAATTTGAAATTTGTTGCCTCAAAGTATTTGCCCTCCCCACACACTCACAGTGCATCTGACTCTTCATTTGACTTTTCAATGGAGCTTTGTATTTCAACTAGTTTACTTCTCTTTCCCGTTTTGATTTAGAAACAGACCCAAAATCACTTAAGGATTCCTGACTTCACTAAATGGATTCATTTAAAGTATAATGGGGTTGGAATTGTATCTGCAGATGTTCAAAATGAGGGTCAAGATCTCAGATAGCTGCTGAAGTTGAAAGCTCTCATGTCAATCTAGTATCTGATACACTCTTTCACTCCAGCTTTCACTCGTCTTCTCAGTTGCATTCTTGTTGTTGTTCATTTTCTCATCTACACCTAACCATTTCTGTGAAGCTGAGCTGACGAAAGTCTGAGAAAAGGACTTAAAATCTCCCTTCTTCCATTTCAGAAACTTCATCTCGAGAGCAAATGTTACCTTTCATATATGCTTTTCATATACTTCATATGCTTCATGTATGCATGGGCACTTAGTCCACCTGCCCTGGGTCTAGGTTTTTTTTTTTTTTTACCCAAGTGTAAAAAAAATGTGATCACAATAAAAGTAAAAACACTAGTATTGTAAATTATTATTACAATTTAATATAAATGTTTTCTATTTTATTATATTTTAAAATGTATTTTATTCCTGTGATAGCAAAGCTGAATTTTCATCGTCATTACTTCAGTCTTCATCAGTGTCACATGAATATCAAGAAAGTATTCTAATATGATGATTTGGGTAACACTTTGGTTTAGGGTCCAATTCTCACTTTTAACTAGTTGTTTATTAGCATGCATATTATTGGTTATTGGTTGTTTATTAGTACTTATAAAGCACATAATAATGCTTTATTCTGCATGACCATATTCTACATCCCTTAATCCTACTCCATACCTAAACTTATTACATGGCTTGGTTGAATTCTAATGTAGAATGTGGTCTGTTATTTCTTGATAACAGACCACTTCTAAGTATAACACACCGTTGCCATGCAAAACAGCGTTGCCATGGATGCAGGATTCTAACCGTAGAGACGTAACAAACTCTTTTCTTTAGCGGAAGCAATACAATATTTTTTAAATCAATAAACTCCTTTTTAAATCAATATTTTGTGTCAAATTATTGATTTATTTGGTAGGTAGCCATGTAATAAGCTCCGCTTCGCGTCGGGGTCCTGATCAGCCTGCCGGGGTTGTATTCGCTATAACAACCACCTCGCTCTACATTATCCCTTACTTAACACTTACTTTTACTTAACTACCTTCATAAGCAGTAATTAAACGTTTATTGAGGCAAAAGTCGTAGTTAATAGTTAGTTAATAATGAAAATTTGGACACTAAACTAAAGTCTGACCATGATTTGCTACTCAAGTAACATTTCCTATTGTAGTGTAGTCAATGTTGAAAACAGTTGCTGCTTATTATTTTTGTGAAAACCATATATTGTTTCGGGATTCTTTGATGAATATAAAGTTCAAAAGAACAGCTTTTATTTGAAACAGAAATCTTTTGTTACATTATAAATGTCTTTACTGTCATTCTGACCCCAATCTTTTGAATAGTAGTCTAACAAAAAGAAGAGAGAGAGAGAGAGAGAGAGAGAGGAGCAGCACACAAAGAGGGAAACACAATCTCAAAAATAGATTTAGCCTGCTGCTCGAAACAATGAATTCAAAGGAGGAAGGAAGTTGTTAAACTGTTGGCTAATCATAGCACTAGTGTAGTCACTAGGCCAGTCTAGATACTAAAGTCAGGTCTCTGAACTTTTCTCTTTTACACGAGTCATATACAGTATCACTTACCCTCTGTGACCAGCATCTATTCAAACAGGAAGAGCTCAGGTCCAAGAATATTGCCATATCATTTGATTTGTCCTTACCTTAACCTGTTTCACACACAATAATACATACTTTTTGAAGCCGACTTGACTCCTCTGGAAGAGACTGGAGGACTGAAGTCTTACTCACTCTGACAGTAACCTGAAGATTTCACTGTAGACTGACCGGAGAGATTTCAGTTGTGGGGGCAAAGAAAGGTCCTGAAGTAAAAAATAGCAATCCCCTACTGAGGACAGTTATCAAATCTTGAGATCTTTGAGAAGATTAATCTACCATTTTCTTTACGCTTTAGTCATCCGGTTACACTGGGTGAAGTATTGATCTCGGAGTGAGTGGGTGTGATCAGAAAAGCACAGAGACGAAAATCTCACTCTCAGTTCTTCATTTTCATTCTTGAAAATCATGGTGCAAGAAGCATTAACCCTTTAGTGAAGCCGCCTGCATCGCAGGAAGTGAAGAGTGAAGTCAGAACCATTTCTGTTCCTCTCATTCCGACTTTAAAAGCCAAGCCGCTCTCTCAATATGAGCCGATTGTGGTCTACAAATTATTCGTCAGACATCGCATTGGTGAGGTGTAAAACCGCACGATTGAAATATGTTCAAGGTGAAAGCTTGAAATATTATGAATGCTCACTGTTTGCTTGTAGAAGTAGACGTGGATATCACGTACAGTGCAGTTTGCAGTAATGCCAATTTTATTGTGTATATATATATATGATATACTGTATATATAATAGAATTGGCATTAATATACATTATCGTTCAAACATTTGGGGTCATTAAGAGTTTTCACAAAAATTAAGAAGCACAACTGTACTTTATTTTACAGTCCTGTTTCGCATGAACATACTAAATCCAAATTTTTATATATACGGTTTGAGAGCCTGATTACAAAAACAAAAGTCTCACCATTAAAGTCCATTTCTGCACAATTATATATAATGTTCTCATTACCTATGAGATAATTACCTATGAGACCTATGCATCCCTAATTATATTATGTTTCTCCTTCAGTTCCTTAGGGGAAAAAAATCAATCAATCGTTTTTGACATTCATAAAATGTAAATATAGTGGAATAATTGTTGCATAAGAAATGTTTTTAGTTTACATTTAAATATTTTACATTAATTGCAAACTTTGGTATCTTGGGAAATCCGAGCACAGTTTGAGACTCTTGTTAAGATCTCCTCTGAAACTGCATTATTGGAATCATGGTTTTTAGAAGAGAAATTTGAGAAGCTGATTTAAGAGATTTAACTCTCCATTTGCTCGCCATTTAATCTCATTGCCGTCTAAGAGAAAGGATGGTGCTTTTTACTCCAGATGTGTTACATTAGGAATTTACCACTGACCTAGACAGGCATTCATACAGGCCATTTATCTTAGGTGTACACGTACCCGCACAAGCAGACACTTTGGTCCTGATGGGAATGAAGCCCCATGGTGACCATGGACAGGCCCATCACTCCATTAGACAGAGTGAGTGAGTGTGTGCATGTGTGTCTGTCCCGTGTCTTTGAAAGGGGGGTGCATGCATGTGTGTGTACGCGGATAGCTTTCCCCCATTACTCAGCCCCTGTGGAGACGTCCAGTAATAGCAACAGGGCTGGGAGAAGAAAAACAAGAGAAGAAAGGAAGGAAGAAGAAAAAAGAGGAATATCTTAGGGGTTGTTTCAGACTGTTTTCTTATCTGTGTCACATGGCGTCTCATTACCGAGACATGTGAAACGAAGAGATGCATAGCAGCACAGTAACATTTCTGGGAATCTCTGAAGGACAGTAATTATATTTAGCAAACAGATGATCTAATTACCGCTAAAGGCATTTAACTGACCAAACGGCTAACTCTCCTCCTTGTTTGCACATTTAAATCATTTCCACACAGTTTTTACTCGCATTAGACTGGAAATTAAGCACTGTGCCAGTAAAATTGCTAAAATATCTGTGTGAGACCTCAGGCATTTGGCCTCGCTCATTCCAGTCACCTCTTTTGTCCGTCGCCTTCCCACAATTCCCTGCTGCAGATGTCCATGCTAAGAAAAAGGAAGCATGGGACAAAAAGAGTGGGGCCACTTTGCTCCCAGTAAGAGAGGAGTCCTACTTTTCACTCCAGACCCATTTCAAGAATAATGACCTATAGAAAGAGTAAAGGGACAAGAGAAGAGAGAGAGAGCGACAGAATCGGGATCACGTTCGAATTTATAAACGCCACTGGTGTACGTTCTGTCATCTCTGCCGGCTTTCTAAACTGGTTCTGGTGGTAAGACACTAAATATAGACATCACTCTTACACTACTGCAACACACACACACACACCTCGAACCAATATACCAGAGAGAGGAAAGGAAACATGAGAAGGTCATAGAGAAAAGGTGTCTCCTTGGACCGTGTAAAAAGACCTTTCTCTCCGTCTAGTCTAGCTTAAAAAAACGTATCATTAAGACAACACAAATTCACACACTGCGATTCTCGATGTCGGCTGAGCTGAGAGTAAAAAAAGGTCTGTCCATCATTTATTAATGATGCCGCTCCGACCTGCCAGTGCTCCGGGCCCCCTGCTGCTCTGAGCCAGACTGGGCCAGATCTACACTTTCATCTTCTCTCAGTCCCCACCAGAGTCACCGTGGGCTTCCCAGCAGAGCGGTGCACTTCATAGGGTAGAGTCGCTGCACCGCTGTGGTCCAGGTTTATGGGGTCATAATCACACTAAGCCCATGTGAGTTCTTAACTAGGGCAAGTATAGCCAGTATACTGGTTACACTACGGTTGCCTCATTCATTTGCCACACTAGTTTGTCTGAGATTATTTTCATGTTATGGCTAAAAACTGATGAATAGACCATATTAAAATTCTGTAAGATTTTGTATAAATAAATTTAAAATTTAAATGCTAAAACTCAAAAAAGGAAATATTTGTGATGCTGAAAGTAAATGTAGGCATTATAATGTGCAGTATGAAAATACTGTAGATATTCATTTTGAGATTTGCTAAAGATACCATTTAAAAGTGTTATTGAATTATTATTGTTATTGTTTTAAATATTGATAATGGCAAAGGTAATCTAAATGTAAATATTGGGAAAATTAGCATGAACACAATTGATCATCCAATATCGGTCAATACAAGGATTATCGATAAGGTACCTATATATTTGATCAGTCTGTACTTTTATCAGTCTTGGTGTGCTTAAAATACTTGTTTTAAAAACATTTTAAAAAATCGTACCAACCCCAAACTTATGAACTATAATGTTTAGGCTATATATATATAAAAATATATATATCTGCAGATAGTGCCTGAGTGCTTGAGAGAAACTCAGCATTTTAACAAATCAGAAACCGATTTCTTCAGATATAAGAAACCGAGGTCACCGGTATCTAGTGTTAAGCAGGTACAAAGACAGGGTGAATGTCTCCCTCAAAACTCTGATTGACTTTGCACTTCAGCAGATTCACCTACAGACTGGCTCAATCCCTCTCGCTTTCTCGCTTTCTTTTTTCATGACACTCATTCTTTTGTTTATCCCTCATGAAAGCTCTCTCTGACAACAGCAGGGTATCTAAGTATGACATGCCCTCAGAAAGCCACCCAGACCATGATGGAGAGAAGTCAAATGATGCTTTATAGCGTATCATGCTCATTGTACATGAAGGAGACATTGTTTCCTACTGGGTGACATGTTCAGAATCCGCTCGTTAACAGTTGTAATTTGCATACTCATGCCCTCTGGTAATCACCTGACAGGAGTGTGAAATAGAGGAAGAAAGAACTAAAGCAGCTGTGCCGCTTTTTTACCTTATTTCTCTGACAGAAAGATGCTTTCTTGTTCCTGTCTTTCTGACTCTTTACTCTCAGCCTTTGTTCCTATCGGTCTTTTTTGACCTCTTTGTTAATAAGTGATGCTGCTGGTTAGATGTTATAAGCTTGTGTTGTTAGACCTCACTTCTTGAATGTGAAGAACTGTGTTCTGCCTCCATCTAGTGGTGACGAAATGCATTGCAAGTAAGTTAGATTACATTTTAGTACGCTTTTATTTCATCAGAATACATAGATCATTTTCAATGGCCGTCAATGGAGAAAGATGTTTTTTTTTTAACAAATGGAGTAGTAAATCTCCTTGTGTGATGCTGATTGTGTTGAATTCTCTTGTTCTGCCATCAGCTGTCAACCAGATGAGCTCTGATTATGCTGATTCAATGGCTTGAGAAATGCTTTAATGGAAGAAAAGCAAAATGTTCATAGAGTAACACTTTGCTAATGTATGTCTTTACAGGTCAAGCTTCCATTCCCCGTCGATCAAATCACAAATCTTCCACGCAACGACTTCCAAATGATGGTGAAAATGCACAAGCTGAGCTCAGAGCAGCTGGAGTTCATCCACGACGTGCGCAGACGCAGTAAGAACCGCATCGCGGCCCAGCGCTGCCGCAAAAGGAAACTTGACTGCATCCTGAACCTTGAGTGTGAAATACACAAACTGGTAAGTATCCTACACATACAGCTCTCGCTGTCTCGGTCCTGTTGTGTGTGACAAAACATCTTTATTGTACACGTTGGCCTTCAGGTTGTTATCAATCCCTATAAGCGGCAGGGCAACTCATCTCCTAGGCTGTCACGTTGCCATGGCAGCACAGCTACCTGTCAATCACAAAGCCGGTCCCATGCTGTCTCCACGAAGGAGGCGGAGCTGACTGTCTTTGATGTGTGAAGCCATGTATGTGCATGGAAGCCTGACAGCCTGCGCTTTGATGCCACATGCGCATCCTCCATATAATCTTGCAGAAAGCAGCAGGAGGGATGCCTCTGCTCCTCTTCTCCTCCTCCTACTGGTCTTATCTTGGAGTTTGACAGCTATATTAAAGCACAACTGAAATTAAGTTGTAGAATGAATGAATTTATGAGGACAGGAAATATATGATGTGTGAAATATCCATGGAGATTGAGAGCGGGACAGTGTTAGTGCTGCAGGGTGACCTACATATCTCAGCTGGTCCCTATAGATCACTGTACGTTCATAACAAAGCGTGTATGCATGCGTGTGTGTGGAGCAGGTTTTGAATACATTGTGAAGTCCAAGGGCATTGTGGGCATCCCGAATAAATTCTTAAAGGGATAGTTCGCCCAAAAAAATTCAAATGTTGTCATCACTTACTCACCCTCAAGTTGTTTGAAACCTGTATGAATTTCTTTGTTCAGCATGAGATATTTTAAAGAATGTTTGTAACCAGACAGTTGGCTAACGTCAACTGTGTGCGATTATCAGCATTCTTTAAAATGTCTTATTTTGTGTTCATTTTTGGATGAACTATCCCTTTAATAGTCATACTGAATAATGTTAAATGAAAACCAACATAATGTGCATATTCTCAAAAAGTACTTATTACTATGTACGGGGAATTTTGAATTTGTGATTGTGAATCTTGGAAAAGTCATGGAAATGAATCAAATTAATATATTCAATATAGATATATAATGAAATATTTCAGTGCTGTGTAAAACTCATTACATCATTACAGTTTTATACAATCGCTATGGGACACAATTATCAATACTTAAAAAAAAAAAAGTAACCTAAGTATTGAGAAATGTGTCCTAGTGATTGTAAAATACTGTAATGTATGCTGATATTCTATAAATATTTCAGTAATTCATTAGAAAATACTGTAAAAGCAGCAATATTATAGCTAAAAAAAACAAGGTTTTTCTATTTATATACATTTAAATATAATAATATATAAAATATATTTATTATCAAAAAAAATTATTTATTTCTGTGATGGCAAAGTAGAATTTTCAGCATAATTTCTCCAGTCTTCGGTGTCAAATGATCCTTCAGAAATCAGTCTAATATGCTGATTTGGTGCTTTAAAAAATATTTCTTATTATTTGTGCTTCTTAATTTTTTTGTGGAAACCATTATGCATTTTTTGCAGGATTTTTAATTTGAAAAATTATTAAAGTCTTTACTCTCACTTTTGATCAATTTAATGTGTTCAATTTAAAGTATTAATTTATTTTTAAAACAAATAACCTTATATATATTCAGTATAGTGATTTTTTTTTTTACACTGCACTAAAATATTTTATTGATAGAAATTGTCTTTGTTTCTGTCAGGACCACTATTGTCAAATACGATTATTATATTAGCATATAGTTTGGATTGGCGGTACCATTTACCATTTAATTAGCTCCTGAGAAACGCGATTCCTGCTGATAATACTGAAGGAGATTATGTATGTACACAGTGATAGGCGTCCCATTCCTATTGGTAGACGTGGATCACCTGAGAGTCAGCTGATGCATGCTTGACTAACATGACCTGCCAGAACTGACACTATTGATGAGTGTTTGTGTAAAGCAGAAGAGCGAGTCATTTGAGGGTCTTAATGAAAACGCTTAAATCATGAAATTGTATTAATTAGTATAAACTGTCACTGTCACAAAATAATCCCGAACGACTAGAAAGCTCATGCAAAAATCCTGGTTATTTATTGGTCAAAAAGTGTGTGAGCTGCCTTACACACAGGTTTAAAATGTTTTATGTGTGTCCACCCCACAGGTGTGCGAGAAGGAGAAGCTCTTAACAGAGCGCAACCAGTTGAAGGCGTGCATGGGAGAGTTATGGGAGAATTTCTCCTGTCTGTCTGAGGAGGTGTGTCGAGACGTGCAGTTGAGCCCAGAACAGGTCCATCACTACTGCCCCATACTGCGCCCCGGCAACACCGCCTCCGTCGCCCCCGGCAACCAGGCCCTTCCCACCGGTAGCATCGACCTCACCACTTGCTCCACCCCCGAACAGAGCTTTCTTAAATCGGCCACTGCAAAAGACGGAAAACCGCGACCGGCCCAGTGGAAGACCGGAAACGGGTCTGAAGACATAGGAAACGACAGGGAGGAGCAAGAGGCCGGCTCTGCCTACCTGGAGGCGGGGCTGTCCCTGGAACAGTCCAATCAGACGGTGACAGTAGACTTCTGTCAGGAGATGACAGATAAATGTACAACCGACGAACAGCCCAACAGAAAGGACTGTACTTAATGATGGTGGTTTGTTTCTCTGTGTTGATTGAATTTTTTTATGTTTTTTTTTTATTATTTAATTTAGTTACGTCTTCTGACAACCCCTCAAAACTCGAGGGCTGTTGAGACGGCCAGCCTCTGCCAGTGTTTTTGATTATTTTATATACATATTTATGTCTTTGTAATTGTCTTTTTTTAAACAAAGGTTGACACTACAGTTGTCTTAACAGCAGCAATACTGTTCTCCAGGTTTTCTCTCATTCAGCCATGGCAGAGTGGCTGAGACCTTCTCACAGAACTTCACGATGGTGCTACACCTTTCCATGACAGTGCAACACTGTCGGTTTCCAATTACAGTCCATTCAGATGGGATGGGCTCTGACCACATCTCAAATTCAGACCTCTATGGACCTAGCAGCAGCATTTTGCTCTCTCTCTCTCTCTCTCTCTCTCTCTCTCTCTCTCTCTCTCTCTCTCTCTCTCTCTCTCTCTCTCTCTCTCCTCCCTCCCTCTCTCTCTCTCTCTCCCTCCCTCTCTCTCTCTCAACCTCCGTTCCCTATTTCTGCCCTCTACCTCTAAACCTCTATCACTCTCTCTCTCGTCTCTTTCTCTTTGTGGCCCTTGTCACAGTAAATTCAAACTCAGGAAATATTCTGAATGTTCAGTATAACTCATGAAAAAAAAAAAAATACAGATTTTTTTTTTCTACAGCAGCTAGACTGTAAATGTCCATATGCAAAAATGTCTTCTGCATCATACGTTTGTAGTGTCTGTGTACCGCAACACTTAATTTGTACAGATGGTGGTATCTAAAAACATTCCTCCTTTGCCTTCCACAGCACTGATACGAAAGAAAGTACGACGGAAAGACGAACGATTCGAATCGCAGTTTCGGCCACCTTTTGCGTCAGCAATACTGTACCATTGGATGTTTTTTCGAGAAGTGCTCGCTCGGCAGAAAGCGTATTGTAAATAGTACGGCGCATGGAGACGGTCTCGGTAATATTGTACAGGTAGAACTTTAGATGGCTTTTTACGTTGATTAGTTTTTCTTTTCTTTCTTTTCTCTGGGGTTTGATCAAGCACCTTTTTGCCACGAAGGGAAAATCGTTGCTGTTTCCTGTTTCGAATGAATTCCCCATGACGATGGGTGTGCTTAAACTCAGGAAACTAGCATTCTTACACTCACGCATGCACACACACGCTCGCATACGAACCCCCCAGTGCAGCGCATAGAGCCCTTGCATGTAATCTGGATGTAAATGGTGTGCGTAGTGGTGAGCTGTTCTCCTTTAAATGTGAAAACGTGCTCTTTTATCAGTATTTACAGTGTGCTTGCAGTCACCTCCGAACAGTGTTACGTAAAACAAACGTCATCACGATCTCACACCATTTCAGTTTCGCCCCCATTTTACTGCTCGGACGGGAACAGGAAATGATGTTGAACTCAATTAAAGGGCCTCGCCCTTACCTTTTTTTCCCCTTCAGCACTCTTTGAGCGTTTAGCACTTCTGAAAGGGTAGATTTCTTTTTCAGGACCCTAAAAAGTCTGAAATTGAAGCACTTAACGCGGACACTTAAAAGTGTCTCTCCTGACAGATGATCTTTAACGACACGGTATCTTTTAAAGAACGTTTTCAGGTTCATTTAAATAAATAAATTAAAGTTCAAATTGCGTATTTATGGAAGACACTAAAAAGCTATTTTAGAGAGCATCGAAAATCTGCTCTGAATTGGATGGAATAAGCCAATTCTTTAAAGTTGACCTATATTTCCCTTTATTGTACATTTGTTAGACACGTATATCCATACTAATGGGATTGCATGCTGCCTGTATGTTTTATATAGTTTGTTTAGAGTTTCTTTGCCTCAAAATGTAGGCCTCAGAAAAACGGGTTGAATCTCGATGAGTTCACTCTGGTTTAGTTGAGCAAAAACTAAGAGCATTTATCTTCTTTTTATTTTTAAAAAATGGATCTTCCAATAAGTAATGCAACACAGTTGGGAGTGCCACTCATTTGACATAGTTCCATATATTATTTGAATGACCTTTGACCCCTAGAGCTCTACGTGTGCGTGCTTGTACATTTGCGAGTCTGATAGTTTGATATTCAGACACGTTTCAAGTTGTAATACATCCCCTCTCCTTCTCGTATGCAAGCGCACACACGCACTCACACATACACACAAACATGTCACTGGGTGGAGTGTCTCTCCTAGGGATGTAGAATCTAGAGGTGTTGTGATGGATAGTTGTGCTGTTGTTTTCATTGTGGATCTGTTCTCTTTTCTCTTTTTCTAAAGAAATTTTAACAGTATTTGCCATTTCTAAATTGTAATCAGGTACAAGACTAGAACTAAAGATTTATGGGTCCAAGTGGACATTTGTGCACACATATGCAAATCATCCCTATAATGATGCGTTTTTCTTATTTCTTGTTGTATAAATAATGAAGCGTGGAAAGCATGACCTTCCACTTGACAAGCACACTGTCATACACTTGAGAATCTATGTCCACAATTTTGACGTTTCTGGAAAAAAAACAAAAGGTCACACCTGCATCAAGCCTATCCAAAAGCATTTTCCCAAATCTGCTTTTATTTATGTTCCTCGCATAGCAAAGTATTTGTCGTGTACTTGTGTATTTCTGGGCTGTACATGAAATGGCTGACTCCTCACGCTTGCACACTTGGCCTTAAGAGCCTGGGGATGCTTCGGTTCAGGCCGACGCTTCGATACAGATGTGGAAGAAACGGTGGAAGAAGCCGAGAGTCTGAGTGACAAGGATTGGAATTCTGACCTCTGTTAGCCTCTGTTACTAAAAGCTGCATCATGTTTGCCTCCACAGTGACTTCAAGGGTTCGGCCTGGTCACAGAAAGCCTCGCAGGTTAAATAAGCTTATTAGCTCTCCTCTCAACAACACTTCTGCTAGTTTTTGTTGTTTTACAGAGGTTTTATTTTCGTATCGGACTCGTGGTTGCTCTTGTATCTTGTCTCAGGGTGCGTGCCAACGTTTTTTTTGTTATTTTTATTTGGTCCTCAGACATTTTTGATGGTAGCTGGTGAGCTCAGCTTTCATTTGTCACTTATTTTTGTGTCTTGCATTTTTGTCTTCTCATAAAGCTAATGGGTGGGTAGTTTTTTTTAAATAGTTTTTTAAAATAAAATAAAAAACGTTTTTTTTTTAGAGTTTCTAAGCTAAGAATAATTGATGCATAGAGAAAACCTACTAGATTTGCACAATTCTTTTGGATTAAAAAAAAAACCAACGAGGGCTATGGAATATCTCGAAATGAAATCCAGCAATTAGGTTGTTTTTTTTTTTTGTTGTAAATTGGCTGATACAGCTAATCGTTTAAGCTTTCGATCTGCAATTATGGTCAAAAGACGCGTATTTTAAGCTTCTGTATGTATTGTGAACCAATACTGTAGGCTACAGGAAAACACCCTACATCTCTTCATGCTCCTGTTTAATGTCATTTGAATAATTTGGTCGGTTTGTTTCATTCATGCTGCTTCTCAGAAATATGAACACTGGCGTTCCAAAGGGTTGCTCAAAAACTTGCCTTTTTCACAATTTGCTTAACTTTATAAAACATTTGATATTCGGACTGAACACGCAGGCAGAAAACGGCGTAAGAAAAAGGCAAAATGTTTACAAAAAGGTGTCGTGTTTTACGAGAATTTTGCCATGTACATAGAAATCGTGAGGCTCGCTTTGAATGGATAGGTTTAGCATTCTGTCTCTTTGTTTTGTACGTTTTTACAAGCGAACAGAAAAATGGCCGTTTGATAACTATGCTCCTTTTCCTCAAGTTGTCTTTTTGTCCGACGGGGATGCTCCAGTGTACCATGAATACAAAGTGCACCTCCAACTTTGCCTTAGAACTTCCAGAGGCCATTGTTCACATTCAAGTGAAGTGTGTATGCAGGGGCTGTGAGCCCCCATGTTTCGGCTAGCAGAGCGGACTCTCTCTCACACTTATCTACCTGTGAAATCCTTCATACCTCTCATTACTGGTCAATGACTGTATCAGCAAACTGCATCAGGTGTTTTTTCTACATGCTTTTTACACAGATTATATGGATTATTGTATTGGTAGATTTTGGTGCATCATTTTTAATGGAATAGCTCTTTGGCTAGTAGTCACACGAGTTGTTTTCTTCTCTATCTCTTTCTGACTCTCTTTATCGCATTTTTTCTAGAAGACTGTTTTGTGTTAATATTGTCGATTTGAGGTAGCTGTTTCTTTGCTTATTCTGTACTAAGAGTTTTTACTTTTTTCATTTTGAAATGCTACATGACCCTAATGCATTTAATGACTTAAAACCATTGTACATACGGTATTGTGCAGAACTCATTTTCATGCATTTCAATTGCTAGTGTTATATAAATTACAGATTATGTCTAGACACCATTTCTGTTTATGAAATAAAGAAACATATCATGTACATTGTGTTGTGATTGCTTGATTCTCCTCTCATTGTTGAATGAGTGTATATAGAACCATTTTTCTATAGGTTTTTTTTTAAACTTTGTACCTTTATTGTGTGCCATGCCGACAATATATAATAAGATAATAAATACATTTAGACAAATAATTCATTTATTCAGCAAATTTGTCTAATAAAATGTTGTATAATTAATTCTTGAAATAAGGAATGAATTTTTAAAAATATTAACATGTCCACCTAAAAGAAGAGATTAACTTTGTGGTTAACTTAGTCAAATTTCACAACTGTATACATTTCAAACACTCTTGGCTTATAATTTTTCTTGGTGATGAGGTCAACTCAGTCACTCAAACTGTAAAGAAATTGTTTAGTGCTTTAAGATAATCAAACCCCTATGCAAAATATTAAAATCTTTTGTAGTGAGAGAATTATCCTGTAAGTCAATCCATTCTACTTCCAGTAAATATTTGACATTGTTTTTGCCTTATATTTGTATAGAGTGATCGACAAGAAAAACACTTTTCGTGAGGAAATGGAAGCAAATGCATCCAAGATGAACCTGTTGAACAGATTAATCCACCAGTGTGTGTGTGTGTGTTTGTTAATGAGGTCTGTCAATTTACATTTAAAAAAAAATCTGACAATAGATCTGTATGTTGCTAAAGTGTATTAGGTCAACATTCTATAACCTCATCTTCTGCTGTACATTATTCTAGTGTTAAAGGTCAAACGTTTTTATAATATGTAATACGCCACCAGATGGCAGTATTGCACTGTCTTGTGGTAAGCCTGAACTCACCTACTTCATTCAGAACTATTTATAATAATAAAACAGTTTGTGATAATAAAAAAGGATGGATTTGAGAGATTTTGTTTATTAAATCTAGGGTAGGTATTTTTCGGAGAGGCTAGCAATAGCGAGCTAACTTTGAAAGCATGAGATCCCACCCGTCAGATGGTCTACAAAGCCTCATCCAAAACACATGAACTCGCACTGCCAGCCAGAGCAAACAAAAGCATCAGAGACGACATTAAACTACCCCATGTCTCAAAGCACATAACATTACAATAATAACGAACATAAACAGTTTAAAGAGCACTGACCTGTAGGCTGCTGCAGACTCATTGATAGTGTTGCCATGTATTGAAACCCATTAAATTCAAAAACGAACTTCTCTAAGAATGTCACGGGTTTCCATCTCTTCCAAATTACAGTACTTATGGCGTGAACGGAGTTGTTGTTTTGGCTCAGGAGGAACTGTAAAAGGTGACTGCTGTTTGTTTGTGGTGCTCGGTGACTGACGTTTGTCTACATAGCATGAAACTCGCTGATGATGCGTGATATCTGCGCGAGCAGGGTAAGCAGAGGTATGAAAAATTTGACAGGCAGGCAGGATATCGTAACAATGCATTCAGACCGAATTCAACGACCAACCACATAAACAATCACTTATGTTCCTACACCTTCCATAGATGAAAGATGAATACATTTAGACCACTTAACTTAGTGATTGCTATCAGGATGTGAAGATACTTTCAACCAGCATAACAAAACAAAACAAAAATCTTGAACAAATTGATTACCCTTCCTTTATTTAAATATTGAGGAAAGACAACCAATTGTCTGATAATAATATCACAGAGAATACAAAAGCACTACAGTATGTAAGTCCTTTGAATTATGCAGTAATTATGGAGTCAATGAAAATTAAACCAGCAGAATATACAGCAATTTCCATCTTTGCTATCCACTTAGAAGACTGTTCCAAAATGTCACTTTTTCATGATTGAAGACAGTTCCAGAATCATACTCTGAAAAAGAAGAAATAAATTTACTGCATGAATCATTAGTCTACATATCAAACTCATTCATTTTTTTATTCAATGAGAAAGTGCAACATGTAAAAATGTAACATCAACATAACAAATACTTGATCCCTTCCTTAGTTATTGTTATGATGAGCATTTTGTCTCTTTGAGAAAAATAACAGACAATTTCATGATTTGACACTGTTTGTTGACACTATTACGCATTACTTAATGTCATTTTTTCTTTTTTGGTTTGCTATACTACTGAAAAAACGTAATCCCAACCTTTATCTCCATATCAAAATCTCAGTTGGCCAGACAGTGATTCATCTTTACTAAATCTTTAAATATTGGTGTTTGAGGTGCCATGAGCCAGGATACTGTATTGTACATTGTGAGATTTTAAATATTTAGCTTAAAGGTGCACTATAAATGAATAGTGATCATAAACAGAAGTTTTCTCACTTGAATCGGACCTGAGGCTTGGATCCAGAAACAGTATTTGTTTCGTCACGACTTACAACAAACAGATAGTGTTGATTAGATTATATGTTCCTCTACTCACCATTGACATTCTGCGTCCAGCGGCAGGGGGTGGTGTCATAGCTGGACTCTCCCCTTGAGCTATACGGTTGGCCTCCGTGTCCGATCCACTCTTAGAGTCTGGACTATCAGACGGGCTCTCTGAAAGCCCCCGTGACATGAAGCTAGCTTTCCTGGCAGTGGGATAATTCCCGCTCTCCGGGGAATCACTATCCTCACTGAAGTCTTTACATTGACTGACACGGCTCTGCTTCCGTAATGCTGCAAGTATCTCTATGTGACTGGCTCTGAGTGAAGCTCTGGGCTGCTGACAAACATTTCTGGGTGGTCCAGAGCCCCTGGGCCCAGACTCGTCGCTGCTGCAGGAGTGCTGACGGTTGTCTAAAGTGGACCGTTGTTCTGTGGATCCCAGCTGTTGGAGAGCCTGAAATTCGGGCTGGCTAAGAAGGCGGTTCTCCCTGGGGGGTTGCTCAGATCCATTAGGGTCACCTTTTGGCTCCTCGTGGCAATATGGAGGACCAGCCATTGGCATGTAGAGAGGCAAAGGTGCCATCTGTCCATCTGGCACCACTGCAAGGGAAGTGTGCGTCAAATGTATATGTTTTTGTGGTGAGGAGTTTGTAAGGATGCATACTTGTTGGACCATGGAGTTTTTCTTTGACCTGCAAATGCTATCTGCATCTCCAATGTACTTGGATCCATATATGGTCTGCTTGATCTTTTTCACACCAAGATGGAATATCTCCAGGAGATTAAGGAACAGGGATACCCCTGCAATGACCAGCATGAAAATCATGAAGATGCTCTTCTCCGTCGGCCGGGAAACGAAGCAGTCCACGCTGTTGGGGCAGGGGTCACGCTCGCACTTGTATAATGGTGCCAGTCCGATACCATAAAGCCCATACTGCCCCACTATAAATCCCACCTCCACCACTGACCTGGTTAAGATATGCAACACGTATGTGCGCAGCAAAGAACCCCTCAGAGGGGCCTTCCTCACTTTCTTCTGCTCTTCCAGCTTCTTAAGCTCCTTCTCTATACATTTGTGCTCCTCCAAAGCCCCCGTCTCCTCCAGCTCCACCTTTAGCTGAGCTTTCTTCTTGTGGCGCTCCTTCTCTAGCGTTCGGAGCCGGTACAGTGCATGTCCCATGTACACCAAAGATGGTGAGGAGACAAAGATGATCTGTAAGACCCAGTATCTGATGAGAGATATGGGGAACGCCTGGTCGTAGCAGACGTTCTTGCATCCAGGCTGCTCCGTGTTGCACACAAACTCACTTTGCTCATCGTCCCACACATCTTCCGCAGCAACCCCGAGCACAAGCATCCGGAATATAAAAAGAATGGTGAGCCAGATTTTGCCCACAATGGTGGAGTGAATGTGAACCTCCTCCAAGATACTCCCAAGCAAGTTCCAATCTCCCATTTTCACATGGCCTAAAACTGAAAGAGTGAAGGTTATAAATTACTAGGACAAAAATATTGTTTATGATACAGCTTATATTTAATAGATAGATAGATAGATAGATAGATAGATAGATAGATAGATAGATAGATAGATAGATAGATAGATAGATAGATAGATAGATAGATAGAATTTCAACTATACTAGGTCACATTAAAAGGGTTAGATTAATTAAAAATAAAAACTTACATTTTAAGTTAGTGGTATTCACAGAACACTTCCTGAATCAATTCATCACACTAAAAACAATACCATACAACTCCAGTATCCTTTCATCCTTGTGGGAGTAATTAGTACTCCTCTGTGGACCTCTCTTTGTTGAATGAAGTCCAGTTTCTCTGTGCTGTGAACTCATACAATGCTATCGATCTGTGGGCTGGACAATACCCTGAGGGGGCTAAATTGCATCACAACTGTTGGCAGGTCAGGGGGAACATACAATCCCAAAATACCCAATGGCCTGTGTGAAAATGTGCCAAAGTGTATATGTTCTGGTAATTAATAATGAACTGTAAAAATCTGAACACACCAAACATTATCTTAATGTTAATTGAATATATGCACTTAAAATATTGGCTGTTTGGAATAGCATACTGACACACTACTCTTACTATTATATAGAGTATGTATACAGCAACCAGTATGCAAATTTTCAATATGCACAGTGCATAGTTGGACTACTAAGGCTAAAATGTGCAGTATATATAAAAGCATGAAATACTGTATCCCATAATGCAATGTGTTTGACTTGACCTTCCATTTCCAGTGTGACAAGTGAACTGGAAATAATTATAGCTGCAAATTGTAGCATTTTTATATTGACTCTTATATTGACGGATTTTCAAAAATAGTGTAAAAAAGAGAGACATTTTTAAATACATGTGCAAAATTGCACTCACATGCATTGTGATGAGGTCATGTGACAACAATGTAGCGTACTGCTTCTTGAAAAATTTATTGTTTCATAATACACATACTGTTTCACTAATTTTTAAAAAATAGTATGTAGGCCTACAATGTGTACTGTGCAGTATAAGCAATAAGCCAGATTCCAATCTGAACATAGCACTTGTGTCTAGGCGAGACATGATGATCAATGTGTCATGTCTGATTTTATAGTCTAATGCTTTAAAGGCTATTTTTGGCTAGTCTGAGGGTGATGTAACAAGAGAGAAGCTGAAAACCACCTTCAAGAATGTAAGCCAGCTGTATCTTAGTGCAGATAGAAATGTAATTAACTGTAATTAACTGCAGTGTATGTACAAAAATGTGAAGAATTTTGACTAGATGTAAAGTGATGCGAATTTTGTACTGGCACATTCATTTAGGTCACATCAGTGTGAACAAAAGTTAAATCTAGATTTCAGAGAGGGTTGCCAGGTTTGCACAACAAAACCAACCCACTTGCTATTCAAAACCCTCAGGATAACGGCCAAATCTTGCTTAATCGCGTGCAGCAACAGTGTTAAAGTAGCCCAATTCCGCGGGAAAACCACGGACTTGGCAACACTGATTTCAGAGTTAAAGTAAGGTTAACATCTGCCAGACTGTGACCTAAATATCTCACTTCTGCCTGGACAATAGTATTGTCAGTGAGCTCGGAATTGTTCAATGAATCACTGGATTTATATCCCCTGTGATAGTACACACTACAATAGTAAGCCTAAACATGATGGTGATATATTATTGATAGGAACTGACTTTATAGGCCTACATCAACTAAAAATCAAATTGACACCAGTTGGTCAATTGTATTTAAAAAACAGAAAAGCCAAATATCTTTTGTTTGCCATTGTTTTGATATTTTATATAAAATTGGTTTCCGACAGTATATATATAATCCTGTGATATTGTAGCTTAAATGTTATTTTGAATTGACTAATCCAAAATAAGAGATCCCAAAGTTTAGAGAAGTCTTCGAAGCAGTTTGAAAACTGCAAAATATTCATTTCAAAAGGAACTTGCCATAAGATTTCATAAATAAGATTTATTTCAAGATTTGTCAGAACTTACAAATATTTACAAAATGTATTTTCCCCACATCTAGGTTTCTCTCTTTGAAAAAAAAAAAAAGTAAAAAAAAAAAAAAAAAGATCATAGAAAAATCTTTGTTCAATTCAACTTTACAAATATATACACATATACACTCCCCTCATTCATCACCTACAAAAAATAAGATAAAACTACTCTTAATGTTATTCTTAAGTCATCAATATGAAAATATCAAATCTTTCAGGATGACTAATGGAACAAAGTTTGAAAATTTAAATCCTGACAATTGCAGACCAAAAAAAAAAGAAAGAAAAAAAAAGAAAAAAGGTTAAAATACTAATATTTATTTTTTCTATTTCTACATTTAGAGCCAAGTTACTCCTACACCCACCTCATTCACATAACCAAAAGTAAAACAAAATCCAAGTGATCAAAACTTGAGGCCTATAAGCATTAAGGTTAAAGTTTTAAAAACATTTGTAGTTCAGAGGTAGGTTTTAAAAGCATTGCAAATATCACAAAAATCAACTTACAATGTCCTTTAAATACTTTTTTTGTTCATTTAATTGCATAAAAACATGACAACTGTAGTACTTTGTGCAATGACCAACTTGCCAAAATAATGAAAACAAGTCAATTCTAAGGCATCATACAGGGCTTTAAGCACTGAAAATACCATGAAGCATCATTTAACTACTTCGTGGTGTGACAGATTATTGTAAATAATCTAAAATATTGTAAATATTGTAAATCAGAGTAGACCACACTGCAAATGTTTCTCTTGTTAATAGATTTTTCAAAATGTTGCCTGATTGGTGTCTGGTTTGCAGTAATTGTGAATTTTATAACACTGAATGTTAACTAAAGAAAAAAAAGCCTCTAAAATAACTGTATACCATTTACTGCAGATCTTTTAGTGAGTTAAAACTGTAAGTGCTTTTTCAAACAGACGATTAACAAGATTAACAGATATAATACACTGATTTTCATATTCAATGTATTATATTTCTCACTGGTTGGATGCTGATGCACACATTGAAATCTCCATAGACTTTAAGTTTGTTCAATTTCATTCTTGTTCGATCAATTCTCCATTTTCTCTTTCTTCTTGAATAGCTTCATCAATTGAGAGAATCGCTCCTCAACCTGTCAAAGAACAGCAATCATTAGTTTACGACAAAGCAGTTAGATGACGTCATATTAGAACACAATAACAAAGCATACCTGCTCTGTTGACTTCTTCAACCTTTTCGACAGAGCAGCAAATGTCTTGGGTGAAGTCCCCTTCATTTTAAGCTCGATGAGTATGTCCCGATCTTCATCCCTTTAAAAGACATAAGTTTAAGAAACCAATAAAAGAAAAGCTTAAGTACACAAACACACATTATGCCCACATAATTAATAACCCAAAACAGGAGTAGAAATTCATTCAACTAACCTGGTCCATGACACCACCACTTCCCCTTTCTTCCTGATTACATTCTTAGCAGACAAGCTGCTAGGGGACACCTGGTGTATTGCAGTTTTTAAGCCTTTTTCTTTGGAGGATTTTGACCTTTTCTTATGCCTGCACTTGGAATGTTTATCTTGAAATTTCTCTACCTTTTGGCGCTTTGCCCTTGGCTCCGAATGTTGCTCCTTGCGTTTCTTTGACACCCTCTTGGATTTAGACTCTAGTGCACTTGGGCTCTGAGTTATGTTCCTGACATTTCCTGACATCTTCTCTGATGTTTCAGCCTCTGTTGCACTGCTTTCCTCAGGAGCAGTAACGTATGCTTCTATGGAAACAGGCTCAGCATTGTTGCAGGACAAGTTGTCATCACAAGCACCTTCAGGTGAGGATTTTTGGCTTGACTGTTGAGCTTCTCTTGCTTTATCTGCAATGTGACATGACTTGTTTACCTTGGTTGGGCTTTTGTTCAACATCTCTCCAGGAGCAGGACCCAAGTCTTCATGGGTCAGAGCAAGATTAGGCTTGAGAGATAGCTCTGAACATTCAGGTAATGCTGGTACTGCTTTCCCTTCATTTTGTTTACTTTCAATTGGGCCAGTAGATGTCCGTCTTATTCGCACAATGAAATGATCATTTGACCTCTCCATTACCACAGCCTGCATTTGTAAATTAGGCTGGAATTGGAAACCGGATGGATCAGAGCCCTCCCATGTCCTGCTGGGACTCGACCCACAACTGGAGTTGTCGGTGTCTAGAGAAAGGTGGATGTCCTGTTCAGTGGCATCTTCTCCATCAAGAAGAGCGTCTTCACTATAATGGGCACTGAGGACACTGTTTGGGGTAGATAATGGCTGTCCAGTTCCAGGGTGCAAGAAACTCAAGTGACTATCGGATTTTAATGGTGAGGGAATGGTAAGGGACACAGCTAGATCTTCCGCCAAGATAGAGAAGGACCTTTGAGAGATTACAGTTGACTGCAGAGGAAGCTGGCATGGTTCAGAAATAGAGGGAACTTCTAACAAGCAGCTCTCATCGAGAATTGCTGGGTCTACCAGCATTTTGCTGTTTGAAGCAAACTTGTAGGGGGAAATGGAAGACCAGGATGTGATGAATTTAGATGGGGTTGTCTTGTTAGGGGTCATAATCCCAATCAAACTATCCCCTGGAAGTCCTTCTTTTCGAGGTGTGCTGAGGGGCCAACTTGTATTGTCACCAACAGGTACATTGGATTCAAGCAAATCAGACCCTTGCAAAAGACACTTGAATATCTCTCCCATTTGAGAGTCAGAGACCAAGTTGAAGGTTAAGCTTGATGTCTGCTGCTCGGTTAGAATTTCAAAGTCCGACTTATCCTGAATCGATCCATTATGGGAGTGACGTCGGACATAGGATGACATTCTATTGTCAGATTCTGAGGTACCTTTGTGGAAAGACATTTCAGAGGATGAAGTAGGAAGCTGTTGTGATGTCGTCACCTTTGCCGGCTGATCGTCTTCATTCATGACAGCTTTAATGTTTTTACCTCGGCTCCCAAGGCCCCTGCGAGGCAGATTATTTGCAGGGGCCTCTCTGACGAAACTTCCTGTGTCAACTTTTGACTTCTTGGCCCTGTAAAGATGCCCAGGTGTGCTAAATGGTACTTTTTCTACCACCTCACTTTCATCCTCTTTTCTTTTAAGGGTTGCATTTTTATTTTCATTTGATACATTCTTGGATGACTCAGACTCACTTTTGAGTGCTGTCTTCAGTTCCTTGAACAAGAAATCAAACTGCCCATCCACAAATGTCCACAACTTCAGCTTGATGTCTCCAGCTCTCTGCTCAAAGATTCGATTGACAATGCCATTCTTGCTGACCTTGCTCATTATTGATGAAATAATCTTATTTAATCTAACTTTGATGTCATTACTATGGCAGCACAATTTATCCATGTCAACCGCATTGATAAATTCTGTAAAAGAGGCATGAGACATATCCACTATACAGCAGAAGGCAGTCTTAGTGACATTCTTCTGAAGCTTCATGTACTTTTTCCTCAACTCAGCTCGAATAGATCCTAACATGTCCATAAATCCGTCTAGCGTATAGACCGCTGCTTTGAATGGTGGGCTGACAGTTTTAAAGCGTCTCTTACTTGAGGTGGGACTGTCGTTAGAAGCAGTCGACTTTGAACACTTGCTTTGCTCTGAATATTTAGCAGGGGTGCAAGATTTCTTTTTGGACACTCTTTTCAGAACTGCAGGTAGCTTTGGACTTGGAGTCCCTGTGGTTGGTTTTTCCTTTTCTCTTGGAGGAGTCTGTATAAACAGAGGTCCCTCTTCTTCACTCTCACTCACTATCTCACCATCCTCCAGCTCATCTTCCTCAGTTCCACAAGCCGATAGGGCATCTTTTGTCCCTTTGTAGGAAGAAGCTGTGACAGAAGAATCAGGTGACTTATTCTCCTTGTTCATGTCCATATTTACTTCATCCTTATCACTGCCAGTTGTTACAGTTGAGAGATCTTGAAAAGAAATAAAGAAATTAACATTAGCTAGATGTACACATTAACCTGTTGGGCCAATTATTGCAAGAGTCACGCAAACATGCATTTCAATCAAATGTTCATGGAATAATTAGTGCAATTTTGGCAATTATGGGAAACATAGGCCAGCTTTCACAGACAGGGCTTAGACTAAGCCAGGAAAAAAACATTACTGGTTTGCATCTTGAGACAAAACAATGGCACTGATATATTTTAAGATTTATCAGTGCAACTTGCTTTCAGTTAAAACAGCTCAAACATGCATCTTGGTCTGGGACTAGCTTAAGCCTTGTCTGTGAAACCAGGGGTTACAATGTTAAACAAAGCATTACTATAAAAAACAAAAAAACACACTTACCTTTGTTAAGACTTTTGACATGTGGTTGCTTCTCAGCAGGCAGAGGCTGCACTTTTTTCACCTGACGGACTGGGCTTGTGAGAGGGCTGATGGGCTCTGGAATAACTCTGATGTTCCTCAGGGTAAGCATCATGGAGTCTTCATCGTGGCATAACACAACAGGGTTCAATGACTTTGTGTCCTGTTCTTCTTTTTCTGTGGAATCTGGCTCTAAGAAACCAGGTTGCGATGACAACATGGTATCCTCATCAACAGTGGTGCTATTATTTGGAGCCATAGTGTTCTGACTCCATAATGGACTTTGATGAGATTTTTCAGATATTTTCAAAATTTCAGATGTGTGCGGTGTTTTAATTGATTTTGAATATTCAAAGGTTTCCCCTGCTCTCTTATTGTCCTGTTTTGAAGTGCCCATTTGTTCAACATCACAAATAACTTTGCTTGGGTCACTTAGATCTACACTAAATGTACTAGACGACACTTCCATGTTGACAGAACTCCCAGAATAATTAATAATAGGAAAACTTTGTGCCTTGTCAGAGCATGACACATCATCTTGACAGATCCCTTTTGATGCTGGTAGTAAATTTTGAGAGTTGGCCTGAAGATTCCTTTGGATTTCCATGTGAGAAAACTCCTCAGACAAAGTGGCAAAACAATCTTGTTGCTGACAACCATTAACTATTGACTCAGGAGTTTTATCTGAAACTACCACTTCTGATGTTTTAGAGGGCAAAGTGATAGAGACAATAGCATTACTTATAATTCCCAGAGTGTCTTCTGTGTCATTCTCACAGACACGATTTGGAGACTCTCTTGTAAGGGTTAATTTTGATAATGAGTCTTTGTCTGACACATTGTAATCTGAAGTCTTGCCTCTTTTCTCCTCTGAGGTTTTAACAATGCATGGCACTTTGTCCACAGCCTCTTGACTTTCAGTGGCATTCTCTTCTAGTACCTCCATATCCGTTTGTTCTACTGACGGCTTCTCAGAGGCTGCAGCTGTAAAGAGATCAACAACTTGTCTAGACTGTTTGCAAGAACTGGTAAAGTCTTCTTTTTCACCTGCAGTCGTGGCCTCAGGGTTCATATCCATTTCCTCATCGCTGTGCTGGCTGTTCTTTAATTCATCTATGACATAGAATTCCTCCCCAGCGTCAGATAATCTGCTGTTATATGAGGAGGCATCTTCAGATGCTGCTCCAATGGCTTCTGTGGATTCAGTGGACTGCTTCTGTTTTTTAAGAGGCGATAGGGTGAGGTTCAATGTCTCCATGAAACTCAGTTTTCTGTCTGGACTATTATCCTCAGATGTTTGGCAGGGATTTCTGCTGACAGCTACCACTGATGGTGACTTTGCATGAACAGATTCAAGATTTTTGTCCTTTTCAGTTTTACTATCTCTATCTTTTCTAACATTTTTGTGCTTTTTACGAGAGTTCTTTCTGTCATCTTTGGTAAGAAAATGTTTTGATTCTCCATGCTTCTGTACCCTATGCTCCTTCAAATGTCCATCTCTTTTTCTTTCTCTGTCCTTGACAATACCCTTGTCTTCAAAACAGTTCTTTTCAGAACTTCCATTTTTGACAGGGCATTTCAAATCCTCCATTCTACAATTATCATAGCAATGAGACCCTTTGCTTTTTGTTGATTTTTGCTCATCGATTCTGCTTGATGATTTCCCCTTATAAACATCCTTTCGTTGAGAATCAAGTCTGGGAGAAGAAGAAGCTTGCCTTCTGTCAAAGGCATCAACTTGTTTCTTAGATCTTTTATCTTCATCTTTATTATCCGTCTCCTTTGTACTCCTTCGCTCATACTCTTTGCTATTGTCTGACCTGTTACTGCCTCTCTCTCTACTACTACTGCAGTTGTTACCCTCACTTCTTTTACTCCTCTCACTCTCCTTTGGCCTCTTTTGCTCATGGTCTCTGCTTCTTTCCATTCTGCTGCTCCTCCTCGCTGTACTGGAACTTTTCTTCTCTTTCCTTCCATTGTCACTTGAATCTTTTTTCTTCCATTTGTGGTTTTGGGAATGGCTTTCTTCATCCACCACAGTACAATTTGTACTTCTCAAGACAGTAGTGTGTCTTGCTTCTCTGCTAGTTCTGTCTGCATTTTGATTATGCACGTGCCCTTGACTCTGTGTCTCCACATCTGTAGCTGTCTTAACTGACCTTTTGGATGGCTGTGAAGAGACAAGTGGTGAGGCTTTGTGTGACAGAGAGGAAGGGATATTAGATTGTTCTTGAGTAGTAAGAATGACTGGAACCTCAGGCTGCGGATTTCTGTTTTGACTAGACATAGAACTATCTTTTGCAAGCTCTTTTTCAGTTATTGTGCAATTCTGTGTTTTTTCTAGATTGCCTATATGTTTTAAGGGAGGGTTCTTATTTCCCTTCAAGCAACTGAATCGACAATCAGTAGTTGTATCGAGAGCTCTTGGTCCAGAGTTATTTGTTTTGGGAGCATTCGAGACATCTGCAACTGTGGAGGGATTTTTTATACTCCCTGATGTTCTGTAAGGTCCATAGTCTTGCTCTGGTTGGACATTCAGGGTCTTAGCAGATTTATTCTGACAGTTCAGAGGACTTTCAAGATCAGTTCTAGGGCATTTCTGGAGCACCTCAAATGGTTGTGGTGCTGCAGTTGGCAGATATGCAGGATGATCCAACACAGTGTTTCTGCCCATGTGTTGATTTACTTCATTTATAGTATTATCTTGTCTAGCACCTTGAGATCCTAAAACAGAACTTGAAGGATTGTCCAAACTGAGCCTTGTGTTTGCCGGACTACTTTCCATTTGATATCGACGGAAATGTTGACCATAACTTCCTCGACTGGACCTGTGATGGCAACATACAAAAAACAGGGAAGTGAATTTTAAATAAATCCATCCAATCCTGACACAAGCCAGGGTCCATCATCTGTTTGCTGATCTCAGTACCAGAGTTAAAGTTTTTACCTATTGCTGAGTCTGCTAATCTCCTCATCTTTACGCACAATCTCCATTCTAGCCGTCTTGACCAGAGAACAAATGTTCTTCTTCAGAAGTATGTTTTCACTGCTCAAACTTGAATTCTTTAAATATGAAGTACAAAAAAAAAACTCTTTATTCCAAGTTTTTGGTATTCATTATGTATCACTATTTAACAACCATTATGTAAAATGTAAACACACAAAATGTAAACACACCTTTGTCTGCAGTAGCTGTAACTTTGAGAGCAGTTCCTTAACTTGTTTTTGTGCATCATCAAATTTTTGCTTTAACTGTAATAAAAGATCAGTACAATGAGACAATCTAAATATTCTGTAAATTTCTTAACTTTTAAAGCAAAATCAAAACCAAACCAATAGTAAGCCATGCAACCATTTTCAAAGTTTAGAGTTCAAGTTACAATATCTCACTGTAAATTTAATTTACAGACCTCATTGTAAGTTGCCTCCTTTTCTTCTTGTTCTTCCCTGATAAGTTCCTCATATATATCCATTGATTCCATTGTCCGTGGGGAAATGAACGGGTTTACTTCACCTAATAGAAAAAAAAATGACAATACAACAGTTATAACAATCTTTTTATTAAACAGTAATAAACAGTTAAAACATGTTATCCTTCTATTGCTCTGGTATTCATGAACAAATTACAATAAACAACTATAAAACATGATGTACTCAATTCAAGACTCATTAACGAAACCCACCTCTGTGTCCACTCTTAGGGCTGTTCTCCAGGCCAGAATAAATGTCCACAGAGTCCTCATTGTAATGGAGAGATTTACCTGTATCAATACAAACACTGATACAGTCATAATGCAAAACAATTCCAGCATACATCTGTCCAATACATGTATGTTTTGTTTACACAGAGCTGAGGCCTGAACCTGTTAAGACAAGAAATTGGGAAATAAAACAAAAAAGGTAAACCAAACCACATTATCTGGATCATATTATATACATATAGATAAACAAATCTTAGAAAAGCACACTCAGGTGGACTAAATGGCCTCTTTTTTAAAAATGCAGTTGTTGCAAATATCTACATTTAGTTTGTTTTGCCTGACTTGTCTATGATCTTGTGAAATTATTAGTAAAGTTGATTATCTGCTATGATGACAGTGTTATCAAGAATACACTGAAAGTATTATTGCAGTGACACAGTAGGACAATACATTTCTGAAAATTAAATGTATATAGACAAGATTGTGGTGTTGAAGTACTTAGATTATTGTAGATCTAAGATCAATCTAAGATCCATTTACATTATATAATTTCGTGATAAAGGCCGCAATAAATGCTAGATCCATACAGATAATTGATAATACAATAGTACTCTACTGATCCTACCAGAAAACATGTTAAATATGTGAAAATAAAGTACATCTGTTGAGCTGTAGAGTCTTACCTGAGGGCTGATCAATACAATCTCCACGAAGTTCATCCATAAAATCCATTTCCAGTCAGCTAATAAAAGACAGAAAATAGTACAAGAAGTTCCTGAAAACAGTGACAACAGCAACAGCATGTGTCAGTTCAACTACACCACTTCCTGACATTTACTGAAGAAACACTGTACTGAAGTAATGCAAATTCAATGCGATATTAAAACAAGAATCAACTTAATATTAGTTGAAAAAGTAATAAATCACACCAAAAAAAAAATCCACTATACTTACACAAAATATACTTGCAACTGTAAGATCATGGGTTCTACACAAACACCGACGTAGTAAAGTGATCAAAATGCATTATTTTATATAGTATGTGTACAAAGTGAAATTAAATGAAAGTATATGAACAATACCTGTATCTCTGGTAGTGAGCAAACGACAACAGGCGGATATAAAAGAGTAAGATGGACCAAACACTGTACAGCGAGGTTCAGGATGTGACACCCATGCTATCGCGCTAGTAAAATATAATTTTCAGTCAATTAGCAAATTTTAAATTGCTTGAAGACAGCGATTTAAAAAAATCTTGAAGCATATTTCCACCAGCTCCGCGCCATCCTTACACCGTACACGTTCGCCAAACAGGAAGTGACGTAATTTTCCCGCGGTCTCTCCTTTCATAAAAGATAATATATATGGAATACATATATATTATATATATTAATATAAAATCTTAGCTACATTTAATGTTTTTTAAGCACATAACAAAATAACGGAATGTTCATTTGTTCAATTATTTAGTACAATAACATTAACAGTAAATATTTTGATACAATTTTCCTTTAAATTCTTATGGTCATTGTTTGCCAAATATTATACTATTATAGATTGCAACGATAATAAATAAATCTTAAATCTACCTGCTGTACAAAACGTGTTCCATACAAGAATAACAATAATAATAATATATATTGCTCTTATTTCAAACATTGGCTACAGTTATCTTTTTTGTGCCTTCAATTTTTCTAAAATAAGGTTACACCGCTCAGTGTTGGCTGACCAAATTTGATGAAATCCATTTACAATTGAAGAGGATGGACATTAAATACAGCTGTAGGACACATACAGGCTTAAGAACCGTGCCGCCCAAAATAACATATTTAGTCGAAATTATTTATGCGTTTTAATGCAAAATCATTGCACAGAAACATCTCTATGAGGTTAGTTTGCTGCACAGGGAGCGTGAGCCCCGCTACAGATACAGTCGAATGACCCGGAAGTGCTCTTCATTTACTCACATGTGGACAGGGTTTTTAATACTGACGGGAACGTGCTCGCTGTGTTGTGTACAACCTGGACACCCAAGCGAGTGATGAGTCTTATGGTTCCCATCACGTAGAATACTTGGAATATAAAAGCCGTTGCCAGCCGCAGAGACATCGTCGGAAATCCCTATAATCACGACAAATGATAGAATGGAAAACCTGGAGTTGAGCCTGACGTCTCTGGGTGCAATCTCAAGACATATCGAGAAAAGTCACAACGAACTCAGCAAGTACCTCGCAAAACAGGTGAGACTGAATTTCCTGGGCACTTTATAAGACCTTCATAAGAGGCTTTCATCTGTTTAACACATGCAGAGTACAGCGTGTGTGTCACACACCACACTGTCCACGTTTCTGTAGTACACATGCTGCTCCATTGGTGGTTTATGATATTCATTAGTTTAAAAAATAACTTGCATTTAAGTGTTCTGCATATTAGTCTATTTGGGAAACGAGTCTTGTTTTCGAGCACGATGGATTATTTTGGTCCTGTTGCAACATAGTTTCAATAGTTTGGGTAGTTGAAACATGCTGCCAGCCTGCCACAGTTTATTATTTTGACAAATATACAAGAAGCAGTTTAAAAGAGGCACTGATTATCTTACCTTCATCAGTATTCACTTACATTGATGTGAACATAAACCAGGTTATAAATTCATCCTTGAATATCTAATATTATTTGGAACCAATCCAAAAGTATCCACATGGGAATTCCAACATAACACACTACGTGATTTTGTTGCACGTAATGCATGAATCGTTCTGCTTTTAGATATGGAGCCAGCAGGACAGGCAGTGTATACTGGAATGTCTTGCGCAGCTCCTGTTGGAGAAGGAATACACTCTCCTCATTGCTCGTCACTTACGACCACTGATCCTGGACCTGTTGGAGAGGAATGCTGAGAGGATCAAAGTAGACATCCGGCTGAATCATGACCTCCACGAGCGCTTGTGTGTGACTCTAAGCAAACTTCTCAACATCAGTCCAGATGCTCAAGCGTAAGTAATCCTTTAGAATTTATTCACAGCAGGTTTCCCATTTATCTTGGAAACCTGGAAATATCAGCTCATTTTAAAACATGGAAAATTAGTGGCGATAATACAATTGGAAAAGTCATGGCAGTATTTGTTTTATTTGTGAACAACCTTTTAAATCTGTTAAACCAATTCATTAGTCTAAACTATTTGTTAGCAAATTGGTCTGCATTTGAATGTCTTGTAAAACATAAATCAAATTTAAAGATCATGGGAATTCATTAGTCAAGAAGAAGTATGAGATGGTGAATAACACATGTTGTTGTTACCACTTCAGAACAAATGTACAGTATGTCATGAACAAGTTTGAATTGTTTTCTCACAGGTTCGCAGCAAGGTATTTCAGCAGCTCTCCCCCAGTATTTCAGAGGCTGTTCTTCACCAGTGAAGAGGCTGCCTCCATCCAGTATGGGCCCAGACGGATGAAACTACGGGACCTGATGGGGGCCACCCTCCGCTTCCTCCAGAGCGATTGTGAGAAGTTCCGTGTCCTGTGGGACTGGAGTGCCTGTGTTTCACAACTTCTCACCAGTGACGTTATAGTCAGAAGGTATTGCAATGAGTAGATCAATCATATGCTCTCACCAGAATCTAAATATCTATTTGCTAAAAAAAAATATTATTTTATTTTTTTTAAGCTACACTGCCCAGTGCCTTGCCCTGGTGTCCCACATGACAGACAACCAGAAAACAATATTTTTGAGGAAGGTTCTTTCAAGTGAAGAGATTATGCATTTGAAAATGAAGTAAGTTTTTTCGAATTGTTCAGAAGTTACTCACTTGTGTTAACTCTTAAACAACATTACAGTATCACATCTTTGTAGATCACTTGAGGAGACACAGCAGCTGGAAGTAGAAAAGGCTCTGGTTTTGGCCAATCAGGGCTCAGCAATATGGCGAAAAGAGAGAGTTAAAAAGATCTCCCGTGGTCATCTGGTGACAGAAGACCTGACTCGGAGCGTTACTGTTGTGTGTGGGGTCATTCTACCTAGACAGACCCCTCGACAGGATGAACAGGCAAGACAATCATTCAAAAAAACAATATTAGGCTTATAAAAAGCTATATAAATATAACTATATAAATAAAAGGCTAATAATATAACTAGAAATATGTTTTCCCCCAATACCTAGTGTATTGTGGGAGAATATTGCATGTATTGTAATCTCACTACATCTGTCATTATCAGACAAGTTTAAGGAATTTGGTGCTGGTGGATTCAACTTGTCAAAATCTACGGCGACTTGCCATGGCTGTGGCGTCCCAGAAACCCATTCTTTTGGAAGGGCCAATTGGGTGTGGAAAAACTGCTCTTGTTGAATATCTAGCTGCTGTCACTGGACATGATAAAGCCCCTGACATACTTAAAGTTCAGCTCGGAGATCAGACCGACAGTAAGGTGAGATTTGCTTGACTCTGAAATGTTTGAAAATTATTTCCATTGTTTTCACCTTGCTGCTTCTAGTTTTACCATATCTGCAACTTACCTGCTGTTAAGCACTTATATATAGATATATATAGATACTTATTTTTTTAATGCCTCTATTTTCTGTAGATGTTACTGGGAATGTACCGCTGCACCGATGTTCCTGGAAAGTTTGTGTGGCAGCCGGGATCCTTGACCCAGGCGGTCTCAAAAGGTTATTGGATTCTCCTGGAGGACATTGATCATGCTCCTTTGGATGTGGTAGGTGGCAAATCCACAAAAACATGAAAAACATATAGTCTTTCTTAGAAATGTTTCTATTAGGACTGTAGAAGTTTTTACTTGAGTTATTGCAGATTTGTAGCATTTGTTTTATTTAGCTACAGTGTGCGTGAGCTTTTGGCACTGCACAACTGTATAATCATTGTGCAGAATTAGTCTGTTAGTGACAATAAATAAAACAATGCTTTTTGGTCAATATATTTATATATATATATATATATATATATATTTATTTATTTATTTATGATTATTATATATTTTTTTACTTTATTTTATTTGGTAAATGGTATGATTCATAATTATAAGATCAGTCCACATTTAATCATGCCTGTGTAATTTGCTCTATAGATATCGGTTTTGCTCCCTCTCATGGAGAACAAGAAATTGACAATTCCAGGACGCGAAGACTGTATTCAGATGGCCCCAGCTTTCCAGTTTTTTGCAACACGAAGGTAAGATATTTTGTGAGTGTGTGTGTGTGTGTGTATATATATATATATATATATATATATATATGATGTATTTCTAAACAAAATTTAATGATTAAAATCATTATATTTAGGACATTTTACAGTGGAGGAGCTTGGCATCGTCCACAGAGTACACATGCTGCACTTTTGGACAAATACTGGAGTAAACTGCAGATCGGCAACATGAGCAAAGAGGAACTTAAACAGGCAAGCTGTCCCTTTACAATGATATGCATTTATTCTATGTCCTGATGACAGTTTTCTTTCTTTCTTTTGATAATTAGTCTCTATTTTTTTTCTCTCTGTTCAGGTCCTAATAAAGAAGTACCCTAACCTGGCAGTGGTGGTGGAGCGTCTTTTGGACATATACTGCCAGCTAACAGGAGACCGACATCAGATCAGTTCCAGTCCTCAGGGTCCTAGTGCAGCCCAGAGCATATCAGATGAAAACATCACATCACTGGAGGGCAGAGGCCTCTCACTGAGGTAACGTGTCTTACAAAAATATTCAAAATCATTATTGCATAATTATAAAAATAATTGAATGTAAAAATGATATAATATACTAAAACGAATATATGTACTGCAGGTTTCCAAACCATTTCATGCCAATTTGAACCTTTCTCTATATAGTTTAACATCATGTCAGAATTGCATTTGTTCAGTTTGTTTTATGATGCCCTTGGGCATTTACGAATATCTCTGCATCGAGAAATGACACCATAGACTCATCGATAACTTATGAGTGTCATTTTCGGACCGCTACATGTAACAAACAGTTTAGCTAAAGCAGTGATGGTACAATAAAACCCTTACTCTATCGTTGCATTAGAGCAGAGTTGAGTCTGTGTCCATTGTGTAGTTGGGCCTCAGGCTGTTCATTAGCTTTCCACTGGATCCTGCTGCAGTCAATGCCACATCGATCTCTCTCTCTCTCTGTCCCCTCTGTGGAACCCCAGCCAGAGATGCAGTTTGAAATTCAAGCCAGGGCAAATCATTTATGTAACTAGCTTTTGTATAATAACCACACACTGCCAGATAGTGTAATACCTGTCTTGTAGAGGGCTGAGGGTCTTTTTTTTTGTTTTGTTTTTTTCTCTGTACATATTCAAAGCATCGTACGGTTTGACATTGTCATTTTGTTTTCAGCTTGTTGTTTTGGTGTTATAGTAACTAGTAGAGCTAACTAGGAGCAGCATTTACCAGTGTGTATATTCAATCAAATGGGTAGGGATGAATATGCATCCATTTTAAATATCTGAAAGTGTGTCATATAGATATGGCTGTTCTCTGAGGAGAGTTGCAATGGTGTGGAGACCCTGCTGTTTCCAATCAATACACTTCCACATCCTCCCTCAATCCCCTACTGGCATGAGGGTCTTTGTAGAGACCATGGGTGTAAAACAATTTGAGCAGCCAGTCTGCCTGCAGTCATGCTCCATAACAATCTGTGGCAAGTGTGATTTCAATTGAAATTAAAAAAGAAATGGTTCACCATGGCTGCATATAAATATATATTTTAAAATGTAATTTATTCCTGTGAATTGCAAAGCTAATAGAGTAGAAAGTTAAAAAGAACAGCATTTATTTGAAAGTCTTTTGTTATATTATATATGTTTCCTACTGTTGCTTTTCATCAATTTAAAGCTGCTGTCCGTAATTTTTTTAAGTTAAAAATAATCCAAAATAATTATTTAAAAAAAAACATCTTCAGCCAGTGTTCAAATCTATCTGCTTGCCATAGCTAGATTCAAAACGGTTAGCTTGTAATAATGATTTTAATTCCAGTGGTACTGGTGGGTTTCCGCGGGAAATTCGAGCATGTCTTTGCGTCATTACGTCACATCCGTACACATAAAGGAGTTTCGGCTGCCGGCTATACTGCGCGTGAGATGATGTTGAGATGTATAAGGCTTTTCTCGCAGCACTTTACATAATTAAACTTATGGCGGATCCGAAAAAGATCCAAACAACAATCATCAGAGTCAACTGGAGATTCAGCAGTTATAAAACCCAAAAGACTTCGTACTTCGGATTTAAGGTGGCTAGAGAAAGAGAAAGAAATTAACCGTCTCATGCGAACACAAGGATAAACATCAGCGGGACTTTTGAAAGGTGCGTGAACTGCGTGTTTTGAAGAGGTCAAAACGGAAGAATAGACCACTTTTTTCTGCTTAACAAGAAAGACATTTCAATAGTTCAATCACAGTAACTTACCACTGTTTTCTTAATTCACACAGTTATGGAGTTTCCTTGTTGTGCCTTTCTCGTTTAGCTATTATGGAGAATATGAATTCTGAACTACACAGGTAATAAAACACATTAAATGCAACGTTAGTCACGCAATGCTGATGTTGTTAACATGAACAATTTGAGAACAAAGTAGGCTATAATTTGCACGGTTCCTGTAAATTGCGTTGATTAAATCTAACGATCGCTTGTCATGTCGAATGCTTTTTCCCCCTTAGTTGATCAGAACAAAAATGGATGTTACTTACTTGTTCAGAAGACATTTTCAGGTGAAAATTCTTATGTCGGTCAAACTTTCAAAAAGTGAATCTGTGATTCTGAATGCCAGTATCCACACAGCACGGTGACTGACAGCAGCACTCGCCTCAAAACATTGTGTTCATCCGCGCTGTTTCATGCCGATTTACAACCCACGTAAAGTTGATAATTCCACAAATAACTGCAATTGCAGATTTCGAACAGAGATGGTGACAAAGAGGAAAAACTGCGGACTGTAGCTTTAATGCATTGAACAGAAATATTAATAACAATAAAAAATCTAACTGACCCCAAACTTTTGAATGGTACTGTAAATGTGAATAAATAATTTGATCTTTGTGGTTGTAAATTATCTGAATTAATGTGAATTCTTAAGTTACTTTGCATCCATGTTGTGTCGGTAAATGCATTTATTTTACTAATGTACACAGGGACTTGCTGAAATGGTGCGAGAGAATCTGCTTAAATTTTGACAGCTCTTGCTCTTCCACAGCACAGAATGTGTTTCTGGAGGTGAGTGGCTGTAGTTACCAGGATCAATCTGGCACTAGTATCATTTGTCACTGTCCTATAATTTTTTGTTTGTTGGATTATTATTATACAAATTTTATATATACAGTATATATTTTAAATATTTAGAAAACAAGACCACTGATACCGAAAAAGCTGTGCTGTTATAAACTTATTCTTATAAACTATTCTTCTTCTTCATCTTCAGGCTTTGGACTGCTTCACTGCCATGCTCTCCAAATCTGAGAGCAGACTCAAGATGGCAGAGATCATTGGCAGCAAGCTCAACATATCCAGAGAGAAGGTAGGACTCTGCACCACTGTTATCTCTTTAGTGACAAACTGTTACATGGCCATGGAAAACCTGGAAATAATGGGGAGTTTTGCAGTTCCCTGTGAGCTTTTACATTTACATGTGTGATTTGCAGGTCTGGAAACCTCATGGAAATTAGTAAAATACTGAAAAGGTCATAGAAATCGCTGTAGTTCACATACTTTTTCCAGTTTTGTGTTGCTCTAAAATTATTCCATATGTTGGATATTGCTTGTTGTGAGAACTTGTTTACAGTAAAACTTTCCTTGTTGGATACATTTATAAATGACTTGGAAAAGTCATTAGTCAAACAGCAATATTTCAGTAGTCAAACAGCAATATTTCAGTAATGGCGAAAAGCACGTTATATTTCTTCATAATATTTAGAGTCAAGGTATAATCATATTTCACTTTATATTCAATAACCCTCTATAATACTGTCAATGTTACATTTCAGGCTCAGCACTTTTGCCAGATGTACCTGCCCGCAATCACTGTGACGGAGTTGGAGGTGTCGGTGGGCCGTGCGATGTTACTCCGCAAGCAGAGCAACGCGGTGTGGCTGAGCATGTGAGATTGCATTATCAGAGTGTAACCTTAGCCATCTCCATTAATCTGTCTCCCAGTCCCTGCCTGGCACTTCCCCTTTCAATCTACTCTGTTACAAATGGTGTCACTGTGCCACGCTGTCCCGTTTGTGGAAGGCACCCTGCTGAGAAATTAAGTCAACACGGCATTGATTGGTAACTGTGCTGTTTAAGACAGGGAATACAACAGCATTGAGCATACCAGAGGAAAATGTTGCAGGATTCCCTCATTGGTCATGATGTGTATGAACACTTTGATTTAACGATAGTGATTATTAGAATTATTGGAAATCTTCTCAGAGAGATCTCAGTGTTGTACTGACAGGTTTTACAATTTCTTTTAAAATGTGTTAAGTTGTAGCCAGTGTTGGTATTGTTAACAAACCAAAACTATTTAAAAGTTTTTGTTCATTGAAAAAATGTATTAAATAAAAATCTTCTTTTTTTAAATGTTAGAACTCAGAAAAAAATCCATTTGGAAGTACTAAAAATACACACAAATTTGTTTTAAATAGAAATATCCACAAATTTTTTTTTTTTTATTAAAATTAGTTACTGAATTACTAAAACTTAAACTAAAATTTTAATGAAAAGTGATAATATTAAAATAAAAGCAAATACAAAATATTATAATAGTATATACACTCACCGGCCACTTTATTAGGTACACCTGTCCAACTGCTCGTTAACACTTAATTTCTAAGCAGCCAATCACATGGCGGCAACTCAGTGCATTTAGGCATGTAGACATGGTCAAGACAATCTCCTGCAGTTCAAACCGAGCATCAGTATGGGGAAGAAAGGTGATTTGAGTGACTTTGAACGTGGCATGATTGTTGGTGCCAGAAGGGCTGGTCTGAGTATTTCAGAAACTGCTAATCTACTGGGATTTTCACGCACAACCATCTCTAGGGTTTACAGAGAATGGTCCGAAAAAGAAAAAACATCCAGTGAGCGGCAGTTCTGTGGGCGGAAATGCCTTGTTGATGCCAGAGGTCAGAGGAGAATGGCCAGACTGGTTCGAGCTGATAGAAGGGCAACAGTGACTCAAATAACCACCCGTTACAACCAAGGTGGGCAGAAGAGCATCTCTGAACGCACAGTACGTTGAACTTTGAGGCAGATGGGCTACAGCAGCAGAAGACCACACCGGGTGCCACTCCTTTCAGCTAAGAACAGGAAACTGAGGCTACAATTTGCACAAGCTCATCGAAATTGGACAATAGAAGATTGGAAAAACGTTGCCTGGTCTGATGAGTCTCGATTTCTGCTGCGACATTCGGATGGTAGGGTCAGAATTTGGCGTCTACAACATGAAAGCATGGATCCATCCTGCCTTGTATCAACGGTTCAGGCTGGTGGTGGTGGTGTCATGGTGTGGGGAATATTTTCTTGGCACTCTTTGGGCCCCTTGGTACCAATTGAGCATCGTTGCAACGTCACAGCCTACCTGAGTATTGTTGCTGACCATGTCCATCCCTTTATGACCACAATGTACCCAACTTCTGATGGCTACTTTCAGCAGGATAATGCGCCATGTCATAAAGCTGGAATCATCTCAGACTGGTTTCTTGAACATGACAATGAGTTCGCTGTACTCAAATGGCCTCCACAGTCACCAGATCTCAATCCAATAGAGCATCTTTGGGATGTGGTGGAACGGGAGATTCACATCATGGATGTGCAGCCGACAAATCTGCGGCAACTGTGTGATGCCATCATGTCAATATGGACCAAACTCCCTGAGGAATGCTTCCAGCACCTTGTTGAATCTATGCCACGAAGAATTGAGGCAGTTCTGAAGGCAAAAGGGGGTCCAACCCGTTACTAGCATGGGGTACCTAATAAAGTGGCCGGTGAGTGTAAATTAGTAGTATATAAATATCACAGGTGTAAACAGTACCTGAAAACCATACTTCAAAAGTACTGGTACCGTACAGAGAAAGACTCCATTACAACTTAAAAGGACTACTTGAGTAAAAGTCTTACACTTGAGTAAAAGTCTTAGAGTATTTTAACAGTACTTAAGTATTTTACTCGTACTGAATGTAGGCTCAAAGATACACAAGTCCTCAACACCTAAGAGATGGATAAATAAAATGTTTCGTAAAATTAAGTAGTCAAAGGTTTTGGTTTTGCCTCCTCACCGGTCACAGCCACATCCTCTTCTTATAATAAAATACCAGCGATTCACAACTGCCTGCTAATGGACTTGCATTCGCGTAAAGTTTGGGTAAGGGAAAAACCCACGGGATATAGTAGCTTCAATGCCCTGTAGATGGCAATATCGCTTATTTTCTAGCAGATATAATCTGATGCAGAAAAAGTTGCTATTATCTTTGATATTAGAATACTAAAAAAATACTTAACAGTAACTAATTACATTTTATTTAAAGAGTTTACACCACTGATAAATATATAGTGTATAAAGTAGTCAAATTTATTTATAGAGTGCTTTGCACAATACACATTGTTTCAAATCAGCTTTACAAAAAATGATGATGTTAATGTTTATAATATCTTTAACATCTTCATGACCTATAGTGGCATTTTGCAGATTCGAGCAGGGCGATAATATAATTTATTAATTCGTTACATTTAATTTACATTAAAGCCGTAGCCAACGTATTTGATGTGTATCTGCCCCACAGAGACAGACAAACATTTGCTGCCACACGGCCATCCTCAGTACTTTTGGAGCAGCTCTCTGTGTGTGTCACTAAAGGGGAGCCTGTCCTGTTGGTGGGGGAGACGGGCACAGGGAAGACTACTACTGTACAGTACCTGGCGGGAATGACAGGTAGCACACCTAAACTACACTGAGCAAGTAGTGTTTGTACACTGTGTACAATTTCTAATTTCTTGCTCTGTTCTGCTGTACTCTTACAGGACACAGACTGAGAGTGGTCAACATGAACCAACAGAGTGACACAGCTGACCTACTAGGAGGGTGAGTAGACAAGAGTGATTCAAACAAATATGTGCAGTGTAAATGTGGTGGAAGCTGTTGGTTTATTGCTGACCTTGATCTGTGATGATTAAAGGTATAAACCAGTGGACCATAAGCTCATTCTTTTGCCCCTGCGGGAAGCGTTTGAGGACCTCTTCTCTCAGACGTACTCACGAAAACAGAACCTGACCTTTCTGGGGCACGTCCAAACCTGCTTCAGAGGCAAACGCTGGCAGGACCTTCTGAAGCTTATGGATCATGTCTGCAAATCAGCACTAACCAAGGAACTACATGATAAACCAAATGGTATTACTGAATGTTCAAATCTATTACATCACTTTGTTAACTAGAATTCTTATGTTGTGCTTTGGTTAGGGATACTCCACAGCTAGGTGTGTATACATGATATTAATAAGGCAAAGAACCAACCATTATGCAGAAAATCCAACACAAAATTTGGCTGAAAGGGTAAAAATTAGTTATTTTTGTCAGTTACTGCTCATTAGGTCTAGCCTTTTGTACTCTTTAAATCTGACACAGAGAAAGTATGTGGTAAGATTACATGTATTTGAATTGTCAGGAGAGAGAGGGTTGTGGGTGTGTGAATTACCTGCATCTGTGCAGTGTCTCTACTACAATCTACTAAATTTCTGTGCTCCTTAATGTTTCTGTTCCTGCAGCGTGTGTGTGATTGTGTGTGTGCGTGAGTGCGCGTGTTTGTTTTGATGAAAGCAATGCATTAATATAGAACAGTGATTAAACCGACTGGAACTATCTGTGCATTACATGGTCTGAACTCATGTCTTCCAGCCAATCATAATAGAGTATGCAGACAGACAATGGTATAAATAATTTAAGGTGTTTTGTTTTGTTTGTTTTTTAAGATTGTACTGCATGTTTTTCAGTTTTTTTTTCCTGTCTTTTCTTTGTGTTTTTCTCATAGCTGCCTTGCTGCAGGAGCAGTGGGAGGCTTTGGCCCTCAAACTCAGTCAGACGCAGGAACAGATTCGGGCCTGTGAATCCGCTTTGGTCTTTGCGTTTGTGGAGGTAATTTCTACTCTTCTCCCAACTTGTCTTCATCTCTTCCTTTCTCTTCTCTTTCTTATCTCCTGTATGTTGTGACTGACTGTGTGTCTGCACAGGGGACTTTAGCCCAGGCTGTGAAGAAAGGTGAATGGATGTTGCTGGATGAGATTAATCTGGCTGCTGCAGAGACACTGGAGTGTCTGAGTGGATTGCTGGAGGGCAGCGCCGGGTCACTAGTGCTGCTGGACCGAGGCGATACTGGTGAGTCCTCATCAAGTGCTCATCTGTGATTTCATTATTGCTATTTTAAAGGTGTAGCTATTTGACAGTGGTATAAAGGGTAAATATGTGCACTTGGTTAACCCCAGGCTGCTTTAGGAGGCGTTGTAGTGGTATTTGGGAGGGTATTTGTGAAACACTTAAAAATACAATAGAGAGATATATTTCAGCTAGTTGTAATTGGTTGATTGGACAAAGTCAGGTTTAATTGGCTAAAAATGCTGTAAGACTTTTTAATGTATTTGAAAGAAGTCTCTTCAAGGCTGCATTTATTTGCTTAAAAATATATTTTAAAATGTAATTTATTCCTTTGATGGCAGTTATTCCAGTCCTCAGTGTCACATGATTCTACAGAAATCAATCTAATATGCTTATTTGCTGCTCAATAAATATATCTTTACTATTATCAATATTGAAAACCTGACTAAATTAATTTTTTGGGCAAACCATGATACGTTTTTTTTCAGGGTTGTTTGATGAAATTAAAAAACATTTTTATTTTAGTAATATTTATCTTACTGACCCCAAACTTTTGACTTGTAGTGTATTGGAAATATATAAATGGGCTTGATTACTACTATTCATTACCATAAGTGTTGCAGTTGATTAATAGATTTGTGTCCTGTATATTCTGAGGTAATTTTACTGTTTTCATGATGTCATTCTGTGTAGAGCCTCTGGTTCGTCACCCAGACTTCCGTCTGTTTGCCTGCATGAACCCAGCCACAGATGTAGGCAAGAGGAACTTGCCACTGGGCATTAGAAACAGGTGAGAGGGCCATGAACTCCAAGGGAACTGGCTTCATTCATTCACTTAAAATAACTTTTGTAAATGTCTCCTTGGTTTGTTTGCATATATGTAATACAGTGACGTCTATACATTTTTATTTAAGCATTCAATTCTTTTTTGGAACACATGGTTTTGTGTTTATGTATCAGGTTCACAGAGTTGTATGTGGAGGAGCTGGAGAGTGAGAGTGATTTACGAATCCTGGTCTCTGACTACCTCAAAGGCCTTAACCTGTCCAGAGGAATCATCCATGGAATCATCAGGTTTGTGCACAGTTCTTCAGTAGGTCTCCTTTACCATTCATATAACAAAAACATGTCTTTCCTCACTATAACACAGTTTTTTGCCTTTTGATCCATACAATAAAAAAAAACTGGAGTAGGGTTTATTTGAAAAAATCTTGGCAACAATATTCATTCAGTAAAAGCTAGTAAATGTAATGAATAATAACAAGAAAAACAGCAAGAAAACCATTGAATTTAAAGTGAAATTTTAAATTAGTATGTTCTTGTAAAACATACTCCAATAACCTTTTGTTTTTTCATTTACAAAATGAAACTTCAAAAGTTATTTTTTTTACAATGTAGTATGAAAAATAACCCTGTTAGCCAACCTAACAACCATTATTAGAACAAATCCACATTTATTGCTAATATTAAGCATGTTACAGATGTTTTTAAATGGCTTTTTTCACTTAACAAATGTACGTTGGTTAGGATAAAAAGCATAAAATGCCATATACAGAGTCCATCCCTCGTGTTGCAACTTTTGGTTAGATGCTGTACTTCTGTGTTGTTCTTTTAAACAAAATATTATTTTATTTTTTTCTGCCAGTTTTTATTTGGCTGTTCGTAAGGAGGCTAACACTCGGCTAGTTGATGGTACGGGGCACAAGCCCCACTACAGTTTGCGTACTCTGTGCCGAGCTCTGAAGTACGTGGCCTCTGACCCCTGCTACAATATCCAACGATCCCTCTATGAGGTAATATGATTGTCTGTTTCTGCCTGACTGAATTTTCCTGAGAGTCCAAAACATAGCGAGTATAAGGTTAAAATGTGTTACATGTATCCATATTGAAGTGACATTTGTCCATTCATTGTCAACTTCAGACATCATTGAGCATGAATGTTTTACAATGTTCCTACAGTAGAAATAAGCAGCATGACACAACAAACTAGCTGTCACTCTTCCATCAATGCACGCTGCAGTGTTTACAGCATTATTCAATGTTGCTACGCTTGCAATCTAGATAGCTTGATTGATTATAACGGAGCAATCTAATTTAGTTACGTAACAACACGCCGCTCTCATCTGATGTAGATTGGATGTCAAAGAGTCATCGGCACTGCGTTTTCCACAGTGCGGTGTACATCATAAAAAACTGTACACCCGTACACTGTATTTTTGAGTTCACACATCAAACTGGCTTATTTATTTATCTGTCCACACCATATGGGTTTCCAGACTCTCCTGGTCGTGCATTTGCTTTCATAGGAGCATAAGTTAGTAAAATTAACTAAGTTGAAGTGTTCTTAAGTATGCTTGTGGGTTTATTTATTTCATGCAAATCTTCAATTCTCATTCAGTTCTATCACCAGTTCACATTTTGTTTCCATTATTAAAGCAAGTTGCTTTTTAATTATCCTTGGTTGTGGTTTTAACGTTCATTTAGTTAATTTTTTAATAACCAGGTTGTTTTACGCTTAAAGACTTTTTTTTTCCCTCATCACTAGTTTTGGCTCAGTATTGACCAATTTTATTTAGAGTTAATGCAATGAGTTTCAACCTATCATCATATGATAAACTGTTCTACATTTGACTGTTTTGGGTATTAGCAGTAGTTATTTAAATATAAATTACTATTAGCTTCTAGTAAAGCTTCAAGATTTCTATAGCTCACCAGGGACCTCTACTGGTCCGGGGCCATGGACAAATTCCCAGTTTTTAATTTGTGTGTGCTGTGTAAAGAAATTTAAAATAAACAGTGAAGTATTTTTATGGAGATGTTTAATATCTTCTGCAGGGTTTCTGCCTGAGTTTTCTCACTCAGCTGGATCGCAGCTCTCACCCTGTTGTGCAGAAACTGGTGTGTCAGTACATACTTGGAGGAAATGTGAAATGTCTGAAACAGGTAATCAGTTCAGAGCTTCAATGAGACACTTTGATCCATCCTAATATTTGCTTGAATGGATAGACTGTGAAATAGTTAGAGATGTTCTTTGCGAGAAGTGTTAGAAAATGATCTTCTTCTCTTTCTTCAGTCAATCCCTCAGCCAAAGGACCGCGTGTGTGTTCAGATAGAGGAGTACTGGCTGAGTCGTGGTGACATGGAGGCTACTGTGGACCCCTCTTACATCCTCACGCCCTCCGTCAAGCTCAACCTAAAAGATCTGGCACGAGTGGTGGCCGCCGGGTAGGAAACCCCACCCCTAATATGTCCCCTGTGACGTTCCGTAGATCAATCCCCCTGTCGATACATATTATGTATGCAGCGTTTCTCTGTTCATTTGTGGGATGGTGCATAATTATCGTAAAGAGACTTGATTAGCTTTTAGTTTTTTGGGTAGTAATGGTGATAGCGATGATCTGTTTTGGTGCCATTGGTCAGAGACAGTTGACCTGGGGCTCATTCTTTGTACGTGGATTACTCCGTTATCTGGCTTTTACTATTAACGATTTGACACGATCCAGAATTTTTATTTCTACGAAGATCATCCTGGAGTTCCTGTCATAGCAACAGTTCCATATGATCAAACCTGCTTGGGAGCAGGCTTATTTCATGTAAAGAGGAATAGATTGCTTTTGTTTATTGAAGGAGTAAAGCAACATACAGTAAAACCATGAAAGTAAAATTTTCCTTCCTTCTATATTTACTAAAACAGCATTTCCCCCACCCCCAAACATCATAGATTGCATTTTTTATTAAAGCATTATTTATTTATTTTTTGCGGCGGTGATACTTAAGTACTTTCTACTTTCTTACAAGAGTACCTTATTGAACCAGGAACAATAATAAGTAAAAAATAATAATAATTTAAAAATTACCTAATTTTAATGTACTGTTAATACAATGCCATACATTAATTTGAAAGGTAAGAGCTATTATGGGAGTGGTTTGATTACTTAGTAAAATAGAAATGTCTTCTGTGCCATTAGAAAAATTAAAAAAATGACTTAAGAAACTTAATGCTGTCACATAACAAATCTGCCTCACAGGTGAAATGAAATGAATTGCTTATTACCACATTGAAAAAAAAATACAAAGCCTGTACAAATAGAAATTGAGACATATTGGAAATAAGTAATTGGGAATCATGTAACAGTACACATTTCATTTATCTATTATATATTTTATGTCGTTTTGGTAACTTGACTGTTTCCAGAAATTCTGCAAGGTTTTTGTCAGGTGTGTGATGTTCTTTTTTTAGTAATTATGATGTCATTACGTTGCTATCTTACCGCCAGCCAATCACAGCATTGTTGATCATGGTTTTAAAAAATCGATATACACTCACCGGCCACTTTATTAGGTACACCTGTCCAACTGCTCCTTAACACTTAATTTCTAAGCAGCCAATCACATGGCGGCAACTCAGTGCATTTAGGCATGTAGACATGGTCAAGACAATCTCCTGCAGTTCAAACCGAGCATCAGTATGGGGAAGAAAGGTGATTTGAGTGACTTTGAACGTGGCATGATTGTTGGTGCCAGAAGGGCTGGTCTGAGTATTTCAGAAACTGCTAATCTACTGGGATTTTCACGCACAACCATCTCTAGGGTTTACAGAGAATGGTCCGAAAAAGAAAAAACATCCAGTGGGCGGAAATGCCTTGTTGATGCCAGAGGTCAGAGGAGAATGGCCAGACTGGTTCGAGCTGATAGAAGGGCAACAGTGACTCAAATAACCACCCGTTACAACCAAGGTGGGCAGAAGAGCATCTCTGAACGCACAGTACGTCGAACTTTGAGGCAGATGGGCTACAGCAGCAGAAGACCACACCGGGTGCCACTCCTTTCAGCTAAGAACAGGAAACTGAGGATACAATTTGCACAAGCTCATCGAAATTGGACAATAGAAGATTGGAAAAACGTTGCCTGGTCTGATGAGTCTCCATTTCTGCTGCGACATTCGGATGGTAGGGTCAGAATTTGGCGTCTACAACATGAAAGCATGGATCCATCCTGCCTTGTATCAACGGTTCAGGCTGGTGGTGGTGGTGTCATGGTGTGGGGAATATTTTCTTGGCACTCTTTGGGCCCCTTGGTACCAATTGAGCATCATTGCAACGCCACAGCCTACCTGAGTATTGTTGCTGACCATGTCCATCCCTTTATGACCACAATGTACCCAACTTCTGATGGCTACTTTCAGCAGGATAATGCGCCATGTCATAAAGCTGGAATCATCTCAGACTGGTTTCTTGAACATGACAATGAGTTCGCTGTACTCAAATGGCCTCCACAGTCACCAGATCTCAATCCAATAGAGCATCTTTGGGATGTGGTGGAACGGGAGATTCGCATCATGGATGTGCAGCCGACAAATCTGCGGCAACTGTGTGATGCCATCATGTCAATATGGACCAAACTCCCTGAGGAATGCTTCCAGCACCTTGTTGAATCTATGCCACGAAGAATTGAGGCAGTTCTGAAGGCAAAAGGGGGTCCAACCCGTTACTAGCATGGGGTACCTAATAAAGTGGCCGGTGAGTGTATATGCCCTTTTCAATGAACACAAGAACGCAGAGTAATCTCAGACAACTTAATGCAGATATTTTAATAAGATCCACAAAATTCGTTTGAAGAACCAAATTAGCCAGAGATCAGTTATCACGATTAGAAGATCTGACTGTCAAATCATCTCAGATGTATTAAGAGAGGTACGAAGAATGGAAATCTCTGCATCTATAAAAAGGTGATTTCTGGAATTTATGGGCATCAGCTTTTTCACATTAGATTACATATATAAAATAGTATAATATAATGTAACAGTATATAATATACATTTATATAAATAACAGGAAATGGTCAGGTTCACCCTAGATTTATTCTATTTGCCACTCACAATCCTCTCTCTCTCTCTCTCTCTCTCTCTCTCTCTCTCTCTCTCTCTCTCTCTCTGTCTCTGTCTCTGTCTCTGTCTCTGTCTCTGTCTCTGTCTCTGTCTCTGTCTCTGTCTCTGTCTCTGTCTCTGTCTCTGTCTCTGTCTCTGTCTCTGTCTCTCTCTCTCTCTCTCTCTCTCTCTCTCTCTCTCTCTCTCTCTCTCTCTCTCTCTCTCTCTCTCTCTCTCTCTCTGTCTCTCACATATTTATATATTTATATGACTACTTGTCATTATTTTCCCTCTATTCATCTTTAGTCCTGTTAGTTCTTTTCATATTTATTTACATACTAGGAATCATTTTAATATCTTAGACTCTTGCAATTTTGCCTTTACAAGTCTTCTTTCCTCTGTTCTTGTGTGTTGTTTCTGTATTAGCATCCATCCAGTGCTCATTCAGGGGGAAACGTCTGTAGGAAAGACGAGTCTGATAAAATGGCTTTCAGCTTCAACAGGAAACCAGTGTGTGCGAATCAATAACCATGAGCACACAGATATCCAGGAGTACATTGGCTGCTACTCCTCCGATGAGCATGGCAAACTTGTCTTCACAGAAGGTAAAGATCTTTTCGTGCACATTAGGATGGAATGTATGTAGAGTATATGAATCTGTTATGATGCTTAGATTGCAAAGCCATTAAATAATCATTATTTATGTAATATGTATGTAAATGCATGAATATGGTGCTAAATACATGTTATTAGGCCAGGTTTAAAATGAAACACTCTGGGTCCCTGCTCCATCCTTAGGCTGAATTGATTGAAGGCCCCTGACTTATTTCAATAATATTATTAAATTCTTAGCATCCACTGCCATATCAGATGGTAATCTTAAATTGTTGTCTCTCTTTGTGTGTAGTTCAATGTTCGATTGACCCTCTGTTTATGTTTGTCAAGTTTTCATGGAAACAACATGAATGTTTTTTTTTTCCCTGAAGGCGTGCTGATTGATGCCATGCGAAAAGGTTATTGGATTATTTTAGATGAATTGAACCTTGCCCCCACTGACGTCCTCGAGGCTCTGAATAGATTGCTGGATGACAACCGGGAGCTCTTCATCGCCGAGACACAGGAAGTGGTCAAAGCCCACCCAAGATTCATGCTCTTTGCCACCCAGAATCCCCCTGGGCTCTACGGGGGCAGAAAGGTTTTTTTAATACGTTTTAAAAACTACCACCTGTGTGTCAAGCAAGCTTGCCTCCTTGGCCTCTTGTAAACTGTAATCTGCAACAATAGTGCTTTGCAGGAACTCATTTTTAGATAGGTGGGAGGTGGTGATGTTTTGGTTCTAATTTCCCTACTCCCGGAAGGGCTCATGAATATTTGTGTCTTTCATATTGTGTAGGTTCTGTCCCGAGCATTCAGAAACCGTTTTGTGGAGCTACATTTTGATGAGCTGCCCAGTTCGGAGCTTGAGAACATTCTACATAAGCGCTGCAGTCTTCCCCCTTCCTACTGCTCTAAGCTCATCAAAGTCATGCAGAACTTGCAGGTGTGCATCTTATTTTGTTGTATCAGCGTATAAGATTACATTTTTAAAATTCATGATTATATTTTTTTATATGGTGGTATTTGTTAGTCTTTACGTAGAGGATCCAGTGTGTTTGCTGGGAAACATGGTTACATTACCCTAAGAGACCTGTTCCGCTGGGCTGAACGCTATAGGATGGAGGAGCGGAATGACTCCTCGTGTGATTGGCTACAGCATCTGGCTGATGACGGTAACATCCAGAGACAAACATTTGACCTCTATGGAGTAGAAAATTAAAATATTATGCACAGTATTATTCAAAAGTTTATTGTTTGTAAGATTTTTTTTGTATATATTTTTTTTGTCTCTTATGCTCACCAAGGCTTCATTTATTTGCTGAAAAATACAGTAAAAAACATAATATTGTGAAATATTATTACAATTTGACTTTTCTCTTTTAATATATTTTAAAATATAATTTATTCCTGTGATGGCAAGGCTGAATTTTCAGCATCATTATTCCAGTCTTAAGTCTCACGTGATCCTTCAGAAATCATTCTAATATGCTGATTTGCTGATATGCTGCTCAAGAAACAGTTGTTCTTCTTATTATTATCAATGCTAAAAACAGTTGTGCTGCTTAATATTTGTGTAAAATCATACTTTTTCAGAATTCTTTGATAAATATAAAGTACAGCATTTACTTAAAATATATTTTTTTTTTACAAAAAAAGTCACTTTTGATCAATTCAATGCCCCCTTGATTAAAAAGTATTCATTCCTTGTGAAAATTCTTACTGGGCTCAAACTTTTAAATAGTAATTTATGGAAAGATATACTTTTTTTTTTGTTTTTTTTTTTTGTTATACTTAATTTCAAAAATGCAAAAAAGCCTGCACTCTAAAAAATAATTTATTGCAAACAGGAGATAAATATTACAAACTTTTTGGCCCTTTGCCTTCGTCAGTGTACTTAATTTATGCTTAATTTCAAAATGTAACAATCATTGTGTTCACTCTTTCAGGCTACATGCTGTTGGCCGGCCGTGTCAGGAAGCCAGAGGAAGCACTAACCATCCAGACCATTCTGGAGAAGCACTTTAAAAGGACAGTGAACCCAGATGCTCTTTTCTCTGAGGCTCAGGTCACCTCTCAGTTCAGTGAGTTAATAAGCACAAGCACAGTTTGGCCACAGAAGCACACCACATTCTGACATCAGGTCGATGACTTTCTATTAGGAACGTTGTTCTTACTGGTTATTCCATTGCATTGTCACATAAACAGATACCAGTACTACTGCAGTTTATTTAACAATCCCTTAATAAGGCATCTCAGCAACTCCCAGTGTGCTCTTGTATAATACAGTTATTGAGTGTGAGTTTTATCGATTGTGTCTTGTGATGTTCTTTTCCATCTACGCAGATAAGGTCATGAAAAGTATTTTTCATGAAATGTTGAATTCCTGATACTTTCCTAAAGATCTGTTTGATTAGCTCACTGTATAACTAATGGGAAGATTGATTGTTTTGGCTGGCACAGTTTGGTATATTGATGGTTGTTTATGGCTTGGCACTTGGCAGGCCCTTTTGTGGACAGCATTGCGGGTGTCCCTGAAGAGTTCGGTCATGTGGTGTGGACCCAGGGCATGAGGAGACTGGCTGTACTAGTGGGAAGAGCGCTTCGTTTTGGCGAGTCTGTCCTACTTGTTGGGGACACGGGGTAAGCTGTGATATAATCCTCAGTTGAACCTAAATTATACGGTTACAAAATCTCTAATACGAATACTACTAATTTGTAGTAGTTGATTGGAAATGAAAAGTTTCTTTTAGAATTTTTTTATCACATTACAAATCACATTGTAATCATGTTAGTTTGAAAGATTTTGTGAAACCAAAATGAGTTTTGTAGCTTGTAGTCGATGTCTGTTAATATTTTTTAAATTAACACAAAATTACTTTTGTCAGACTTGTTTACAGTCTGAAAAAATAATACAAATATGATGTTGTCCAATTTTTTTTTAATAATAATATTCTGCACTGCACTGATTAGCAATAACTAGGAGCCACACCCCTGTTTCAACAGAGAATAAAACTTTCTATTTAACAGGAAATATGTCAGCAAAGGAAGCCAAATTAGCCATTAAAACCTTAATTTGTTCTTGGTAAATAATGAATGAGATTCCAGAAGCTCAGTTGGTTCACATGTTCCTCCCAGGTGTGGTAAGACCACCATCTGCCAGCTGTTTGCCGCACTAGCTGGTCAGAAGTTCTTCTCCCTGAACTGCCACTTGCATATGGAGACGTCTGACTTTCTGGGAGGTCTCCGACCTGTCCGTCACACGGGAACTCAACAGGTAATATTCACATTTCTACAAATTATTGAGTCAAAAAAAAGGTCAATTTTGAATATGAATTTAATATGATTCAGGCTGATGCTGAGGACGGCCGTCTGTTTGAGTGGAATGATGGACCACTGGTCCTGGCAATGAAACAGGATGGCGTGTTTCTGATGGATGAGATCTCACTTGCAGATGACTCAGTGCTGGAGAGACTCAACAGGTTTGTATTTACACTCCTCACATTGTTCTGTTCTCATTGACGGACTGTTTCAAATCTTTTCCAAATCAGTTCTGCTTAGGAAATTCAAAAACAGGCCTGTAAGTACTTAATTACTTTGTAAATTAAATTAAAGTAAATTAATTGATATTGTTTTCCAGATTTGCAACTTCTGCATCACAACAGGACAAAATAAAGCAAAAAAACGAATCACCCAACTTCTGTACAGTACTTATATTGGCACATCTGATATCTAAAGTGATTATATGATTGTATTTGTGTCCTGTGCAGTGTGTTGGAGACTGAAAAATCTTTGGTGCTGGCAGAGAAAGGCAGCGGAGATGATGATGATGTTGAGCTGATCATTGCCGGAAAGAAGTTCCGACTTGTCGCCACCATGAACCCTGGAGGTGACTTTGGAAAGAAAGAGGTCAGTACATGGAGAATTAGCTTGGCTGAAGAATATTGTGTTGAGGTTATAAAATAGCCATTGATGGGATTCTTTAATGATAAATAAATTGATCATGTTTGCATGGAAGAAACTAGCAAGCAGTGGCACTGATGTGTTTGTATATGTACAGCTGTCTCCAGCACTCAGGAACAGGTTCACAGAGATTTGGTGCCCCCAGAGCAACAGCCGTAATGATCTAATGCAGATCATCCAACACAATCTGCGGCCCGGACTATCTCTGGACCAGCATGACCACCAAGGTGAGTCACTCTACACAGAGCTACCAATTATAACAATCCTTATTCCCCCCTTTTGGAATATTTGAATCTGATTGGCCGGTAGCAGCCAAATATCTTCTAAACTAAACTGTATCCACTAAACTGTAAACTGAGTTGTTTGTTTTCCATGCCAACCAATCTCCTACACTGTTCTAGTTTCATGCCATTGCCATTCCTCTCTTCCCATCTCAGGTAAAGACATAGCAGATCTCATGTTGGACTTCATCGACTGGCTGACCAATCAGGAGTTTGGTCGGCGGTGTATTCTAAGTGTGCGAGACATTCTGTCATGGGTGAACTTCATGAACACAGTATGTGAGCGGGATGAGGACGGCTTCATGACCATGGGGGAGCTGGAGGAGGAGGAGCCAGAATGGGACCTGCGATTGGACACTGTAACAGCATTTATTCATGCTGCGTGCCTTGTGTACGTGGACGGAATCGGCTCAGGTGAGAGAAAATAGACCTCAAACTGATTTTTTTCTTTCTTTCATGCTTTGGTACCTATTTACCACCATAAGGAGCAAGATGAAATATAATTATTATTTTTTTTTAAAGGGGTGGTTCATTATAATTTCACTTTTCTAACTTTAGTTAGTGTGTAATGTTGCTGTTTGAGCATAAACAATATCTGCAAAGTTAAGACGCTCAAAGCAAAGGAAGATTTTGCTTTTAAAGAAATCGTTTTTTAAGGACTACAACAAACGGCTGGTAGGGACTACATGACATTCCTCCCGGTTTAGTGACATCACTATCCCTAACATTTACATAAACCCTGCCCCGGGAACACGCAGTCCATGTTGAGAAGAGGAAGAGTTGTTGTAGTAGAGCACATTTGTGAGTCAGCTCAAACTGTTGCATCTGTCTTTTCACATGCAATACAGTACATAACACAAATGCAATATCGTGTCACTGTAGGCATCTACATAAGTTCCCACACGAGCGATTTTATAGATTATCATGACAGAATATGCTAATCAAAGACTTGAAGATAGTTAACCCTCTGGGGTCTGAAAACGCGCCGGCGTGTTTTGCGCGATTTTTTTCACATAGCAGCAAGATAGACTTAAAATACGAATTTTTGGTCATACACACTGAAGAAATATGAAAAAATTAACTGTTAAATGTCTACTTTTTTATGGGTCCACTTTCAAATGAAATAAAACATTGTACTTTTGTAAAATAAAGAAAATAAACAGGGTGTGCTTTCTGCCTCTCCGTCTCCGTGAACTTTTTTTCTGGAGCACGTCTCTAAACTTAAACAAAACTCAGCGAATACTAGTCACACATGCATGAGCAATATGTCTTTATAATCATTTAAGTGTGTACTTTTAAATTATCTAATTCAAAACTAAAACAAATATTCTCTGTTTATGTAATATATATATTTATGTAATATATATATTAAAAGAGAGCGATGTCAGTCGTTCTCATTTCAGCTAATTATCTTTTAATGTGACCACGCCCACAGAGAGCGCGCGCTATTCAAACGCAAATGATCTGAGGCAAGCCATGCAAACTGTTAACGCCCCCATATCAGCTGGATAAAACACATCAAGTTGAACGAGAATCGTGGACTTTACCTCGTCTTTCCTCCTCTGAGGAATAATACTATCGTCATAATCCTGGAACAATTTACCTCAGAAGTGCTGGTAGTTTCATTCCGAGGAGCAACGAATCAAGCTGATGTAGTAAGTTATTTATTCTTAAGAGCTTTGTTATAATCGCGATAGTGTGAATGATGAATGAAAGGCACAGACGCGAGCACGCTGTTATTTACAGCTATACAGCGCGCATCTCACTCTCGCATAAACACGATACGTTACAGACTAAATATGAATATTTAGACAAGATTTCATTGATTAGTTTTGGATGGATTATAAAGTTTTTACTGTAAAAACAGCCTACTGCCACATTAAATAAGCTTTTGTTTGCCAATTTCTGCTCATATGTTACCCTTGAAATACGTATACTTTTTACAAAGAAAGATTACACTTGAAATATTGTTAAAATTGTAATCTTTTTTTGTTGTGTTTTATTAGTGACAAATTTGGGGAGAGGATACATATTCCAAAACTTTCTGAAAATACAGTATGAGAATTAACTGCACAATTAAGATATTATACAATTTGCATGCATACAAAATATGTGGATAAAGACAAATGTTTTTCAAGTTGTTTCCAACTCTAACTTTGAACCAATTCTGTCAGAATTTGTTCAAAGTTAGAGTTGGAAACATCTTGAAAAACATTTGTCTTTTTCCAATGGGTACCACAAGAAAGTGCAAGGACAAATATATTCAAAGCATATAGCTTCTTTTGTCCTCGCATTCTATGGTACCCAGTGACACACCTGTGGGAAAGGCTAATTATGCGCTCATTATTATGCAAGGCTCATTATGCAAGGCCATTGTCCTCACAAGGCCATTGTCCTTCTTGTGAGAATCACGCCCACTCAGGTGAGAATCACGCCCACTCGCATACTGCCTTCACAGACAAAAAGTGGCTTAAAAAGTTTAAATCAATGTATTGTTTTGTGTAAATGATTAGGCAGGATGATTTTCAGATCATTTTGAAGCAAAAATTCTAGGCAACAACATCCATTAGTCAAAAGTATTGTGGACACATGTTAAGTGAGTGTTTTGTGGCCTTATTTCAGAGGCTTTATTTTTTAGTTTTTTCAATAACCATGGATAAACAATATTCCTTCAAAAATACAAACATGTACATACATGGTGCTCACATATTATGGTAGCCCTGTTTGTGCTAAATAGAGTACAATGACAACTTTGCCATTAATATGTTTATAAGCAACTGAAAAAAACACAAATGTCAGGGCATGTCAAAACATCTCAAGGACCTCAAAAACCCCTTAGACCCCAGAGGGTTAACTCCACATCAGAAACATAAATTCATCAACTAACCATTCAGAAACGTCCTGTTGCATTCTACATGTTGTCACTTCTTCTTGAGTATATCCATCATTAGAGACATCATCCGACTCCAGTTTAAACATAAGAGGCAGAACAGTTTCTGACATTTTAGTGCTTGTCTGCGTGAGGTAATCAGAGCTGCTAACACAAGGACCTCTTGTAGCTCCGCCCTCTGTGTGGGGAGCACCGCCTCATTTCCATTTAAAGGGGCACATACTAAACAGTCCCTTTTTGAGGGTCAGTAAAGATGCATTATTTTAACATGCTGTAAAAAAATATATGTGGGCTATTTTGAGCTAAAACATCACATACACACACTGAGGACAACAGAGAGTTTTTATGCTTCTATAAAACCCTTTGTAGTTGTTAATGACACTAGTGAAGGCTTTTATGAAACTAAATGAAAGCTATATACACTGCCATTCAAAAAAATTTGGGTCGATAAGATTTTTTTAAAAAAAATTAAAGAAGTATTATGCTTATCACGGCTTGCAAAATTATATTACAGTTTAAAAGAAATGTTTTTTTATTTTAACATTTTTTAAATGTAATTTATTTCTGTGATGACAAAGCAGATTTTTTTAGCAGCCATTACAACAGTCTTCAGTGTCAAATTATCCTTGAGAAATCATTCTAATATGCTGATTATCAACATTGAATACAGTTGCTGCTTAATATTTTTGTGGAAACCATTATTTTCAGGATTTTTTTTTTTTAAGGAATAGAAAGTTCAAAAGAAAAGAGTTGAGTTAAAATATTAATCTTTTGTAACATTATAAATGTATTTTCTGTCACTTTTGATGAACCATAGAGGATGTATTTCATTGTTGCATTTTCAGATCTAATATCCCTTCCCATACTACATTCCCATGACCACATTTTTTTCTTCTTGGTGCCAGGAACCACAGTGTCGGCAGCAGAGAATGCCCTGGTGGCACGGAAGGCGAGTCTGGAGTACCTGGAGAAGAGACTAAGCAGAATTACAGCGCTGGATGAGGAGATGCAAGACACACTCCAAGTCTACGACACCAGCGTCCCCAGAGAGCCCCAGTGGGGTGAAGACTTCTTTGGCATTGACCCCTTCTACATTGCTGCAGGTGAGGACTCAACCAAAATATAATATTTCAAAGTTGAGTCTCTAGATGTTGTTAGCAATTGTTGTCATCAAACCATTTGTCAGTTATGACTTTTGGGTTTTGTTTGCTACATTTGGTCTGATATTCCCACAGGTCCTGAGACTGAGGGCAGGAGTCTGTCGGACTACGCTTTGAGTGCGGGCACAACTGCAGTTAATGCTCAGAGGATACTAAGGGCACTGAAGCTTCAGAGACCCATACTGCTCGAGGGCTCACCTGGAGTGGGCAAGACCAGCTTGGTCACTGCCCTTGCCAAGGCCTCTGGGAACCATCTTGTCAGGATCAACCTCTCAGAACAAACTGTATGTCAAAGAAACATAGTTTTGCTTTAGTAGAACCTCCCTCCACTGTAGAACTGTTGAAAACTATCACCAATACAATGACAATATTTTATTTTGATTAATTTATGTATTTATTTTATATATATATATATATATATATATATATATATATATATATATATAGATAGATATAGATATAAATAACACCAACATTAAATACATTATCAAAAGTTTGGAGAATTTTTTGGAGACTTTGCATACTTTTTTTCAGCAAGGATGCATTAAATTGATCAAAAGTGACAGTAAAGGCATTTAAAATGTTAAAGAAGACTTTTATTTAAAATAAATGGTTACTGAAAATTCAGCTTTTCCTTCACAGAAATTACATTCCTACATTTTGGAATATATTAAAATAGAAATTGCAATAATATTTCATATTACTGTTTATATTCTATTTTTCAATAATTAAATGCTGCCTTGGTGAGCATAAGAGTTTTTTTTTTTTTTTAAATCTGTGCTGTATCCTCTCTGCACAGGACGTAACGGATCTGTTTGGGACAGATCTGCCAGTGGAAGGTGGGAAAGGAGGAGAGTTTGCGTGGCGTGATGGTCCTCTACTTGCTGGGCTGAAGGCTGGGCATTGGATCGTCCTAGATGAGGTACAGATGAATGGCTCTGCCAGTTCAGTGTAATCAAATAATAAAATGTTTGAGTCTTGCACATTTTCAGTCAAAAATGATAACTCATTGGGTTGTAGATTATTGAATGATGTTTTTCCTTTCTATAGCTGAATCTGGCTTCTCAGTCAGTACTGGAAGGTCTTAACGCTTGCTTTGATCATCGTGCTGAGATCTACATCCCTGAGCTGGGCATGCGCTTCCATGTTCAGCATGAGAAGACCAAGATCTTCGGCTGCCAAAACCCTTTCACGCAGGGAGGAGGACGCAAAGGCCTTCCTAAGTCCTTCCTTAACAGATTCACTCAGGTAACATGGATCTAATTTCTTTTTTGTCATCTGTTTGTTTTCTCTTCTGTCTTAAAGATGATCTGTTTTTACATAGATTATTAATTTACAATATTTTATTACCACAGTTTGTATTATAATATATGGTAATGGTCTTTGTGAGTCATACAATAAGAGACCAAAATAAAGACATAGATCTGTATTTTCCTCATTCAGGTTTATGTGGATTCGCTAACCAATGAAGACATGCAGTTCATTAGTGACTCCATCTTTCCTAACATTGACAATGCGATTATCTCAAAAATGGTGCAGTTTAGCAAACGAGTAAGTGGACAACACTTCCCTTAACCAGTGGTGTTCTTCTGTTGCTCTTTTAATTGACATTTGTAGATATTCCTTTCATCTATCATCTCAAAAGAGGTTTGACTTTCTTGTTCTCTAAGCTCGTCCAAGAAGTAACAATTGAGAGGAAGTGGGGCCAGAGAGGAGGACCATGGGAGTTTAATCTCCGTGACCTGTTCCGTTGGTGTCAGCTGATGCAGACAGACCAATCACCAGGCTTCTTCAACCCTGGGCAGCATGTTGGACTTGTGTATGCAGACCGCATGAGGACAGAGGCAGACAAGGCTCAGGTAGCCACGTTAATTCAAATACCATTTATCACTGAAAAATCACAATGACATGAAGATGTGGCTGTTTATCAATAATACATGTTCTGTTCCCAGGTGTTAGCAGTGTTTAGGAAGGTGTTTGGAGAAGACTTTGAGCCTTACATGGGCTCTAGGCAGTTTCATATCACCCCTTTGAACCTCCAGGTTGGTCAGAAATATAATATTTAAAAAAGTTTTAGTCTTTTTATTTTACCCCTTAATTTTGTGAAAATATATTTTTCTCTCTGTCACACGTGCAGTTGGGTTACTCAGTTCTGCAGCGCAGTGGAGGTGCACCTATTGCTTTGGATCCTCCTCTGTCAATTACCCATTATTCTTTGCGCCCTCTGGAGGCACTAATGAAGTGTGTGGAGATGGGGTGGATGGTCATACTGGCGGGTCCCACTGCGAGTGGAAAGAGCAGTCTAGTGCATCTGCTTGCACTGTTAACGGGACACAGACTGAGGGTTATGGCCATGAACAGCGCCATGGACACCACAGAGCTGCTGGGTGGCTTTGAGCAGGTCAGTTGGAAATGACAAGCAAGATGGTTGTTTCACTAGCTTGGTGTTAATCGTTAACCTGGTGATCTGTTTAGGTGGACATCATACGGCCGTGGCAGCAGGTATTGGAGAGCATGGACTATGTGGTTGCTATGGTGACCAGGCGAGGCCTGATGTCATTGGACGGGGCGGTACAGGATACTGAGTTTCTGTTGAGCACGTGGAGCACTTTCCGCCGCTGGCTGCGAGAGCAGGGTCTGGATACTACAGAGGGCATGGTCACATTTGAGGCTTTAAACAAACTGGAGGTCATTATTGTTCTGCTGCACAAACTCAACACAAAACTCAAGGTCTTTACAGGTAAGGACACTACACTACGGAGTACTTGTCCTGTATATGCCTTGTAAACTTAAACATTTAGTTTTCTGTGACATTCGAATGTGAATTCTGCTTTTCAACTCATCAGCCCGGTGAATTTTTTTGCTAACCATGTATCCATAAGAATGGTTTGAAAATTACTTTTAATATATTGTTTATATATTTATTTTTATATTAAATAATAAATGTAAAATAAATATATATTTAATAGTTATGTTTAGTTTAGTATTATTTTAAACTAGAAATATTACATAAAAAATGCATAAATCTTTTTTTTTTTTTTAATGATCTTATTTTGTGCCTTATCCATTTAAAACACTTTGAGTGTCATAATCTTTGATTGTCCCCTGCAGACATGTCAAAGCTGCAGATGGACTTCACTCTACTGAAGGAGCGCTTGGCTCAGATGCAGGACGGCTGGACTCATGGTGGTTTTGAGTGGCTGGATGGGACATTAGTTCAGGCACTGCAGGCTGGAGACTGGTTGCTCATGGACAATGTCAACTTCTGCAGGTCTTTTTAAACAGATCTTAAAATTATTAAAATGCTTAAACACTCTATTTGGAGTCTTCCAAAAAATTATTCTGAAAACTTCTAGACACATTTTAATAAATAATATGACATGACCCATTTCAGTCAAGTCTGTGTTTTAATGAATCAGTAAATGATTCAATGACTGATTTTTAGCCACCTGCTGGCATAACACTCTTGTCAGTACTAATTACTGAAAAATATAATATTGGTGATCCAATAGAAGCATAAATTATCTTTTAATTGTCTAATTGAATGGCTGCTAATCAAATTAGATTTAAATAAATGGTCCTGATATTGATTTGAGTTTTAAGTTACTTAAGAAAGTAAGTGATACAAGACATGAAACTAGAATAACGTAAAAAAAATACTTTGCTGCAGAATGCCACGATTGACTAAAGGCCCGTTCACACCAAGCACGATAACTATAAAGATAACGATAAAGATATAATTCTAAAAATCGTTCTCCATATTAAAGAATAGCAGAGTTCACACCACAACTATAACGATAAAGATATGAGGAACGATATTGTTGGGATCACTTTCAGAACGATTTTTTTCCAGCTGTCGAACGATAAAACACTGACAGCCAATCAGAATCCATTCTAATTTAAAGGTCTCGCGCATTTAAAATGGCAGATGACATTGCAGAGAAGTTAATCGTCAAAATCCTCCACTGTTTGACAAGTCAACCCCCCTTTTCAAGGATACGTTAAAAAAGATGAATATATATGGAAAGCAATCGGTCGTATCCTGGTAATAAATAGTGAGAAGTAGGCTATACAATGAGATATTATGCAGTTTAGCATAGTGTAACAAAATTACCTCAGGTAAGTTTTGCACATTCTGAAAGGTGTAACTTATGTAAACTATTATGAACTTCATAGCCTACTACTGCTTTTAATATAAGGCTGCTATTATTATTAATACTATTATTATCATCCTTAAACTACTATGTGCAAATAGCATTACTGTAATAGCCAACATGTTGCTCCTTTGTCTCATCTTTCTTTCTTTTTTTTGTAGCTTGACTACTTTTTGTCCACCGGCCACTGTGGCTGGTGGATTTCAAAATCTACCAGCCATACACTCAATGTTTTTACCAGCCACTTTCTTGTTTTTAATCGACAATGTGTAACTGCATGTGAAAATTAATACTACAAGATCTGCAATAGGCTACTTAAGCAGTTTATTTAATCTCAAGTCTCAATGAAATACTGCCATTTTCTCTGTCTCTCTTATAGCCTACACACACAAACCATGAACTGATATTTATTTCAGTTCCCATATGAGGAAAAAACAATGTTGTAGCGCTCTGAAAGCGGCACTAAAAGATGCTTCAAAACTTTCTCAGAGACATAACAGAAAGCACAAAACCTTTCTTTAAAGTGAATTTCGTTTTGTATTAATTGTATCTTAATTTTAATCAATGTTTCATCAACCAATTGCCTGGATTTAATAAATAAGAATTAAATATAGCAGACGATAGATAATAACGAAACAGAGGCGCCGGTGCGTAACTGGAGCTCCTCTCATATAATGAACCGAAACTCAGCGTATAAGCTAGCCTAGCCTCACAGACATGTCTACTTAAACATAATAATTCAAAACGAAAGAAAACACAGACTGCTCTTTGCTTATGCAATCCGTAGGAAATGTGCATTTCTCTCTGGCGCGTTGACTACTGCGAAGACCGCGAGTCAGCATCGTCTGCAACTGACACGGACAAAGAAAAGACTTGTTTATTAAAAAAATAATTAAAATATCTCCTTGCTATATTTTACATATTCATAATCATTACTTTTGCCGATTCTTTGTGACAGATGCTTTATTGGCAGCCACCCTTACATGAGCGCGTCACCACCGCATCACCAGAATAGCCCTGTTTTTTTTTTTTTTTTTAAGGATTTGTTTACTGTGTGTGTGGTCAATTTAATGGAAAGCACATTCACTGCTAGTTGTCTTGCTAATCAGTGTCTGCTCGTTTATCCAAACTAATTTGTCTAATAACAGACGAACGTCGCATGATGCTATTTTTATTTACCCGCCACGGTGGCCGGTAGGTGCAGAGTTTATCCGCCACAACACAAAATCACCCGCATTTGGCTGGTGGCGCGTGCTAATTTCCATCCCTGGGGCGCGCGCATGCTTAGAATAAAAAGACCGTTATCGGTCGTTGGTGTGGACGCAAATATAGTTATCTTTATCGTTATCTTTATAGTTATCGTGCTTGGTGTGAACGGGCCTTAAGTTTTCCAGATAGACCAGATATAATATGACATTTCTTAAATGAACTATTTATGTGTATGTTTCAGCCCTTCGGTGTTGGATCGACTCAACGCCCTCCTGGAGCCTGGTGGGTCATTAACTATTAATGAACGAGGAATTATTGATGGAACCACACCTACCATCACCCCCCACCCTAACTTCAGGTACAATCAAAGCATCAACCAACACCACTTCCAGCTAAACTGTGAAAGTACAGATCTGTGAAATATATTTTGCCTATATAATCCTATTTCACACTGTGTTCTAGGTTGTTTCTCACCATGGATCCCACGCACGGGGAAATCTCTCGAGCCATGAGGAACCGCGGTGTTGAGATCTACATCCCTGGCGAGCATGAGGGTGTGTGCTGGGACACTCTGGATTTAAAGATGGTTTTACACACCCTGGGAGTGACTGGAGACTGTGTGTGTGACCTGCTCATCTCCATTCATTCAGAAATCAAGAAGACCATATGGGGTATGTCTGAACAAGGCTTATTAATCACAGAGCTTTAGTGATACTAATATTTGATTGCGTTCAGTACTTCCTCTGAAGTAAATCTCTGAGACATTTCAAGTTTTGCTGATACGTGTGTGTATTTTAATTTTTTTGTCTTTGGTAATTGGTAATTATAAGTGAAACGTCACGTCTTCATTGTATATCAGACAATTACACCTTGAGGAATGAAGGTGAATTGGACTTGAGTCATCAGAGATTCAATTGTTGTTTCACAGGAAACAATATACTTACTACTATTACATACCTTGGGTCGCTGGCGACCCTATACACTCTTTACCAAAAAAATGGAAAACACTTTTTTTTTTTTATATATCTGTTTTTAAGATTATAATGAATAGATTGAGGAAAATTTAGAAGGTTGATGTCTAACCTTAAAAAATGAATGAGGGTGAGGGTAGTGAATGATGTCCTGGGATAAGGGTTAATGGCTATTCTCTCTTTAACATCTTCTAGACTCGCCTGCGTCATCCATGTCATCTCTGCTTCATGCTGCGTCTCTGTTGTCTGGTCAGCTCCAGAGGGGTGTGGATCTACCCAGCGCCCTTCTACAGGCCTGTGGAGAGGCTTATACTTTCTGTCAGCGCACCACTGCTAACCAGCAGGTTCAGAGACATTTTTCAATAAGCATGACAAGCTAAGATATATTATATAATTCCATAATCCCTCAAATTATGCTCCCATCAACCCCACCTTTCACATCCTGTCTCAGCTGGCACAGGAAGTCATAGAGAGGCAGTTGGCAGTGCTGGACTCTGAGGACTGGGGCAGTGGGCTGCTGTGTGCAGGCGTGTGGCCGGACCGCATCCCCTCAGCCCTGCTGTGCACTGAGGACTCGTGTTTTTCCAGCGTCCAGAGAGACGGACAGGTCCTCCTGTACTGCCTCAACACTCTCAGCCTTTATGGAAAAAGGTCAGAACTATACATTCAAATAATTTTGTTCTTTATTACCAGCCACTTCATTGGTGTTAATGAGATTGTACTAATATTTGTGCTCATTAAAGACACTGCCAATTTGAAAGCTTTTAGTTTGTTTACAGTGTTTTACTTTTTTTTTTTTTTTTTAGCTTCAGTTTAGTTTTAGGTTTTCTGTATATAGCCTATATCTTATTTCTTTTTCTTTTTTTTTAGAGCTGCCAAATTATCTCTCTGAACTCTTCTGTTTTACATAATGAAATTATTTAAGCTCAAATCAGCATTTTATGTTTAACTATTTGTTTCTATATTTATCTCTTTGATAGTAGATAATACAGCTAACTGAAACTGCAATAATAACAGATTGATAACAATTAATTCATTGTTCATTTTATTTTGTTGTGGTTTTGAGCTGATTTTCAATTTGCATAAATGTTAGGTGTTAAAATGTTGTTGTTTTTTTTTGTTTTTTTGTTTTTTTTAGTTGTAGTTAACAACAATAACCTTGTATAATAACCTTTACTGATTCAGGAATCGTCCACTGAGCCTAGTTGACCTGCAGAGGGCGATGCAGAGTGGTGCTGTACTGGATGGGCTTCAGTTTTCAGGAGGTGGAGGACTGGACGGAGGAGCAGAGAATGCATTGTGCCTCCTCCCGACAGCAGTTAAAATACTGACAGAAAGAGCTTCTCACAGTGACTGGGTTCTCAGAACCAGCTGGCTCTCCCACCTTACCAAAACTTACAAACATGCACCAGGTAGGCTGTATTGGAAAAATAATGCTTTTTAATGTTTGGTATAAGCTTATGTAGTCATACTACTTGAGAGCTTATCTGTCACAGTCCTGAGATCATGCTTGTCCTTGCAGATGCAGCTCTGATGCAGTTGGACGCAGGATGCACAGCGCTGAAGGCCGTATTCAACAGCAAGCTCATCGGGAAAGGAAAATGTCTAGCAGAGCTTTTGCAGCCACACAGCACAGGTACATATACACTCATATACACTACCGGTCAAAAGTTTTAGATCAGTAAGATTTTTTATGTTTTTAAATGAAGTCTCTTCTGCTCACCAAGGCTGCTTTATTTGATGAAAAAAAAAAAAGACAAACAGTAATATTGTGAAATATTATGACAATTTAAAATGACTGTTTTCTATTTTAATATATTTTAAAATGTAATTTGAAAGCTGAATTTTCAACATCATTACTCCAGTTTTCAGTGTCACATGATCCTTCAGAAATCATTCTAATATTCTGATTTTATGCTCAAAAAACATAAATTATTATTTTCAATGTTTAAAACAGTCGTGTACCATTTTTTTCCCCCAAAATTCTATGATGAATAGAAAGTTCAAAAGAACAGCATTTATTTAAAATATAATCTTTTCTAACATTATAAATGTCTTTACTGTAACTTTTGATCAATTTAACTCATCCTTGATGAATAAAAGTATTTTCTAATTTCTTTCCCCCAAAAATAAAAAATAAATTCTTACTGACCCCAAACTTTTGAATGGTAGTGATTAATGTTACAAAAGCTTTCCATTTCAGATCAATGCTGTTCTTTTGAACTTTCTATTCATCAAAGAATCCTGAAATAAAAATGTAAAAAACTGTTTTCAACATGGATAATAATCATAAATGTTTCTTGAGCATCATATTATAATAATTTCTGTAGGATCATGTGACACTGAAGACTGGAGTAATGATGCTGTAAATTCAGCTTTGATCACAGGAATAAATTACACTTCACTATATATTCACATAGAAAACCGCTGTTTTAAATTGTAATAATATTTCACAATATTACAGTTTTTTTTTTTTTTTTTTTTTTTTATCAAATAATTGCAGCCTTGGTGAGCAGAAGAGACTTCATTTAAAAACATAAAAAATCTTACTGATCTAAAACTTTTGACCAGTAGTGTATATGCAGTCATTAAAAAAATGAAAGCATTTCCTTTCTTAGAAAATGCCCACGGTCTAATAATCAGTGATCTCTGAGTCTTTTTAAACCACTTTCTGCTGATCTAACTAAAGCCATGTGAGTAGGGAAAAACAATATCATGGTATAATATCAATCCAAATGACCAAACAATTCAACAAGTCCTGATAGATAAAAGACCCATCCTTTATTATTTTCTGCTAAACATTGTGGTTCATTATAAAGTCGATCACATAATGGAAGTTAAATGCATTGAGAATGCCTCTTCATGGACTTTAACATTTACTCTGAAATAATCAAAATCATGTTCCAAAAAAACATTAATATTCAAACCTATAATATTCAGTCAGACTTGTGAAATGACACAAAAAAAAACATTCTTGATCAGATGACTACAGGATTTTGGTTGACATGCGCTGGAACAAGCAGTACTTGGACATCTTGGCCAACACCTGCAACTTTGAGGATGAGGAGAGATACATGGAATTCATGGAAGCGCTAAACGCTGTTGCCAACAGGTAAGTCCTTATTCTATTTTACTGGAATGTTTTTGTAGTAAAAATTATATGTTTTATGTTTTGTTTTGAAAGGATCATATTGCTGATGGACCGAGAGGAGAGAGCAGCTATTAACAGCAGTGCTGGAAACAGCTCACCTCATAACAGCGCCCTGAGACTCGCCACTGCCTTCTCAAAAGGTATTCGCACACTTCCCCAGCCATGTTAAAATACCTTGTTAATATTTGGAGACATGAACATACTAGTTTGTATGTGACTATTATATATGTTTGGGTTTTATAGGAACGGTGGACATAGGCCACCTGCCTCATCCAGTGTTGGTCCACCTGCGCTCGTTTTTCGACCTGTGGGATTCATTCGTACTGCAAGCCATGCAGTCGGGCCAGCCTTACATCTCTGACCACCTCATGTTCGAGGTCAGAACCGTTTCATTATAGCCACGATGCTGTTGCTGCTGTTCTGCAGTTGGTTTACATTGATGTGATTTGTGTGTCCAGATCCTGCAGCTGCTGCAGTGGAGGGATCGTTTCTGGCTTGTGTGTAACTCGCTGTCTGCGGATACACGGGGGGTGTGTGTGCTGTCCTTGCACTGGCAGTGGGTGCACAAAAACTTAATTTTGCGACTGCCTCAGCTTTTGATGGGGGATAGTGACTATGAGTGAGTAATGGCTTTATTACATGAGTAAAAGCCTTCATGCAATGTTCTCTTTAGTGTTTGTTTATATGTATATATGTGTATGTTTGTTTGCAGAGGCCAACAGGAACTACACACCATCTCTACGGCCATCCAGAACACACTTTCCAGCTCTGTGGCTGTGGCCTCTGCTCTGAAGGGCATTCAGAAGACTTTAGGAAAGCCACTGCCGTTCAAGGTTAGGCGATATACAGAATATATATATATATATATATATATATATATATATATATATATATATATATATATATATAATACAGCGATATATAAATATTACTACAATTTAAAAAATATATATATATTTCAATATATTTTAAAACCTAATTTATTTTATTACATAATTTATGCCATTACTCCAGTCTTCAGTGTCACATGTTCCTTCAAAAATCATTCTAATATGCTAATTTGGTGCTAAAGAAAAATTTCTTATTTCTTTTTATCAGTGTTGAAAATGGTTGTACTTCTTAATATTTTTGTTCAAATCGTAGTATACTTTTTTTTTCTTTGATTTAATATAAAGTTCGAAAGTACAGAAGTAGAAATAGAAAATAGTGAAATAGTAAAGACATTTATAATGTTACAAAATATTTATATCACTTTTGATCAATTTAATGTGTTCTTGCTGAATAAATGGTATTTATTTCTTTTGAAAAATAATTAGTAGTAGTTTATGTCTAATAAAAATAAAAAGAGGCAAGCACCCAAAAATAAATTGAGAAGTTCTATTAAAAGTATCAGAAGTGTTTTATTTCAATCCTGCATTCTAAGTGATCTAAAATAATCCCGCAATCTTTTTCGTGCAGCTGGAGGCGGTGGCTGAATGTGCGGCCCGTTTGCGAGTGCTGTGCGGGGCTTTGGATGTTAGGGACCTGCGCCTGGACAACAGCCTCGCATCGCTATGGAAACAAGAGGTGTCTCGTCTCCGTGGTGTGGCCATGGGAATAGACTCAAAAGAGGCTCTGCTAGAAGCTTGGGGTCTAGTCCTTCAGGCCAACCTCCTGCTGGAGCCTCAGAAGTCAGGTAAATGTCACTTGGGTTGCCTTACATTATTGACTGTTATTCTTAAAAACTTTGGGCATGAAGTGGTAGTGTCTAGACCATACAACCAGGCTTAGTTTATTAACACAAAATATCTTTCTATCCAGGTGTCCTGGAAAGGCTTGTGAGCTGTGTGGATCAGCAGCAGGGTCATATGGCTTCCTGTGGCCTGCTGGACTCTCTGTCTGAAGATAATGAGGAGGAAGTGGGAGACTGTGCCGCACCAGACAGGGAGGTGTTACTGCAGCTTGCACGCAGGGCTCAACTGTGGCCAGCACTGGAGGAGCTGGCGGTACTTAACCAGATGAAAGTCACCACAGACCTGCTGTATCTGTCAGTCACACCAGGGTATGATGATGTTTCTCTATCAAATTATTAAAGGTAGGGTTGGCAATTTCAGAGAGGCTTAGCAATAGCAAGCTAGTTTTAAAAGCATAAGATCCCACCCTCCCTTCATAGCGCTCCCAAAGCCACACCTCCTTTAAAACACATGAATAGCAGAGTCACAAGACAAGAGACTAAAAGAACTTAAAGAGCTCTTACTTATACCACCTGACTGCTGTAGATTCATTTCGGCGTTGAAAGTGTTGACAGAAACGCATAAATCAGAGTCTGAGGATGTGAGCTGGTCCAAGGAGAACGTCACAGGTTTTCATCTCGTAATTACGGTTACGGCATGGCGTGAACGCAGCATAAGCTTGTTGTTTTTTCGTCCTGAGATTTCCACAGAAGATATTTGTACCTTTTAAAGATTATATTTATACCATTTCTATTATTGATTGCTATCAGGATGTAAAGAGAGTTTCAGCCAGTATAACAAAATGTTTTTATAAAAAAGAATTGCCTACTCTACCTTTAACTATTATAAAACAATTATGCCTGATTTCACAGACAGGGCTGTTATTTACATTTGTATTTTATTTTAGCTTTATTTCAATGAATATAGGCATTATATTATAAGCATAAGGCATTCTTTGTTCTGTGTTTTACTCATTTACTATATTTTGCTCTACAGAGGCAATAAGAAGGCAGAAGATGGTCTGCGCAGGTCCTTCTCTAATCATCTGCGTTTCTGTATGCAGTCGACACCCATGAACATCCGACAGCTGCAGCCTCTCTGGTTCCTGCTAGGCACTGAGAGGGTCTGTCAAAACTCCTTCATAATAATGATTCTGGTGTTATTATCAATGGCCATGTTTTATCTTTGAGTCGCATTTGACAAGCTTTACTAAATGTATCATACAAAACAATACGACTTTGGTTAAAAAAAAAAAAGTTTACACTATTTTGAGTTTAACTTATAAATTATCTATGAAGTATTCCTTTCTCCATTTACTGAGAATCACATGCTTCACTAGGGACTAAAATATTAATTTCAGTTTATCTTAGTTTTCATTCTTGTTTTTATTCCCTCTCCAGCCTGTGGAGGAGCTGCCGCTGGTGTGGTGTGAGCTTCTGTCTGAGACACTGGCAGCGTTATGGAACAGCAGTGTGACCTCTGACCCTGACCGTTGGCTGAAGTGGAATCCACTGAACCCTGAGGAGCACATCAACTCCAGATCACTGTTGGGACCATCTGATACGGTGTGTGTGTTTGAGGAGAAAGAGCTAAAAACACTAAGTGCTTTTTTTTATTTGAATTTAAGAAGAATAATTAACCTTGACATGATGTTTGTCGATGTGAAGGGTCCTGGCATCTTGAGTCGTGCGGTGTGGTCCCGCTGCATGCTGGGAGTTCTGAGCAACACTGATGCTGGCGGCCGATGGGATCCATCGGGGTCACACTTCCTGTCATCATCACGGGTGACCCTGGGCGAGTGGAGAGAGAGAACTGGGCAGCTGCAAGATCTGAATGCTGTGATCTGGGATAATATGGCTATGGCTGAGCTTGCTGACTTCAGGTAGTGACCGCATATCATACCTAAACACGGATACATATGTTAGATTTTGAAAAAATTTGTGCAGTATGGGATTGTAATATTATAATATGCATTTAAATATATTGTATTTTATATATATATTTTTATTTTAATTAGTGGTGCCTAATCAATTAATCGCATCTAACGTAAAAGTATGTATACATAATGTGTGTGTGTGTATATTTGCGTACACACACAGACATCTATATAATATATATATATATATTATGTAAACACATACTTTTGTTAGATGCGTTTAATTGATTTGACAGCAATCATTTTTATATAAACATTTCAATATATTTGGATTGTCATTTCTATTGTGCAATGATTCATTTCTCTTATTCCTTCTCTCGTTCTCTGTAGATTAACTGACTGTAGGTTGCAAGGACTTGTGTTGCGTAGACAGCTGCAGTCGCTCTGTGAGCTGTTGTCTCCAGGTTTACAGGAGAGCTATGCAGAATCTTGTGACAGTCTAACTGAAGGCCCAGACCCCATTGGTGCTGCCCAGGAGATTCAGATCGCCCTCAGAGAAGGCCTGCCTGAAAACCTGCTCCCAGAGGGCTTTCTGGAAACCTTAGTCACATGCTTGACGCAGTTCGCACACAACCGGGCACAAGATTCGGTCCAGCTTGCCCGCTCTGGAGTTTTCTGGGTGAACATGGGTCTGCTGCAAATCCAAGTTTGGGCTCCACAAACAATTTTTGACCCTGCGGTAAAAAGGGGGTATAAACTCCGCTATGCACAAGAGGAGGTGAGACCAGCTCGCAAGTGGATAATTTTGTGACATTCTAGAGATCTATTGCAACCTTTCATCTACAAATGCAAATCATCTATGACTTTTTGTGTCTCTCAGCTTGCTTTGTTACAGGAAGAGTGGAGAGGGCGGAGTCTTTCCTCACAGCTGCTCACAGGGGCGGAGCTTGAGGAGAGTAGCACAACTGACAGCTTCCAGCATCCTCGCATCAGGTAACCAAACATTCAGCTTCCATTACTTCTGGTACAGCCTACTATACAATTTTTAATGGATGCACGAGTACCATATTGTACCATATCAGTTATCGTCCGATATTTAATAGTTTATGCTAAATTCCCCTGTTTTCACAACCTACTACATAGATTTGAATGGATGCACAAGATTTTGGCACCATGTCAGTTATGAGATTTTTCAGCCAATATCAGTTATCAGCCAATATGAGAGATTTTGGTTACACTTTATTGTTGCAGTGTAATTATACATTTAAGTACTGAGTTATATTAAGTAACTTCATGTACTTACTATAGGATTAGGGTTTGGTTTAGTTTAGGGTTAGTTGCTTGTAATTATGCATAATTTATAGTTATCACTATAGTAACTGCATGTAACATATGTAACAATGACACTGTAAAATAGTGTCACGAGATTTTCAGCCAATTTTAATTCCCCTGTTTTTACAGTCTACTATGCAGATTTGTATGGATCCAGGAGATATCAGCACCGTATCAGTTATCGGCTGATATTAGAGATTTTCAGCCATTGTCAATGAAATGGGAATTTTAATTGTGCATGCTCATCTCCCCTATTTTTACAATTGGATTACCATTGCTGTCATGTTATACTTCAAGTGAATCTTTAAAAACATAAATTTAATAACACTGTTAACTGTTATCTTTCTTAGATCTCAAAATGAAAATTCAATCTCACTGTACATTCTAATGCTGTGCTGCCTAAATTCACTTGTTGTATTTAAAATGTTTTGTGTTTATATTCATTTTATTATCTAAAATATTATAGATTTTGTAAATCAACTATTTCCCGGTTATCAGACACATGAAAAAAAATATTTGCGTATCTGAATTTTAATATCGGTTTATACCTACAGACTTCCAATTTAATGTTTAAAACTCTTTTGATGTTTGTGTGTGTTTTAGATACTTGTGGATCCGTATGCAGCAGGTCAAGGAGCAGATTTGTGAACTGAGTCGTAAACAAGCCTGCCGCCCCCCTGACCCCCAATACGGTCGGCTATATCAGGAACTCCAGCACTACCTGTGCAGCATCGGCCAACCAGCTGCAGTGGGTGACCTGCTCTCCCACCTCCTGAAGGCCTTACAAGCCCCGGGGCCAAAATCCAGACTGGGGATTCAGGGTTTGTTGAAGGAGGAGGCCGTCTGGCAGGCTTCACAGCACCGTTTTTGCCAGCGGCTGATTGAGGAATACCCACTCTACCCTGATGTGGTGGTGCCCCTGAGGGCAGCAATTCTGCAGGTGCAGCATGGCATGCGACTCTTGGCGTCTCAGGTGTCGTCCTCAATGACTGCCCAACCGGGTCTGACACGTCTTGTGTCCACTATGCTAGCTTTTCCAAGTCCAGATGCATCCTCTGATCTGGCCTGTGCAGACTACCTGTGTTCAAGGGAATGCATGCGTATGCTAAAGGGCCTGGGAAAGCATTTGCCAGCGACAGAGGTCATCCGCGTGATCCCAGATCATGCATTGTTGCTGTTGAATGCGCTGCTCTACATACAAAGTCACACGCTGAGTGCCGGACATCTCAGTGCAGAGACGCAAAAACTCTTCAGACATGTTTGCCAGGTGAGATATGAAGTACAGAATCCCAAACAATAAAACCTGTGTCAAGAACATGAAAGGAGAAAGTCTAAAAGATTTTGAATTTAATTTCAACTGATCTAAACTTGGATCTCAGATTTTTTATGTAGTGTCAAGCTTTTTTTTATAATAAATAAATACATAATGTGTATATATCAGTGTTATTTTAATATTTTATATACTATACTATTTACTATTAATATACTATATTATATACTATTAATATTTTGTATTAGCTTTTATTGTAATACTTTCAGTTTTCATTAAAATTATTTAATTTTTTTTACTAGGTTTTTTTTCTATATAGCTTTATTTCAGTTTTAGTTTTAATAATTCAACTATTCACTTAGTTGGCAAGGTTCTTGTTTTAATTTAAGTTTTTTAATTGTTGGTTTCCAAGTTATGCTTTAAGTTAAGTTTTTCATCTAATATTATATAAAGTACAGTACATTTGAACAATACCCGTTCTTTTCTTGGACAACTTTTAATTAACTTTTTTGATCCACTTCAAATGTTGACTACTGTATTTTATTTCAGCTTTAATTCAATTAACAAAACATTTTAAATAGTGTTAGTTATTATAGTGTGTGTATAGATAGATAGATAGAAAAAATACTGGTTATAATAATATCCATATATATATCCAACTATAATAATTAGTACAATTAGTATAATTACTTTATATACTAATTGGTTTTTATATTGTTAATTGGGTCACTTTGTTTTAAGGTGTCCTTGTTACAGTATAATTATACATTTAACTAAGTAATATTAATTAACTACATGTATTTACTATAGGGTTTGGATTAGGTTTGGGTTAGGGTTAGCATGTAATTATGCATAATTTATAGTTATTACTATAGTAACTACATTTAACAAGGACACTGTCAAATAAAGTGTTACCATTATTGATTTTAAAGCCAAGAATATTATTATCTATTCAGGAAAATATTTACTTAAAGTTAACAGCATTTTTTTTTTTCTACACACTATTACTATTAGATGTTTAAACCTGCAGAGAAACATTTTCAGTTGAATTGATTTGTTTAGTGCCCTTCACGATACACGCCACTTTTGTGAGAAAGCTATTTTGTGATGTTAACAAGAGTGACATAGACTGTGTTTTGTTCAGGCTATAGTGAATGAATGGGACGAGCAGGAGAAGAAAGTTAGAGAAAAAGAACAGATGGAAGCCAGTCTATATCGCAGCCGCTCTCGTCTGCACGGGACAGGCCTTACAGAGGACCAGCAGGAGGAGAGAGAGTTCAGACGCTCTTTTCCTTCCTACCACAAGGTAAAGATGGACTAAACCAGTCATCTGTTTTTATGTGTCTTTAAATCTGTTCACACACATGTGCATGTTTTGTTGCCCTTTTCATTTTTGTCAAATCAGTAAGTGTTTGTACTTTAGCCAATAATGTGTGTTCTCCACAGGATTTTTCTGATATCACTTCAGAACCTAGTCTCGATCAGCCAATAATCATAGAGGACGACGATGATGTAGATAAGGAGGAGTCTAGTGAGACGAGCAGCTTCCTGTTGGTCAGCAGCATGAGCACAGTGGTTCAGGTCCATCAGAGACTCTGCTTGTCTTATGCTAAGTCACTTTGGTACCAGCCCAACTCGCCAACCAATCACACCAAACACCACATCAGTGCCCTGGTTTCATCCTATCAAATCGCAGCTCCACTGATAGCCCGCTTCTACCATTTAATGGGTATGAAGGGATAATTTTATGCAGATCAGAACTCCACAGGCCCCACGTATCTCTTCATCTAACCTTTCCCTGTTTCTCCCCTTCTCTCTCAGACTGTGAAGTGGATCCTAAGTTGATGGGCTCTCAGCTCCTCCTCAGCACTCTGCTCCAAAACACGGTTAGCGGTTCAGGGGGTCCAGCTGGACTGATTCTGCAGAATGATGGGCCGTATGACTTCTACATAGAGCCTAACATGAGTCAGGCCCGGATCTGCCTGCCAGCGCTAGAACAGCTGAGTAAGGCCGTGAAACAACGCCTCAACGACTGGCCCGAACACCCTGCTCTTGTTCAGGTGGGAGTAGCCGTTACTATTACTGTCATTGCTAAGATCTAGTTGAGATGTTTTGAAATTGGGGACAGAAACCCACAAGGGAAAAATTAAGAGAGAAAAAGTGTTTTAATGTTGTTGAAAGAAGTCTCTTATGCTCACCAAGTCTATGTAAGGAATAATTGACTTCAGGCCGTTGAATTATTAGAAAAATAATGCACACCCGAGGTGGTAATGTGGTCACGACGCGAAGCGGAGTGGCCGTTACACCTCGTGTGCATTATTTTTCTAATAATTCAACGGCCTGAAGTCAATTATTCCGCTTATACTACAGTTACCACACCTCGAAACATTGTTCAAATTATGTATTTCAAGACGTTTGTAAAGTTTTTGTCATTAAAACGCTCTTGTATGTAGGACTAATTTCCTGCGCATCTAATCCCATGCCTCCGTTGCTAATTCCAAAACGTCATTTTAGAGTTAGTAACGGAGGTTTGAGCCTCTGATAGCAGAGAAGCAGACTAATGCTGGACACACTCAACGACTGGCTGAAACACTCTGACTGTTTCCATCAACTGCAGCAGATTTTAAACCCAGACTGTGATCACAGACTTAACGCGCTGAACACGAGTTTGGGCATGATCAATAAATTACATTCATAACCGGCCTTACAGTATAAGTGTGTCCCTGGCTTTATGCAGTTATTAATTCAGTTATTAGAGAGAGAGAGAGAGAGAGAGGCATGCGTCAATATTATTAATTTATTTATTAATTAAATGTTTCTTCTAATATTGATAGACTAGCCTAATAAATTAAACACAACGTCCTTTTAACAAGTTTAGGCCTATAATTATTTATTTGTTATAGCCTATTTAGCCTAATTACGAAAACCCATCAGGACTATCAATTTATTTATATAGGCCTATTCAGTTTAATTTTCTATTGATTATAGATAGGACTACATTTATTCAAATTAAACTGCATGTTTCCAATGATTGTGAAGTTAGACATCGAAAATGGCAGATCAAGCGCATGTGGCTACATGTTTTTCTTGTTGTGAATTGTATCCTATTTTCCGTTATTACAGTTGACTACGCGAAGTGATATGGAACTGTAATGCGGTCAAGACCTGCTGGAACTACTTTAGCCGTGCGTTTCCCTGAAAATAATTGCACACCTTAGAACGTTCTCAACCAGTCAGAATCAAGCATTCAACAGCCCTGTAGTATAAATTTATTTAATCAGAAATACAGTAAAAACTTTTATGTTGTGAAATATTATACAAATCATTTTAAAATATAATTTATTCCTGTGATGGCAAAGCTGAATTTCCAGCAGCAATTACTCACTCCAGTCTTCAGTGTCACATGATCCTTCAGAAATCATTCTTGTTTTGGTGCTCAAGAATCATTTCTTATTATTATCAGTTTTGAAAACAGTTGTGTTGCTTAATATTTGTGTGGAAACCGTGATAAAAAAAAAATCACGATTCTTTAATGAATATAAAGTACAGCATTTGTTTTTAATTGACATCTTAACATTCTAATTGTCTTTCTGTCACTTTTGATCAATTCAATGCATCCTTGCTGAATAAAAGTATTAATATTTAAAAAATCTTTTGAACAGAACAAATTTACTTTGGCTTCAGTATAGTAACAATATAAAAGACAGTTATTTCATTTAGCAAAAAATCCCTGGCTTAGTTAACATTTGAGATGTAACGTAATTGAAAGTCAGTTAGCTTGATAAAGCTTTTGACTAGTTCTCAAATGCCGTCTCTTAACACCTCCATATTGTATTATGTGTCACAGATCACCATGGTGATAGAGAGGATATTAGCATTCAGTCTTTCCAGCCCTCTGGCAAAGTTCCTAAATGGTCTGGAGATCCTGCTCAGCAAAGCACAGGTAAAGGGATATGTTCACGCACGTACATCCTTAAACCACCACTGGTCAGTAGTTTACTGGCCATTTGTGCACAGCTTAGGCATGATATCAGTTTGAGAGCAGTTCTTCTCTCATTTTTCCTCACAGGACTGGGAAAACAATGCTAGCCGGGCAGTGTCTCTAAGGAATGAGCTGGAAGCTGTCACACAACTTATTATTCAGTGGAGAAAACTTGAGCTCAAGTAAGTAGTCTAGTGACATTACTTGGTAATGGTGGTGGTTAAAACCTGTATGGATTGATTAGTCTGCGACATGATGATCTAACTGGTTTCAACTACTGTATCTCCGCAGCTGTTGGTCGAGCAGCCTTGATAACGCACTGAAGCGCCATGCTGAGAATTCAACCAAGCACTGGTTGTCCATCTACCAACTCATAGAGAAATACCTACAGGAGCAGAGGACAGATACCAGACATGGTGACCGACTTGCACTTTTATATATGTAGTAGTAAAACGTCTCTTTCTACTACAGTAAATTAGTAATTCCAATATATCACACTTAATGGGTTTGCATTGTATCACACTTTTTTTGTCCAGTAGATGATGGTGTGGAGGATATTTCCCTCTCGTCAGTCTCATCCACACTGCAGGCCTTCATAGAAGGCTCCACCTTAGGAGAGTTTTCTGTCCGCTTGTCCATGTTGCTTGGTTTTCACTGCCACGTCCTGCTGGCTCCTAAACAGGGAGGACATGGTAAGAGAATAGAGAATATTCTCTTGTTTATTTTGTCAACAGAGATCACTAACACACAAGGACTAAATTCTACAAATGTACAATTTCGATTTGAAGAGATCTTTAAAATGTACTTCAAAGTGATTTCATGGCGTTTGAATTGCAGCATCCATGTCCAACATGGACACAACAATACAATGTTAATACAGTACAGTGTTTTTTTTTTTTTTTTTTTGCTACTTTCTGTATTAGTGTTGTTTGACAAAGTGTTGACGATGCAGGCCACATTAAATGCATGACCTTGTCCTTTCATCCTCACAGACTCACTCGGCAGTTTGTTGTGGAATCTCTATAAATACTACACACAGTTCTCAGAGAGCATCCAGACCAAGATCACCCAGCTGAGGTCTCCTATAGAGAAAGAGCTCAAAGTAGGTTAAACTCAAGCAGGCAAGACTGATGTCATAAATATTTTGGGTTTTTTTCTTCCTGTCTCTTATTGATTTGATGTAATCTTTATCTTGATACATATATAGGACTTTGTCAAAATCTCCAAGTGGAATGATGTTAGTTTTTGGTCCATCAAGCAGTCAGTGGAGAAGACACACAGGTGAGAGTGATTGACTAAAAGATTTGATGAGAAGGATGAATTACATTTATAAAGAGTGACTATAAATACATGTATAATGTTACTGAAGATTTCTACTGTATATTTAACAGTGCTAAAGCAATGGGCCTCAAACTGGCTGTAATGATTTAAAATTAACGTTATGACATTATGTCTGTGATCAGGACCCTGTTTAAGTTTGTGAAGAAGTTTGAGGCAGCACTGAAGGAGCCGTGTGCACCTTGTCTGCTGGAGCAGGGCAGTAGCGGCAGCATGGATGATGTGGATTCACAGCCTGAGGAGACTCCTCTGCACAGGGTTCACCGAGCACTGAGAGGTGCCCTGCCTGGAAAGGGCAGAGATCTGCAGGTAACATTATCTCAAGCTGAAATCGCAACTAAACTGTCATTTTAAAATGTGACTTTCATCTTAAATTCAACTCTTTTGCCTATGAGACAATTGATTTGCATATAATATGACATCTTGAATTTTAGAGGATTTTCTGATATTGAACTTTTTTTTTTTTAACTCTTTTGTCCTTATGAACCATATGGTATCTGTTTTTGTAACATAGTTGTATTTAAACACTTTTCATGAATCAGACTGATGGTCCAGAAGAACTCTCATCTGATAAAGAGCCCTCGTCTCTCCAAGCCCGTCTGCCTGTCCTTACGAGGAAGATGAAGAAGCTATGTGTGCAACTGGTAAAGAAGACCTCTCTGCCTGAGCTCTCAGAAGACCTGGATCAGTTCACAGGTATCACTTTTTGCCCTCACCCGAAGGCTCATAAGTTCAGAGATTATATTGTCGGATCTTCTTATTAAACTAGATTATTTTATGATATCTAATATGCTAAGTCAGGCTTGTCATCCTAACTAGAGCTTACTCAACATTTTCAAGTTATTACAGGCATACTTAATGAATGAATTGTGAAAATCTCATATAAACTGAAAATGTAACTTTCTCTCCAATTTGCTATTGTCCAGTCGAGATAATTGCAAACGTGCAAGCACTGCAGAGCCTTTCGGTGGACCGTAGCATGGAGCAGGAGAAGCAGAAGGCGGAGGTGAAACACTTCCTCCTGCAGAAACAGAGAGCACTAGCAGATCTCTACAAGATGCTTGCACAGATCGGTCAGTCTGAGTCATTTCTTGTGGTATTAGAGAATTTGTTGTTGGTCATGAAAAAAAAACTGGAAACGTTGTTTAATTATGATTTAATTAATTATAAAGGTTTGAGCCTCGTTTCTCCCAAGCTTATAACATTAAGTTTGCGACAACTTTTGAACAAGGATGAATAACAAAAATATGTTCAGTCATTTGTGTGCGGCTTGGTCCAAAGATCATCTGAGCCAATTTTCATAAGAATTAGACAACATTTGGAGGAGGAGGAGTGAAAAAATGGAATGCTGTACCTCAAAATGGCCACTACTGTAATGGGTGGCGTCTTAATGTAAGATGGCGAATGTGATCCGCATGATGAGACGAATCAAGTGTGCTAAGTTTGTTTCTAGAACAAATGGTCTAAAAGTTATAACCATTTGAAAAGTGATGGTGCTATAGAGTTGGTCCTAGATACCAGAGTTTGTGAGTAGAGTTTCTGAATTAGTCAGATTACAAATTTTTACCACTTCTATAACTGTGCCAAATTTCATATTTCTATTATGTATGGTTTATAGGGCTGCCATAGACTCCTATATGTAAGATGTAGACAGCTGAGACAGTGAATGTTTTATTTCTCTCCAGGTCTGTCCTACCGTAAGGGTCTGAACTGGGGTCGTACTGCAGACCCAGATGAGACTCTGTGTCTGCAGCCAGTGGAGATGAAGATAGCCCTGTCTTCAGTCAAGACACAGGACAACACAGAGCACACGTACGTAACCATCATCTACATCATCTATAGTGTCTTCTATAGAGCCTGATTTTGATAGTAATTAATGTCCACAGGTTATTTGCTGAGATGACAAATGCATGGGAAGGCTGTGAGAAGTATTTCTATCGATCCTGGGCCAGGCGCAACGCCATGATGACAGCATTACAATGTGCCGTTAAGGTGAGGGCCTTAAATCAGCTCCGATATAATCTGATAAATTTAGCGTCTGCTTTAGATTTGATGTTGATGTTAGTTGTCCTTTGTTGGTTTCGTGTAGTCTTCATGTAGTGCTGTGGTAAGGGATTGTTTTTTTTTTATTTGTTCTTTTAGGAGCTTGGTCTGGGAAATGTAGAGCGATGTCGAGGTTTCACCTCTCATCTGTTTAAACTTTTGTTGAGGCAAAGGCAAAGACTTGCTGGACTCACAGAGCACTGGGTCCATTTGAGGTACTGTCCTTTCAATATACGTTAGATGAAAAAAGATGAAGAAATTAATACTTTTATTTAGCAAGAATGCATGATTAAAAGTGACAGTAAAGACATTTACAATGTTGCAACAACAAAAAAAATCCAAAAAAAATATTAGGCAGCATTTTCAACATTGATAATAATAAGATCATGTGGCACTGATGACTGGAATAATCCAGTCTGGATTAATTCAGCCTTGTCATTTTAAAATATATTAAAATATTTTTTTAAATGCAGACTTTGTGTGCATAAGAGACTTACAAATCATACTGAATTTTTTAACTGCAGTGTATACATTTGACGTGCCTGGCCTCTTGTATGCCATGACATTGCATGTTTTCTGATTGCTCTCTTTTTAAAACAACAGGAAGTTGATCGACAGTGTCCAGAGAATCCAGTCTCACACGGCTGCCTCTGGAGATGATGCCAGCGGTCTCCCTCCTCAGGAGCCTCTCCAGCGCTGGATCACCCGGGCTCAGTCTTCAGCGCTGCACTGCTTGGTTGTGCTCCAGCAGCTCTCTTGGATCTTCCAGTGCTGTCCTGAAGGTTCTTCTGCAGTGCCTGCTGAGGCCAGGGAGGGGGAAGTTGTGCAGGGTCAAGCCACACTGAGCCACCCGTCTCCCCTGGCCCCTCACATCCAGCCACAGGTGTGTTTGCTGCGGAGAGGGGAGCAGGCTTGGAAAGAGGTGGAGCAGAAGGTGGAGAACCTAATGAAGCAAGTGAAAGACCTGAAAGAAAAGTTGGATGGATTGGCCCAGGAATCCACAGAAAGAGTTATCCATAGCTGGTGAGTCATAGCCTGGTTACAACCAGACCACTCTCAGTTAAAACTGAGTTAGGGTCTGGCAAAGCTCCATAGACAAATCATTTCCAAAGGGGCGTCACCAGCGGACGTCTCTCAAATGCCTCTTGGCGCAATTGGATAGACCTAAAACCAATCAGAGCGATGAAGGAGATGACGTATGCAGAGGGCTCTCGCTAAGACAGTCTATGGCTAAGACCCACCCATTCGTTTAGCCACCAACAGGGCTCGTTGTTATGGGAAGGAGGAGGCGGAAACCGGTGAACATTCACACATTTTAATGACAAAATAAAACAAATACGAAATCCCTCACGGTCGACTGCCGCCACACATAATAAAACAAAACATCAAATAATCAGGCCTGTCCTCTCTCGATCTTCACCGTCGTCGCTCCTTCTTTTATGCTTCCTCTCCTCCGTGAGAGATGCGAGACCGGCCTCACTCACACCGTTCTCTCACGTCCCTCGGCTCGATCGCCCTGCTCGCCACACTGGTATATCAGACTGTTGCCGAATCCAGTCGGTAAGACAGCGATAACATCTTTTTTAGACATGAAGGCTTTGAATGTTGTTCTTTGCTCGGGTTTTAACGAAAAGGAAAATTTTAAATCGCTTAAAACAGACGCGATAGCTGATTCGAACGAGTGATGTTCGACGGCGGCATCCATCTTTGTAATGTATCTGCTTCAAAATCCCAGCGCTGTCGTCATCGTGTAAAGCCCGCCCCAACGTTTCTGATTGGTGCCTCGATTTCTGCGGATTGGAAATGGGCTTGAATGAGCTCTTTGCCAGACTCACTTTCAGAGCAAATCTAAATTTGCCGGAAGTTGTCAGGGTTCTCCCAGGCTAGGTGAGTCAGAAAAACACTTGAATTGAACTGTTCAATTAAGTTCAGGAAGTGGAAACAATTATCTTGCATAAATAAAAATTTGTTTTGTGTCTGTGTGTTTGAATTTTTTTTTTTTTTTTTTTTTTGACCTAGAAATTGTGGCCATTTCTAGAGCTATTTTTCTAGCAAGATATTGTCCGCCATCCATCTTGAGTTGAATCTCTAGTTTAAATCCACCTCCCTTTAAACTTATAACTTCATTCATGATTATACATTTTATCTTCTCTCTCATCCTCACAGGGATCACTTCACACTTTGCTGTTCCTTGCTAGACCGGCTGGGCATTGTGGTTGGCCAGATGCCGGTTGTAGAACAGCTCTTTATTCCTGACAGTGTTCTGGTCACCCATACCCAACCTGCCCTCATCTGTGGTCTCCAGGCCGTAAGGAACGAGGTGGAAACCTGCCTCACAGAGTTCATCACCTGGAAGACTCACCTGCTCTCTATCAGACAGTCACAGAAACGTAAGAGCATAAATATTAGGTGAAAAACTGAAATAAAATAAGTTTTAAATAAGTATTAAAATTACTCAAACTAAAAGTGAAATAAAAATAAATGAAAGCTAAATAGAAAAAAAAAAATCTTTTTGCTTTCATTATATTTTTTTGTCACACAGTATGTATGTAGTATGTCATTTTTGACATACAGAATAGCATGTGTAGTCTATGCTGATTCACATTTATCTACCAATTTTTTTTCTTGTCTGCATACAGGACGTTCCAGTCCATTTTCTGGTGAGTTCTCTGGGCAGTTGGAGAAAGCGATAAACATGATTCTGTGTGCGGTTCAGACCGTTGTTAAGAGGAATGAGAGAGAAAAGCAGGAGGATCAGCAGTCAGAATGCAAGAGAGGTAGGAATTCCCCCAGGATCTTGTTTGAGGGGTATCTGTTTGTCTGTGTGCTCATTTTGTGTGTTTCTCTAGAGAGTGACTCAGAGGTGGCAGAGGAGTTCTTGAAACCAGGACACTTGAGCAAGTTACTGGAAGAAGACCTGAGTGGAGACATGTCCAGTCTCTCATTACCGGAGGTCAATAAAGTCGTGACAGAGCTGCTAGAGAGACTTCGGTCACACAGGGATGACTGTCAGCCCCACCGACTACAGGTCAGTTGACATCACATCACAGTTTTGTCTGCAAACAGTTCGTTTTTGGAAAAAAGTTGAAATGTGTATATTTAATGTTTTATATGAAGGAACTGAATGAGGCGTGTAGGAGTGTGGTGCGTTTGGAGCCCATGCTGTGTCTGTATTCTGAGTTGGTGAGGTATTATCTGGCTGTACTAATGGGAGCTCACCGTACCACCGGAAAGCTGCTGTCTGTTCTCGCTAACATCTTCACTGAACTCGCACAGAAGGTATATTGCCTTTTACTTCCCTTTACTGGTCACTGGGGAATTATTAAAACGGAGTAGTTACTGCTTGCTGCATTGTCATACGACTTAAAAGATACTTCCCCCTTATGTGTGTCTTCCCAGAGATAACTGTCTGTACATTTAATTGGGTTGAAATATTTCTCTGCAGTTGTTAGTCTTGAAATGTGGAGATAAAGATTGTTATAATTTTTGTTTCTCTGTCCTTTCGTCTGTCTTTCTATCCCTCTCTCTTCAATCACTCTGCAGGGTTTCTGTCTGCCCCAGGAGCTGATGGGAGGAGATGGTGAGGGAGCGACAGAGTTCCATGACTATGAGGGTGGAGGAATAGGAGAGGGTGAAGGAGTAAAAGACGTCAGCGACAAAATCGAGAATGAAGATCAGGTAAGTTAGGTTGACTGATGCACTGTTCAGAAAGCATTTGTATTAGGGCTGTGTATCGCAGAGAGTCTGTCGAAACGATACAGGGGTCACGATACGATATATTGCAATACTGTTAAAAAGGGGATATATTGTGTTATTTCTTGTTTTTTTTCAGGAAGTGGATCTAATTGATCTAAAAACTGTCATAACACCACTATATGCATAAAAACTGAGCAAATTTTATTTTATTTTTTTATCAGAACAGTGGGATCTGCATTTGATTTTATCAGTCTCTGTAACGTACAACATCATTAGCACTGATATACACACACAGAGACTGTACGTATTCTTAGATCCTGCTTTAAAGGTTCACAGTATAGCAGTTTTTAATTTCTTAAGTATTTAACAGCAGAAAGTGCATAGGTAATATTCATACTAATAAGCAACTAGTTAATAGTGAGAATTGGACCCTAAACTAAAGTGTTACCTATTTTTGTTGTGTTTTTGTTATTGAGTTGGAAGCGTTCGGCACATAACTCACCAGCGCGGATGGCACTGTTAAGTGAGCTCTTTAGATTCAGTGTGTTTCCAGAGTATTGGATTTTGGCATGGCTTTTTTTGCAAACAGCTTGACTCTTGTCAATCTCCTTAGTAATTTATTTATAGTGGAAGTCAAAATGACTCCACACTTCAGCTCTGATGGGTTTGCTAATGTTATTGGTGCACCCTTACGCCTCCACAGTTTATGTTCTGAGATAACAACACTGCCATCTAGTGGTCGGGGTTTAAATTGAACACAAACCCACTGCCACGAATCTTGAATGTAAACAAATAAATATCAATGGTGTTTTTGAGAATTGCTAAAATATCAGCAAACATAATATTAAGATATTCACGCGTATCTATATTTTCTTACACCCCCATAAACATCTGAACTGGATTTGAACTAAAACAGAATTGGTATTATTGATTGAACTTACGTTTTTACAACTGAATTCTGAAGTAGTCAAACTTAAAATTTGACAAAATTTGAATTCCTTTGTTCAGGTTGAAGACACCTTCCAGGAGGGTCAGGACAAGAAGGAGGAGGAGCAAGACAAACGGGACATTAAAGAGGAGGACAATGCCATTGAGATGTCTGAAGATTTTGATGGAAAGATGCATGATGGCTCAGACCATGAGCCAGGTGACTGAGCCTACTGTTGAATTAGATGATAGACTGAACTGAAAATGGTTTTAGTAGATGCAAATTGTACAATATATAACTTGAATTTCACATTCTCAACCAAACATTAGAGAAAATATTATAACCATAATCTCTCATCTCTGGTTTAGGGGAGGAGGATGAAGAAGACTCTGATAAGGAAGAAGATGAGGAGCTGGATAAGAAGATGGGGGATCTGGGAGATGGTCAGACAGATACTCTAGATGAGAGGATTTGGGGAGATGATGAGGATGATGATGATGTTGATGGTGATAAAGAGGAAGAATCCGGTCCAGGAATGGATCAGGGAGAGTCAGAGCTGGTTGCAAAGGATGACAACATGGATGCTGGAGAGTCAAAAAAAGATAAGAACCAGGACAAAGATCACCCAAAAGATGAGGAAGAAAAGAAGGAAATCCATGAACAGGTGGATGAGGTCAGTCCTTCACCATTTCTTTTATCAGATCTGTCTCCCAGTGGAATAGAGCATAAGTGAGTGTATATATATGCATAAATGTTTAACGACTTGTTTTTTTTTGTGTGTGTGTGTTTGTAGCGTGAGTTTGATGAGAATGAAGTAGATCCGTACCACGGAAAGCAGGAGAAGGCAGCTGAACCAGAAGCAATGGACCTGCCAGATGAGCTTAACCTTGATGAAGATGGCAAGGATGAAGAAGGGGGAGAAGGGGAGGGTATGTTCAACATTCAGACATCTCCTGTGTTTTTTTTTTATCCCTAACAGAAGGTACACTACTGTTCAAAAGTAGTTTTTTTAATGCTCACCAAGGCATGTAACTGTTTAGGCAATAACTGTTTTCTATTTTAATATATTTCTTTAAATATTTAAAATACAAATCTTTTGAGACAATATAAACATCTTAATTGTCAATGTAATGCATCCTAGCTAAATAAGTGTTAAAGTGTTTAAAGAAAACATAAATGTAAAAATTTGAAAAACCCTAAACTTTTGAATTTTGAATGAGTGCATGTATTTTATTTTTTTCACACACTTTTTCATTTTACTCTTCTTTCAGAGGATAATCCGTTTGATATAGATGACAAACTCATGGAGGTGGATGAAAACACTGGAGAAGAGAAAGATAGATCGGAGGAGGGTGGCGATGAGATGACAGATGAGCAACAGGAAGGACAGATGGAGGATCATGGAGAAGATGACAAATCAGAAGAGAAGGAAGGAGCAGAAATATCAGAGGATCAGGAGTCTGAAACGGATGAGAGAGGAGAGAATGAGGGAGAGGAGGACGAGGAGGAGAAGAATAAAGGTCAGGAAGAAGGAGAGGGGGACAAGTCCATACCGGCTGATCAAGGCCAGAAACCAAAGGTTTGTTGTTTTAAAAGTGAATTACAAGGAAATGTGTAGAGGGGAAAGATTTGCCTAATAATTTGAATCGGACATTTTACAGGAGGAAGAGGATGGGGGTGAGGATGACGATGATGATGCACAGGTGGAATCTTCAGAGAGGAAGGAACATGCATCAGATGGACAGACAGGAGAGGAGAACGTTCAGAGTGACACCGCAGTAGAGCTAGCTGGAGCCGCGTCAGAGAGAGACCAAGCAAAAGAGGTACACAAAAACAGAGACTGGTTTAATATTAGCAGATGTCAGGTTTTATTTTTAAAAAATAATGCACAAAGCATGGGGACAGGACAATATTCCCTCCCGCCCTGTCAATCACGAGATTGCAGTAATCGGCAGACGTCAACGATCAATTCCTGATAGACACAATCAAGTCCCGCCCTTTAGTTTCAATTTAAATATATACATCACCATAAGCAAAAGACAATCGCTATTTCCATTTCATGCTGACATTAAAATATATGTTCAGGCCTGGAAAAGACAGAGATATTTGATATAATCTTAAAATAAAATTTCTTTAGTCGGTATGCATTTTTAGTCAATGTAAATTTTCATGTTATTCTCAGTTAAGTAAATCAATTATGTAAATGTGCCCATGTCCACAGGAGGACGGCAGCGGGGCAGCAGATGCCAGTCAGTCTGAAGGGCACGACTCAAAGCTGATGGCCAGGATGAGTTCACACAAACAGAGGCAAAAAAACACACAGGTCAGTGTGTAAAATAGCAGGCTCTCTCACACGACGATTATTTCCTCATTTATTTATGGCTTTTTGTCTGGTCGCTCAAAATAAAAGGATAGCATGTTTTCTTTGTTTTATGTGTAAAACATAGAAAAGCTGATGACCACTCTTATTTTTCTACCAGAGCTTCAAACGCAAACCTGGACAGGCAGATAATGAGCGCTCAATGGGCGATTATAATGAGCGTGTGAATAAGCGTTTGCGTACGGTTGACAACAGAGAGGAGAAAACGCAGGATCAGACTCAGACTGACACACAAAAGGAGTCTGACCTGTACGAGCACGTAAAACAAGGAGAGGAGAGATACGACGCTCAGACATATGGTGAGGACTTGTGTACAATTATGTATATTCTGACTTTCATTTCCTATAAAATGCATTTACTAATTCAGAAACATTGAGCTGTGGCGCTCATGTGAGGCAGGTTCCTATCCATGTAAACAATATTTAGAAGAGATACCACCTGAGTCACGTTCTCTTTTGACATCTGTTCTTCATAGATACTGCCAGTGCAGAGCAGCAAAAGCCAACTGGTGTGAAACAGGAAGAAGACAATGAGGAAGATGACATTGCAATGGATGTGGAGGAGGAGAAGGACCTGCAGGCAGTTGAAGCCCAGGAGCTTAAACCAGAGAAACTAAATGATAATAAAGCCTCTCAGAAAGGTACAATACACTCATCCACCATGTGCTTGTACACGCATGCATAACCTATGTGTTCACGTTGAGCATTTGTCTGTTCTCTCTCAGGTCTGGAGTGCGGGGATTTGGAGGCACAGAAAAAGGCGGATGAGGAAGAGAAGGAGAAGACAGAGACACAGAGAAGCAGTAATGAAGAAGAGATGAAAGAGAGGAGTGATGAGTCCACCATCCACACTGTACCTGAACTACTGATGGACATGCAAAAGGTATGTTGTTTCATGCTTACTCAAAAAAAAAAAAAAGAAGAAAAAAATGCTTACTTCCCCCAAACTTTTGAAAGTTAATACATTTATTCAGCAAGGACACATTCAGTTGATCAAAGTGACATTAAAAGACATGTATAGTGTTACAGGGAATACCTTTCTTTTCCTTTTCATCAAAGATCATTTGGTTTCTTGAAAAATCTGAAAGAATCAGTTTACACTGAAATACCAAGCAACACTTATATTATTAGTAATCATAGGAAATGTTTCAAATCATCATATTAGAATGATTTCTGAAGGAGCGTGTGACACTGGAAATTGGAGTGATCTCAGGAATGAATTACATTTTCAAAGTAGTTTTTAAATAGTTATTTTACATTGTAATAATACTGTTTACTGTATTTCTTTTTTAATAAACAAATGCATCCTTAGTGGTCATCAAAGTCTTCATTTAAAAACATTTTAAAAAATCGTATCGACCCCAAACCGCTACCGGGACCACTGATGAAATTGCTCTTATTTTACAGTCTGCATATCAATTGTACAGCAATTTTGTGTGTTATATCAGGCACCACTGAAGAACCCTGAAGAGCTGAGAAGAGAGATGGAGCTGCAGTTGGAGGCCTGGCAGAGACAGACTTTAGGATCCCAACAAGAGGTGACATCATAACACCAGTCACATGACAACTGAGCTTCTTTTCCTCATCTCACATATCAAAATTGTAATGTTTAAATAATCTGTATTCATGCCATTTTGTTGTTGTTGCTCAGGAGAGTGCGGCAGCAGTGTTGTGGCATCAGTACCAGACCCTGACGTCTCCTCTGTCCCAGGAGCTCTGTGAGCAGCTCCGCCTCGTCCTGGAGCCCACGCAGGCTGCCAAACTCAGGTCGGTCCCTCCACCTTCACATCCAACCTCGAATGAAGCATTTCTACTTAACCTGTTCCCTCAAGATCATAGGAATTATCATTTAAAAGAGTAGCTTCTCTAGCACTGTCATTTCACTGCTCAGGTTTATCAGTTCAGAACCAGAAAATGTGGGTCCTGCAGTTTGTAATAGCTCTCTTCAAGATTTTTATCATTAACACTGTTTAATGATCTCAAACAGGGGAGACTTCCGCACAGGCAAACGGCTGAACATGCGCAAGGTCATTCCTTACATTGCCAGTCAGTTCCGTAAGGATAAGATCTGGCTGAGGAGAACAAAACCCAGCAAGAGAAACTACCAGATCTGCCTGGCTGTGGACGACTCGTCCAGTATGGTGGACAACCACTCCAAACAGGTACAGTATCCTAATATTGCTTTGATATTGTGACAGCCCTACTTCACATGTATTCAGCAAGTGATATTTAATATTTAGAGTTTCACTACATGATTACTGCGAAGAATTTTATTTTTACTATTAACAATATTATCACAATATTTATGGAAATGAAAAAATGCTTTCAGTCAAATCTTTAGCTTTTTTTGTTTATTTTGTTTTCTTTTCTTTTTTTTTTTGACCGATGAATCTCAGTTAAAATATAAGTGTAGGATGAAGGTGTTTGTGTAATCCAGCTACTATGTTGGAGAGTCAACCAGATAGTTACTGCCGTTGGATTCTTCTCAATATTATAATTTGTGTGGTATTAGCCTGATATCAATGTCATTTCCTCACAGTTTTCTTCATGTATTATCGGTGTATTGAAACACCCCTAATGTGAATCCTTTCAAATGGAAGGATGTTACCTTTTACTAAACATATGTTTGATAATGTGTCTCTCTCTGTAGCTGGCGTTTGAGTCGGTCTCCGTCATAGTGAACGCCCTCACACTTCTGGAAGCGGGCCAGGTGGCTGTGTGCAGGTGAGTTCAGACTATTTTTCCACAGAGCACAGAAATATTGGTGCAAAGATTCTCTCAAGATTAAATTCCTGGTTGATTCATAATTCACGCACTCAATTATCCATCTTTTAATTCTCTTGCTGTAGTTTTGGAGAGAGTGTCCAGCTGCTCCATCCTTTCCACCAACAGTTCAATGACCAAACAGGAGCAAAAATACTGCGGCTCTGTCAGTTCCAGCAGAAAAAGACCAGAATAGCTCAAGTAAATAACTTGTCTATAGCTCTTATGTTTTTCATGTATTTATATTATTTTGTTATATTTTTAAACTGACATGTCAGGTTTTATCCCACACCAACATAAAAGTAATTAGGAAAAATTGTATCTTTCAGTTTTTAGAGACTTCAACAAATATGTTCATGGCAGCCAAACAGCAGATACCTGGCTCGACAAACACCGGTAAAGTAGTTTACATCAGATTGCTGTGAACAAAGCAGCCCTTAGTTCTAGGTTTTAGGTTTTGATCTAATACACTCTTCAATTGTTGTTTTTTGTCCCTTTCTCTTAACAGAAACGTCTCAGTTACTGCTTGTAGTATCTGATGGCCGGGGTTTGTTCTTGGAGGGGAAAGAGAGAGTCGCAGCTGCAGTTCAGGCCGCTCGCAGCGCAAACATCTTTGTCATATTTGTAGTGCTGGATAATCCAAACTCTAGGGTGAGGCATCCATTTGGATCAAAAGGATCTGTGTTCACAGTGCAGTTTAGCTGAAGTAAAAAAATGTTTTTAAATATTTGGTTATTTGTGTTTTTACATCATCTAAATGTATGTAATTAGGAAGAATTTAAAGTTTTTTTTAATTCTGACAGTTATGTAGCCTATATAAATGTTTAGAATTGCAATCTTATTTGTAAGTATAATTAAAATAAATATGCATCCTACATTTTATTGCATGTTAATTAATTCTCGATTCTCTCCATGCTAGGACTCCATATTGGATATTAAAGTGCCCATATTTAAAGGGCCGGGTGAACTTCCAGAGATTCGGTCCTACATGGAGGAATTCCCGTTCCCCTTCTACATTATTTTGCGAAATGTGAACGCCCTCCCAGAGACCCTGAGTGATGCTTTGAGGCAGTGGTTCGAGCTCGTCACCGCCACAGACCTGTAATGGACCACATGGAAGCAATTTTGCAGGGGCCAGAAGACACAACTGTAAAACTTAAGTTCCGCTGCTGCTAGTCCTTCCCAAACATCAATATATACACACACACACACACAAAGACATTAGACAGGCTGCTGTACATGTGCCTTTTTCTTAATTTTGTTATTTTATTGAATTTGTAGTTTGATTGAAGTGGTTTCTCCTTTTCATCACCACATCACTAGGAATTGTTTTCTCTTGTTGTTACCATCAATCAACTTTGCACATCTTTTATTTTTTATTGTTTATTGAATTTATTTGTTTTTTTTGTTTGTTTTTTTTAACTGCAAGGAAATGTGATGCCCGTGTATGGAAAAACTTCAGTTAGACTGACTGAATGTTGACTTGAGATACCTCCAATCCTGCAGTATTTCCCACCCCCGTTCTTGTCCTGTTTGCATCCAGTTTGTAAATGTGAATGACAAATTTAGTGTGAACGGCACTGCCAATGTTTGATAATATCATATGCAAATATCAAAAGTACATCTGCATGTCAGTATTCACCTTCAGACCCGTTTATGGTTATCCAGAAAAAAATGTGCCTTTACAAAAACCCACATTCCCATCTAGACGGTTCTCAATGGAAACTGATGAACTCATCAGCACTGTACATTTGAAATGATTCTGACTACTGAATCACTGGTTATTTCTTCTTTACAACCAGGAGCACAATTTCTGCCAGTGAAGAAAACTTTTGAAGAATCTTCTAAATTGTCTGTGATTTCAACCAACACTGTTCTATATCCTACAGACCTTAGATATTTAAACTCATAGCAGCATCTCTTTCTAGACATATCTAGTTTTAAACATTTAGTTTTGAAGTATTTTGATTCAGTTACATTTTGCACACACTTTTCTGCTCGGTCTGTGCATTCTGGATCAGAGAAAGCAGGATCGAAAAACAAACTGTTTCATCATGTACACATTGTCCAAATGCAACAGTAACCTGGTGTGCGTCTTTGGTCTCCTGTCATCTTACTCATCTCGGTTCATGAAATGATAAATTGCTGATAACCGTGGAAATAACAATAAAACATTTTGGACATGTTTTCATTATGGTCTGAATTTTGATTTTGTAATGAACAGCCGCTAGTTAATGTTTTTTATGTTTTAAATGTTAGTTACAAAGAGCTGTTCATAATAACATTTGGAAGACTAATTCACATAAATTTATATCTGTGAATAACAACTTGAAAAGTACAAAATAAATCACCTCAAACGTGAATTTTGAAACTGTTGATGTAAAGTTTCTACATAACAATTTTGTCAAGCATGTAAACTCATCAAAGTGGTGGTTGTAATCCTTGTTTAGCAGCGACTTTTGAGCTATGAGTGTTTAATTTGTTGTGGAAGAAACATTTCTAATGGAACCCATACCTTGGCAATACTAATTCTCTTCTGGGTTTTAGGGCAACTGCCTAAACAGTTCTATTTAAAAAGTTTATTGTAGCATATAGACTTCTACCCAGAAAACAAGAGAACACAACATTTCCTCAGCATAGCCATACCTTTTAACAACTTTGTAACAATGTTGATGTTTCTATGTTAGTTCCATTTTACTGTTAGCCTGTTTTACTATGGCAATATTACTGTTTGCATGTGCACAACATTGTAACAATGTTTTATTGCATTATTTTCCACTAGTTCATTTTTTATATATATATATATATATATATATATATATATATATATATATATTTGTTTATATATTTAGGTGATTTAGTCTATATTATTGAATATTATAACGGCCTATGCTCTACTTTTATTTTGAAAATATATTTAAGCTCTATTGACTTTTATGTTGAAAAACAGACCGCGAGGGAACTTTATACATTTGCTTCCGGCTTCACAATTTTAAGTGCCCTTCCCAAACAAGTTAACGTTAACTTCTGAAATTAGCTCATGAGTGTGTGTGGATCCTAACTTTTTTCAAATACAATCGTCGTCCAAAGCACCACACAGGAGTTTTGACCCCTAATAATAGTTGTATGCTGTGCCTTTTTCAGGATACTTGTCCTACTTTAGAGGCTGATCACTGTAAGTTACAGGTTTGTTCATAACTAACGTTACACAAATTGCTAAACGTAGGCTTGTTTTTGCCGTAAGCACATACTGTTAAATGTATGGCGCATTTTCCTGGTAACTTAATAGCTGAAAGGTTTATGCATTGTATTTTTCCCATATTTGTAGTTGTGTGATTGGCTGATGTCTGACATAACTTATTTGACTTTCATCTGTGTTAAGCATACAAATATAGTGCACATGCCAATCTAAACATATGGTAACACTTTATTTTGATGGTGCCTTTTGAACATTCTGTTGACTAGAAGCAACTTTGCAACTACATGTTAACTAACCCAATCGAGTCTTAGTAACGTTAGACTGTCTGCTTATCGGCTAACACTTTCTACCCTAAAAGACATTCTACTTACTATAAGTAACTTTGCATCTACATGTCAACTTACTCTAAACGTAACCTTACCGGTCTACTAACTCTCTGAGATTTAGCTGACATGTCAAGTCATCTTCATTTATATAGCACTTACAATGTAGATTGTTTCAGGGCAGCTTTACAGAGATAAACATATAATTTAAGGTAACCGTTTTCTTGAACAATGTTATTTCCAGCTAAAGTTGGCTCACGAAATGATCATTTGTTATTAAATTAGGTGCCGCTAAGACGACGCCGTTCTCTCTAAACAGACTTTAAACACGAACCTGTGATAAACGCTGATGGCGTTCACCTGCGCATTAAGAATTGATTCTATAATTATGTGCGTTTGAATATGTGAGCCGGTTTGTAATTCCATACAAACCATGCCTAAATGTAGGTGCAACGTTACTTGAAGTAAAAAGTGTTAACGGACCATCACAATAAAGTATACACACTAACATATTTCCACACATCTTCAGCTGTTCCTCTTGCAGAATGAGTCTGGGGGAGATCAATGAGAATGTGAAGCTGGCTCGAGAATATGCGCTGTTGGGGAACTACAGCTCTGCAGTGGTCTGTTATCAGGGGGTCCTGGAACAGATCAAAAAGTACCTTTATTCAGTCAGAGACTCCTCTCTACAGCAGAAATGGCAGCAGGTTGTAGTTTCTCCTGTCTATGATTCAGGCTGTTATGCTTTCAACTTGTTGTAACTGGCCTTTGTGTGTTTATGTGTCCCATCAAGGTTTGGCAGGAGATAAATGAAGAGACAAAACAAGTTCGGGAGATCATGGCAACACTTGAGAGCTTCCAGCTGGAGTCGACCCCATCAAAACCCAGCAGCTTTGGCCAGGAGAATGACATCATGCCTGTTCACGTGGAGCACAGGTACACAACACGTCCAAACATTCCTTGATTCCTAACAGTCATTACAGACACACACAGATCTCACAAACTCTTTTACTCTTGTGTACATATTTTCTGCATTGAATAGTTGTTAAATGGTGTACAATTAAAGTAAGAACTCTGTGTTTGAACATATGTGGTGTTTTGTGTTGTATTTTGGTCGTCAGACTTTGCAGAGTTTGGACTAGTTGGGTTTTATTCAGGTACCTTGATGGATTGTGCTTAATGAAGGGGTTGAAATTTTGTCATAAAATGTTACTTTTCAGTGCATGGACATCTACGTTTTTTGTTTGCTGTTCAACCTTAGCCCAATATGTTAGCCCAAGATGTGAACACCTATTTGACCATTTTTTCTGTTTGACTTTTCACTCGAGTTCCCATGATCAAGGATCTTGAAAACCTTGAAAAAATCTCTGAGATCATGGATATCTTGGAAAATAAAACTGAGAGTTTAGAATCTTTTATTTCCAGGCCTGAAAAAAAAATTAATGGGCATTAATAATAACATTTTAAAAGTATCAGAAAAATCATGGAAATATCAATTTTTACGTACATACGTACATTTTTAATTGTGCTCATTTAATCAGTTAGATATTGCTGAGGAATTTTTGTCTTATTGGCAACATTTGTAAAGTAATAAATAGTAAAAAAAAATATATATATATATATATATATACAGTGTATATATAAATAAATAAATACCGGTAGTTAATTTATACTATTTATTTAAATTTATACTAGCATGATTTCTTTTTATATATTATTTCAAACAAATGGAAAGCAAAGGAAATTCATTGACCACACTTTGTGGGACTCCTGTCTTTAGTAGTTGAGTTTTAAAGCACTCTTGTTATGCGAGTTAGATTAAGATCTGAATGGCCTCCCACCGTCTCGCAGCCCCTCATACTCTTTCATGCCTCCCTTGAGGCTATTAAAGGTCTGTTGAGCCTGTTATATAAACCATAATCTGATTATGAAGTAACATTTGAATGAGAGATTACAGCCCCATTAATTACGGACATTTCATTCCATATGTATGTCACAGGTCATCTCCATGTGTAGTGCGCAAATCCTCTGGGCCGTACAAAGACGGCAAGGGCCATGGAAACAGGTTGAGCGCCGGCCCCCGCGGTCAGCAACGACCCTCACCGCGCGTCACCAACGGAGACAAGGGAAAACCTCAGAGAGGCAAAGAAAAGAAGGAAAACCCGTCCAAGCCAAAAGATGACAAGGTAAGGATCCATTTCCCATCTCTGTCTGCTATTTGGACAAGGCCTATTGTGTCTACAAACTGCTCACATTCACAATATTTGCTCAAAGGATCAGATTACGCTGTATTAACAATATTTACCATATTTAGCCTGTGTTACCGGTTTCTTACATCAAAGCAAACCGCTTAGAAAGAGTTTAAGACATTAAAACTTGGAAAGTATTACCTTTGTACTCTTTGCACCTTGGTTTTGTCCAAAGACTGAAACAACAGTGAACCAAAACTTTTTACTAAAAGTTTGATTTGTGCCATTTTTCAAAGCCATTTGCAACAGTGGAGAAGACTCTGGCAAAGAAATCATAGTTTAAAAAAGAATATTTGATAACTATCTGCTCCCTCCCTGTAGAACAAAACGGAGAGCGTGGAGACGGAGGTGAAGAGGTTTGACAGAGGAGGAGAAGACAAAGACCTGATTGACATTCTGGAGAGAGACATCATCTCCCAAAACCCCAATGTCACATGGTGGGTTCTTTCTTCAAAAGTGCTTTTATTTCTCAAATGGCCTGTTTTTTTGTAAGATCATCATACATAATGGTGTTTAATTTTTGTTATAGGGATGACATTGCTGACCTGGAGGAGGCCAAGAAGCTGTTGAAGGAAGCAGTGGTTCTGCCCATGTGGATGCCTGAATTCTTTAAAGGAATAAGACGCCCGTGGAAAGTAAGAACCCCCAAAGAAAATCACGTGTGCTTTATGGATTTCACAAAGCTTCATTTAAAACTTCAGAATATCAGGCCAATGTCATTTCTTCACGTTTTATTGTGTTCTGTAGTTGCTGCCCTTGAAAATGCATTTTCTCTTATTAATGTACTTTGGTTCATTATTCATGTTTATACACTACTGTTCAAAAGTTTGGGGTCTGTAAGACTTTTTAATGTTTTCGAAAGAAGTCTATTATGCTCACCGAGGCTCACCAAAAATATCTGTTGCCCATTTAAATATTTTTTTAAATGTATTTTATTCCTGTGATAGCAAACCTTGAAAACTCCAGTCTTTAGTGTCACATGATCCTTCAGAAATCATTCTATGCTGGCTTGCTGCTCAAGAAGAAACATTTCTTCTTATTATCAGTTGAAAACAGGTGTGATTCTTAATTTTTTTTTTTTTTGTGAATTCTCTGATAAGTAGAAAGTTTAAAAGAAAAACATTTATTTAAAATGGATATCTTTTGTAACATTGCAAATGTCTTTATTGTCAAGATTTGTTTATTCTTTTGAACAAATTAATCCATCCTTGCTGAATAAAAGTAATCATTTCTTCCACAAAAAATCTTACTGTCCACAAACTTCTGAATAGTAGTGTAATTGTATGAAAATGATGTGTGTTACCATCCTCTTTTGTGGTGATCTTTGCTGCATTATACACTATATTTTTCATTTTTATAAACATGTTTTATATTTTATAAAATATCTTATAAACGCAATAACTGAACTCGCATATGATTTTAGGGAGTGTTGATGGTGGGGCCTCCAGGCACAGGAAAGACATTGCTGGCCAAAGCTGTTGCCACTGAATGCCGAACCACATTTTTTAATGTGTCCTCCTCCACCCTCACCTCCAAATACAGAGGAGAGTCTGAAAAACTTGTACGGCTGCTGTTTGAGATGGTAAAATCACACACTCTCCTGTATTACCCCACATTAATACATGTAAAATGTTAGCCAAAGTTGCTTTGTTTTATTTCTGTACATGTTTGCATGTTTATACAGGCACGGTTTTATGCCCCCACCACCATCTTCGTCGACGAGATAGACTCCATATGCAGCCGCAGAGGAACCTCAGAAGAACATGAAGCCAGCAGACGTGTCAAAGCTGAACTACTCGTCCAAATGGATGGTATTTCTGCATGCAAACTGTAACTGTACAGTTTTGATTGAACAACATCCTTTTATTGAAAAAAAAAAAAATCAACAAATACACTTCTTTTGTTGTCCAGGTGTTGGAGGGACGTCTGAATATGACCCTTCAAAAATGGTTATGGTTCTGGCAGCCACCAACTTCCCTTGGGACATTGATGAAGCTCTGAGACGGAGACTAGAGAAAAGAATTTATATCCCACTGCCCTCAGGTGTTCAGAATTACCCAGAATTCATCACTCATCATACCATATTACATGCCATCAGCTTAATCCATCTCAGCTCAAGACCAATAAATCTAATTGAAGTATTTAATCACATTATGTATTTCCATAGCTAAAGGCAGAGTGGAGTTACTCAAGATCAGTCTGAAGGAGCTTGAGTTGGCCAATGATGTCAACATGGACAAGATTGCTGAACAGTTGGAGGGGTACTCTGGTGCTGACATCACCAACGTTTGCAGGTGTAGCTATCAATTTATGACGACTTTGAGTTGAGCCTGAAATTATATTCAATGTTTAAAGTTCTAGAAGTGATTAAATGTTTTTAAATAATTGCAGAGATGCATCCCTGATGGCAATGAGAAGGCGGATTGAGGGTTTGACCCCTGAGGAGATACGGAACTTATCAAAAGATGACATGCACATGCCCACTACAATGGAGGACTTCGAGGCGGCTCTGAAGAAAGTGTCCAAGTCTGTATCTGCTGCTGACATAGAGAAATACAAGCAGTGGATAACGGAGTTTGGCTCCTGCTGATGATGCCAAAGAAACTTGATTTTTCTTCTCTTTTTTTTTCTTTCTCACAATCGCTGTTAGCACTTTGAAAGACTGAGGGCCAGTTTCCCTAAATCTCATAGCGCATTTCCATTTTGGACCAGACTGAATTCAAAGAGCCTAGATAAATCTTGCTATAAATGAAGTGTGTTTGTATGGCTGTACAGATTAATAGTTATTTATTAGTAATAGGTTGGGTTTAACATACATTTCAGACTTTCAGAGCTGGTTAACTGGATACAGCTTATATTCACTCATGTTAAAATGAATTTGTAAGGATAAAGGTAGAACTAATATCTAGGAAATCCAAACTGGTTTTAGTGCTCTTATTACAAATTCACTACGTGTTGCCGTATTACAGACAATAGTACTGAGGTTGAGGGTATATATTTTTTTTATTGGCTTGATTTGTCTGTTCCTGTAAAATCACTGACCAAAGACCAGCAAACCCTTCGATCTCCAAACACTCCATTAAGTAAAGAGCTAATGAATTTGCTGCTGTGCCACTATGGTTGATTTAAAGGCCAAAGATTCCAGAGTTGGACAATTGTCTTAAGTGATGAGACCAGAGTGTCTTAAAGGTGTGTTCAGAGCTTGACTTTTATGAACACTATGGAGAACCAGTTTCTGGTTTATTTCATTAGTGACATTCCATTGACATGATCGATTTGAAAAATTATATATTTTGTTGAATAAATATTTTTTAAATTTGAACAGGACTGTTTTTATTTAAAATAAATCACTAAGATGTAAACCAATTTGTGAAGAATTTACTAAAACTGTGAAGAAAACAAATCATAACATGCTTCAGAATGACACAAATTACAGGTTTCTTTAACAGCCAATGACAAGGCTACATGAAATGTACATGTCCAGTTGAAATACTTCAAATGACTGAAACGTTTGACCCACTGCCCAAACCTCGTGCAGGTCCAAGCTGAAATGAATTGCTGGTATAGACCTTATTCAGAGCAGCGCCATGACAGGTATGAAAGTGAGGCTGTGAGGGATAGACTTGCCGTGTTTCCAATGGCATCCGCTGTAAAAAGCTGAATAAAGCTCCTAGATTACTTATAATTTTCCACAGCTTATATTGTCGGGAATTTTTTGTCAACTGAAATTTATTGGAAAGATATTTTTTCCAGTGTTTCATGAGCAGAACAAAACGAAAACACATTAAATAACAGTACAGCCCATTGAAGAGATGCATGTCTATCCCTCACAGCCTCGCTTTCATTCTCATTAAAAATCAAAGATGGCGCTGGCGTGAATAAGGCGTATTGATGCTTAATCTAACCGCAATATCTCAAGCAACATGAATATTACATTAAGCAACATAGGCAGTTTCATACAGGCCTATAAAAACAGTAAGAAATGAGGAAAAAATTTATTTAAATAATATGGAGTTTAAAATTATATTTATGGTTATTTCCACATTAGTGTCATACCCTTCATCTTTTCATGTCATTTCCATTGATCAGGCAACGGTAATTCACCATATTACCATAAAACAAACAGTTTAGTGGGGTGGGGGGCAGCAGGGACATTTTAGGGACTGTGCTTATTTAAGTGTGCACCTTTCCCAATCTATCTCACACTTTTTCCCCAAACACAGTGTAGTCAAGAACAAAACATCTGATTATGCTTTCACACAGATGCAGATGTGAAAATAGAAATCTGTTTCTTTAGGAAATGTTGGAGATTTGGTTTTTTTCTTTTAAAGTGCTACACTGAAGTCATTGGTATTGTTAACCAAATAAAGCCACATAGCCAAACTGATGAGAACACATCCATCACTTTTCTATCAAAATGCTTTTTTCTGGTATTTCTCCCTCCATGTTATCTATTAGACTCTGTTTTTCATCATCTGGCATCAGAGTCTCTGGATTCAGATGAAAGAATCCCCTATGAAAGACAAAAACGAATATATGCATATTAGTCATACATGTTATCTAGTAGACTACATAAAACGCCACTTCTAATTGGTTCTTGAGATCTAATCCAGCTGTGCTCAGGTCTATAGTACCAAGTGAACAAAAAACCCTGATTGAGTTATAATAATACTCAGTGCTTCAAATCATATCATTTGAATATTACCTATATGGCCGTGCATTTATTATAGGGTCTGTTGAGACACCCAGTAGCAGGTTGGTGCAAGTTGTACCTGTGTTCACAGGAGGGGAACAGAACATCCAGGATCTTAATGATGATAGCTGAGCCTGCAACGCCAACCACCACCACCCACATGATCAAGAAGAAGAGCGGGACTGAATCAGACCAGAAGCGCCGAAGTTTATCCCTCAGCTCCTCAACCCACTGACACACCACCTGCCCAAATAACAATAAATGCAAAGGGTCTGTGAAAATGACACTACTGAGAAACAGGAAATTAGAAAGAAAAAAATGGAATGGAATATTACAGTATTTACTATAAATGATTTCATCAGTTGTTCACATCACTAATCGTAATATAATCAAAATAACTTCCACTCCCTCTTGCAGTAACATCTCTTCTCTGATTACACGTTTACTTGGCGAGGGTGGGGCAACCTGTCACTCACATGACATCACAGCAATAGCAAACATTTACCAATTCAATCAATTCCCAAAGGACAAAGTCAAGTGCTGCCCTGCATTTTTTTCTTGTTTGTGAAGCCGCTTCACTCAGATCTATTTCATGCCAACTTTAAAGAAGTATCTATACCACATTTAATACACTCTAAGTAGGGCTGCACGATTCTTGCTAAAACGTGAATCACGATCTTTCTCCATGGGAATTGAGATCACGATTCTCTTACACGATTCTCATTTTTTCAACCAAAATGTATTGCAGTCAAGTACAAAAAAAAAATACAAAAAAAAAACCTATTTAACAATTATTAAACACTATATTAAATTTAAATAACAAATTAGATTTATAAATAACCAGCTTGTCAAAATAACAGTTACAATGTGCAATTTGACCAAACTATACAAATATTTTAAAATATTTGTGCTAAAAAGTGCAAAACAATATGAACAACAACTGAATTTTAACAAACACTATACAACTATAAATCAATGAAGTGCAAAATAAAGTGCAAAACAACATTGTCAAAATGCAAAGGTGCGAATTTACAAACAACTGTTAATTTAACATAAAAGCATAGGCTACTGCGTGCATGGTTTGCCATGACTAAATGCTCGCAAAGTGCGCTCCCTTAATAATCCCTAAGAAGCTGACATCATCGCGATCTCAACATCTCTGTGTTATTGTGACTAGATCTGATGGCCGAGCGCGGGCGGTAATGCACTCACTCTGCGTGTCTCACCCGCGCCGCACGTCTCTAGATCAAGGGCCGGCCCGAGGATGGCGGCCGAATATATCGGCCCAAGTTCTGCCTCGGGCAGAGAATCTAAGCTCTAAACAGGACAGAGTAACACGGCAGATATCGATCATACATTTTTTTTGACGACGTAACGTTAGTTAAGGTGGCAGGCGTGTGTTGCTTAGGTGGCCGCCTTAGTTACAATGCTGCGGGAAACCCTGCATGGAAGTCAATCGCCATCATTAAGAAATGAGATCGCATTTATGTTTGAATCGAGATCGTGATTTCTTTCCGATTAATCGTGCAGCCCTAACCCCAAGAGTTCACAGTGGTGGTGCAAAAGCACTTACACTGTAAGAGGATATGGAGCCACTTAGAGGAACCCCAAGCAGAACTGAATCGGAAGTCCTTTCCTCTTCCTCTCTGGACTCATACAGGGTTTCAGGGTCCATCCGCAAGGGCGTTTCAGGAAGTTTCCCTGGAGCTGCAATCTCCTCCTGGGTGGTCTCTGCATGTTTGAGTAGGTAGTGGCTAGTGGTGTTACGTACTTGGTCTTCAACTGTGAAGAAAACAATACACAGAAATTCTTTCAGTTAAAGCACCACGGTCACTTTTCAGATTACAAAGAGGCATTTAATGTCACATAATCTACCTGTATTGTGTATGGACGCATCAGTAACCAAGACGTCATTCTCTTGTGGAATGACGGAGAGCTTGCTTCTTGAAAAAGGATAAATATTGGTGACCTGTGTGATCTTCTCAGAGCTCTGGTTCCACCGGATCTCCACCTCACACACATCAGGCTGCTGAACCTACAAAATACGACATCAAGTGCTTGATCACATCCATGTGCACTGCTTCAAGCTGGAGTTTGGTTTCTTTTCATAGCATTAAAACTGTCATTTTGTTTAAAATTACTCTGTGAAAGCCATATAACAGAGAATTAAATTACGTCAGTCATCATTTATAGAGTAATGGTTAAAACCTTTTCATCTGCCAACTGGATAATCTCCTGACTCAGGAGGAGTAACAGAACCTGCTCTCCAGCATCATTCTGAACATATGATTGATTGGTCATCAGCCTCAGCTCACTGCTGACCAGCCCATCCGCCGCATTACCAGAGCTCACGTTATAACCATCCACTGCAAACACAGAGAACAGTAATAAACATGATCATGGTTACTGTTTCTCTTAAACAGACTTTAAAAACAAGAATACGTTTGATTAATAAATAAAAAAAGAAGACAAAGATGCATACACAAAAATGCAGGACACGTCATCCTTGTGACTCCTGTAGACTTGAGAGGAGCTCCATTAAGAAATGTTTCATTGTCCAAGAAACCTATATTCAAATTAATCTGAAAGAAAGAATGAGAAATCATTTTAAATGATCTTTCCTTCGCAAAACATTTGTATGGATGTAATGCACTATTCCCCAAAATACTTCTTACCTGTACACTGTACTTTGTCTGGCTATTTTCACTAACCGCTGTCACATTTAACACGATGGTCTCCTGTGAAATAAACAACATAACAAACGCGTTTGTTTACATGATTCTGACTTGACAGTCTTTTCCTGAAGTTTTCTGAAGGCCACTGCTTTGAGTAAAAAAACCGTGAATATTATATTTACTTAACGTTAAATGTGTCAGTGACAGACAAACCATGGTTTAAGCATAATTATAAACCAAATGAATGTCTAATAACTTGTCCGTTATTTATTATCGGATAAGCATTTTGTGTACGTTACACATGTGATGCAACAGAAATCACGTTCCATTAAACTACCTCAAAATGTATGAAATATCACCCACCGTGGTTATTTGTTTCGATTGGGTATTGACCAGGATACACAAGACGATCAGATAAACCATCGTTAAATGTATTTTCCATGTTGACGCCATTTTTTTTCTTCACGCTAGTTATCAACAATACGTGAATTATGATGCGCGGATGACGCTCTGCGCGTCATGTCGTAATTCCCATTAGTGGTGACGCAGAATTGTTTTTTAAAACTCTTGAGCCCCCTATTGGTCTTTAGAGGTACTACATGAAGCTTCACACAATTATGGCCTCATTTTGAAATAAAGAACTTTAGGATTTGCAACATTTTTGTGAACAGTTATTTACGTGAAGTACCCCGTGACATTTTAAATAATTGTAACCGTATACAAATATAATGAATTTCACATTATTCCACTTTCACTTTTTTCCCCACTATTTCTGTTGATATTTGTATTATTATTGAATTTAAATTAATTATTTTAAAATAATAATACAAAATTATAGATTTAAATTTCATGAAGGTCACAATTTTATGAGTGGTCAGAAAATCCCTGGATGGGGAACTGCAATTCACATGACTGTGACAACTTACATTAGTCATTATATAACAAGTTTAATTCAGTCCTCAGATTTTCCCTATTCAAATCTGTGTTTGTGTAATAATACCTGTCTAAAAATAGTATAATTAATAAAGAAGAAAATTTTGGAAAAAATGTAGAATTAAAAAGTCTAATATGCCTATGTCATTAGTATTTGGTAACACTTTATTTTGATGGTCCTCCAACAGACATTACTGACTATAAGTAACTTTGCATCTACATGTCAACTTATTCTAAACCTAACCCTACCAGTCTACTAAAACCAGCACTCTCTGTCAGTCAACACTCTAATGAGAGTTAGTAGACAGTGCAATGTTACTTGTTGACAACAAAATGTGTTAAAGGGACCATCAAAAAAATAAGTGAAACTGCTCAGATTTTGCTGAATTCTTCCAACTCAAGGAGCTAACATCAAACAGATGGGGTGGGGTGCAAAACAAATTAATGTAAAATTTTAACATCATTTTAAGTATTCTTTGTTGGAATTCAGAGGAAAACATGCCTAATAAACAATTTTAAAAAGTTTTGTTTTACAAACGAAAACAATCCTGTCATACTTGTACTCCTGTTTTATTACTCTCAGTAAGTAAAACAAAGATACATACTGTCAGATATTCAAGGATTTTATTGTCATTCCAAAAACATGGTACATGATCTCGAACGAAATTAGTACCGAGGTCTGGTTAAAACATCTCAAGTAGCCTAAAAGATCAGCAACTCATAAATAAATAAATAAATACAAATACACAATTGTACCCACACACACACCTTGAAGAAATAGTATAAATGAAGGTATTTTGGTGCAAATCAACTGAACGCCTGTGACAGTGAAATTTGTAGTCACAGAGAGAAATGTTTTAAGAGTTGCAAACTTTTTTTCTCTTCCACAAACACAGCACAACAGTTACTCCTTGTGAGTGAGAATTCCTTACATGATTTGATGTATGGATTCTCTTACCAACAGAGATGATCGATCTCCTCCTGACAAAAGTGTTTTAGATCAGAAAGATTTCCTCAAATCCATCAAATATATCCATACTGGATGACTCCTCAGATTCAAAAGAAGCAGAGTGATTCTTGAAAGTTCATATTGAGAAAATCATGACCAACTAATAATTAAACATTTAGATTTAGACTATGTTTCTGTATTTACAATTTGCATTATAGATTCCCGTGTATAACGTGATATTCATACACTGGACCAGAGAAGATGCCTCAGGCAACCCTTGGGTTTACCTTCAAATTATAACGTTCCGCTGTGTGTGAAAGTTGATCCAGCTCTGCGTCTCTCCTCTCAAGAGCTGAGCTGCTCCACGACTCACTTCAGTCCTCTTCTGATCTCTGATCAGCTCTGTCACCTCATGCTGTCTTTCCTTGATAGAGAGGATCAGCTGAACAGAGTGATGCTGAGTGAGGAGACACATATTTAGATTTTGGTCTGCTCCTCAAAAAAAAATGACCATAATGGCTTCAAATGATAGCTGCTTTTATGATGCTTTTGTGTCATCATTCATTGTTATCGCTGTCAGGATTCAGATAGGGGAGACCCAGAATGAGCAGGGGAGTGATATTAACAGAAGACAGTACAAGGGTGAGGCAGGAACAATCCAAAGAGAAGGGTCAACGGGAGACAACAACAGGACAGCTGTGAGTGACTGCTGGAACCAACTCCAGAGGACAACAGCTCGAAGAACTGCAGAGGACGTGACAGGCCAGACAGATGATTGTGGTGAAGACAGGGTAAGGAACCATGAAGCAGAGATCTGATACTTGCTGCACACAGACCCTGAACCAGTCTAACTGCCAGGCAGAAGAAAGCAGCAGACGGGGAATCTCGGAGAGCAGACAGGAACCAACACAAAAGACAAAACTCAAGACAACAAGAGATAACAAAAACGGGCAAAAAGTAGAACACCAGAAAACAATAAGAAACTAAATATACAGTGAAGAAAATAAGTATTTGAACACCCTGCTATTTTGCAAGTTCTCCCACTTAGAAATCATGGAGGGGTCTGAAATTGTCATCGTAGGTGCATGTCCACTGTGAGAGACATAATCTAAAAAAAAAATCCAGAAATCACAATGTATGATTTTTTAACTATTTATTTGGATGATACAGCTGCAAATTAGTATTTGATTTTGAACACCTGTCTATCAGCTAGAATTCTGACCCTCAAAGACCTGTTAGTCTGCCTTTAAAATGTCCACCTCCACTCCATTTATTATCCTAAATTAGATGCACCTGTTTGAGGTCGTTAGCTGCATAAAGACCCCTGTCCACCCCATACAATCAGTAAGAATCCAACTACTAACATGGCCAAGACCAAAGAGCTGTCCAAAGACACTAGAGACAAAATTGTACACCTCCACAAGGCTGGAAAGGGCTACGGGGAAATTGCCAAGCAGCTTGGTGAAAAAAGGTCCACTGTTGGAGCAATCATTAGAAAATGGAAGAAGCTAAACATGACTCTCAATCTCCCTCGGACTGGGGCTCCATGCAAGATCTAAGAAAGGTGAGAAATCAGCCCAGAACTACACGGGAGGAGCTGGTCAATGACCTGAAAAGAGGTTACCAAGGTTACTGTTGGTAATACACTAAGACGTCATGGTTTGAAATCATGCATGGCACGGAAGGTTCCCCTGCTTAAACCAGCACATGTCAAGGCCCGTCTTAAGTTTGCCAATGACCATTTGGATGATCCAGAGGAGTCATGGGAGAAAGTCATGTGGTCAGATGAGACCAAAATATAACTTTTTGGTCATTATTCCACTAACCGTGTTTGGAGGAAGAAGAATGATGAGTACCATCCCAAGAACACCATCCCTACTGTGAAGCATGGGGGTGGTAGCATCATGCTTTGGGGGTGTTTTTCTGCACATGGGACAGGGCGACTGCACTGTATTAAGGAGAGGATGACCGAGGCCATGTATTGCGAGATTTTGGGGAACAACCTCCTTCCCTCAGTTAGAGCATTGAAGATGGGTCGAGGCTGGGTCTTCCAACATGACAATGACCCGAAGCACACAGCCAGGATATCCAAGGAGTGGCTCTGTAAGAAGCATATCAAGGTTCTGGTGTGGCCTAGCCAGTCTCCAGACCTAAACCCAATAGAGAATCTTTGGAGGGAGCTCAAACTCCGTGTTTCTTAGCGACATCCCAGAAACCTGACTGATCTAGAGAAGATCTGTGTGGAGGAGTGGGCCAAAATCCCTCCTGCAGTGTGTGCGAACCTGGTGAAAAACTACAGGAAACGTTTGACCTCTGTAATTGCAAACAAAGGCTACTGTACCAAATATTAACATTGATTTTCTCAGGTGTTCAAATACTTATTTGCAGCTGTATCTTACAAATAAATAGTTAAAAAATCCTACATTGTGATTTCTGGATTTTTTTTTAAGATTATGTCTCTCAGAGTGGACATGCACCTACGATGACAATTTCAGACCCCTCCATGATTTCTAAGTGGGAGAACTTGCAAAATAGCAGGGTGTTCAAATACTTATTTTCTTCACTGTAACTGAAGCAATAGCAAAGGAAAAATAAAATAAATTAATACCTGAACTAGTAAACAAAGAAATAAAACAAGACTGCAACCTTGAAGACAAGCTAAAGAGAAAATTAATATAAAAAAAAAAATTAGTTAACAAAAGCAAAAATAAGTGGTGAACCAAAATATTATTCAAGAGTTACTCTTTGGATTGTTTGATCTTGCAGATCTCTGCCTTACAATTTAATATACAGTTTTAAGAATCAAGGATATAAACTTTTGAACAGGGTAATTTTTATAAATTCAAATTTTATTTTGTCTTGTGGACTTTATGTAAACATCTTTCATGTATTCAGGACAGTACTAAATAAAAAATAACATGCATTTCGCATGATCCCTCTTATTTTGTTAAAATAATTAACATTTTGCAGATTCCGCAAGGTAAACTTTTGACCACAAATCTTATATGCACATAAAATAAAAGCATATACATAACATACATTCCTAACATATTCTTTAGATAATATTTTTGGTTATTAATTTTTTCCACAGAAATAAACATATTAACATGTTAATACTTCACCATTACATAATTGGAAAATAATTGTAAAAAAAATAAATAAATAAAAATAAAAAGGAGTATAAAATTCATGTCGATGAGGATGCGTTGAACATTTATGTGCAAGTCATAAACAGCAAAAGCAGCACGGCTCAGTGGTTGCACAGCATTATTGAGGAAGACGTACTGAACCAAAACCCAGGATGAAGGGGCTGAGTGAATGTGGTCTGGACTCTGTGTAAGAGAGTCATTGTGTCGGAAATGTCATAAAAAGATAGAGTTCCTGCTTTGTAGTCCACATACAAACCTATTTTAGAGGATAGAGGGCCTGAGATCTCAGTTTTATTGTTGTTGTGCCAGATACAGGGAGTTGTAGAACATTCCAGGCTCCAGGACTTACTGTTGTGTCCAAACCAATGCGCACGGTCCTGTCCTTTTCTTCCCACCCCTTTATATGAAACTGCAATATAGACCCCCCATATCCCGTTTTCCCATTCAACTTCCCAGTAACAGCGTCCAGATATACTTTCTTTGCATAGTACCTGGCGCCAGAAATCGAATCTGTCTGGATGTTGAATATACAGTCGGACTGTCTCACGGCATGTTGCTTCTCTGTTGTTTTTAGAAATGCGGAGTTCACTGTGTGCAGTGGTGGTGTCCATTGTAAACTTCTGAAAATCTGAAGATAAAAACAGACACAAAACCAGAAATATGTACATTACCTTGAAATTTGGAGTGAACAGATTAGTAGCATTTTTTAAATCAATTCACCACCGATTTACAACACTGTGTTCATAAATGTATATACAGTTTGAGTCACTTACAATGTAGAAAATCCTTGCTGGTTATTGGCACAAAGGGAAACCTCAATTGAATATTTGCAACTAAACATACAGAAATGGTGCATTATTATTGATAATCTATGTGAATGGTTCACTTGTATATAATCATACTGATTTATATTTTTTTTCTCACCATTTGAAATTATTTTGTATTCCTCCTTGCCAAATTTCTGGAATTCCACTTTAAGATCAGAAAGAAATTTCCTCACAAGATCAGGTTTAGTGTGTTGATTGACAGGTAAGATGGGTGAGTTCACAGATGCAGATACTGAAGAGAAAGACTGAAAATGCTGCTAAGAGAAAAAACAGAAATACTTATATATTTATGTTGGATTAAAAAAAATAATAATAAAATCACAGGAAATACCAAAAAAAAAAAAAAAAAAAATACAGAGAATCCACAAATGAGCCACGATGCAGAAAAAAGCACACAGTAATGAGGGGTTAAACCTATAGTGACCATGAGGATTATGCATAGGACCCCTAAATGAGGAGCACCAGAGGGTCATAATAAGGTTGTAGTATGTATAGCAAGAAGTAACAATTACCTGTAGGAAAGAAACATTATTTTCCATGTTTAAAAGCTTCTGTAGCTCAGCATCTCTCTTGTGGAGCTCACTAATCTCCTGCTCCAGCTGCTCATGAAGTCGGGCAACACGACTATACTCCATCTTTTCTTGTGCTCTGATCAGATCTGCCACCTCAGAGCGTGTTTTCTCAATGGTGCGGATCAGCTGAGTGAAGATCTTTTGGTTTTCCTCTAACGCAGCCTGTGCAGAGCACTGTTGAAGACAGAGTGAGCTGGCATCTCTCCCTATTGACCTCATTCAGTGTCTTCAGTTAGGTGGACAAAGTACACATCTTCCTTACTTCAGTGTGGGTACAGATACTGTTCAAATATTACTCCGTTACAAGTAAAAGTTGTAAAGACCGATTTTTACTTAAGTACTTTTAAAAACGAGTACTTCTGTACTCTTACTTAAGTATCAGAAGGAAAAAGTAAATGTCAATGCATTGTTATTATTGGTTTCATTGATGTGTAATACTTACAGCTTCTGAATCTATGCCTGCCTACCCTCATATAAATATCAAATTTATTTCTAGAACACCGTTCCAGTAATGGAACTGAATGTGAGATTGACTAAGTGCGCTCAATAATGTCCACAATGGTTTTGACACCCAAATGGCTGTTCCCTCAAATAGTGCCCTATTTCAAGTTTTTGGGCTTTTTAGTATGAACATGTGTAAGCCTTACTGTTATCTATGAGCTATAGTGTCCTCCAAAACAATGAGGACCATTGGACATGAAGACCAAACCCAACGTTGAAAATGAAAATCAGGTTGATATCAGAACACAAACCAACATCAGTCGGGTTCTGACGTCAACCCCGACTTTCATTTCCAACCAAAATGCAACTCCTGCAACCAGAATCATCCACTGATTGATGTTACAACTTTCTACCCAAGGACCTTGACAGAAATATTTGTCTTTCAAATGTAGTGAAGTTAAAGTAAAAGAAATTCCAGTACTGTAAAAAAAACAGTACTTTGTTACTAAGTAGCAGTTGATTTTTGTGGTTCTATATATTCTCTTTAAGCTATAATGAAAACCTTTTACATTCAAATTTATAGTTTATTCAATAACATACTATTATAATTTGAGGTCCAGTAAAGCGTCAATTCTACCAAGTAAAAAGCTATACTATCGTGCACTTATCTCTTGCTAATTTCTCAGTGAGATTTCTTGCTGATTCTATTTTCAATTGATCAACAGGCCAAACTTATTTTTTCAGAACTGTTCATAAAACTGTACAGATTAATTAATGTGTGTTTATCTCCATTACCTGTCCATCCAATGTTTGCTCCTGCATTGGTTTCTCTTACCTTCAGTGTATCAAAAGCCTGTTTCAGCTCCTCCTGCTCTTCCTGTTTGTCCTTGATTCTCTGCAGCACTTCCCTTCGCTTTTCTGCAATCTCAGTCTTAAGGGTTGAAAAAACATGAAACTTCATTATTTTAACTAAGTTAAAATAACTTTTAACTTTAACTAATAAGTCAAAGTTTGTTATTCTAACAAAGTTAAAATAATGGCTTCAAATGATACCTGCTTTTATGGTGCTTTTGTGTCATCATTCATTGTTATTGCATGGAAAAGAGCGACCAGCACAAATTATCTTTCTTTATGTTGCACTGAAGTAAGAAAGTCATACATGTTTAGAATGGCACGTGGGTGAACAAAGTGTGAATTTTCATTTTTGACACCTTTAGTTTCCTATAGCTACAGTACATAGCTACATACTGTATTTAAAGGAAAAGTATCAGGTTCCCTGACAGGTCTAACTAGTTTACTGCTATACGCGAAAATGAGTTTTTACGTGCATATGAGACGCAGTTTTTTGCGTGCATTTGATACGCAGTTCATTTGCGTGTAATACACACGCACCCCACACCACTAATCCTACCCAAACGTATAATACACACGCACCCCACACACACCTAAACCTACCCTAACCAACCAATGCGTATCCTATGCACGTAAAAACTCAATTTAGCGTATAAATTACACGACAATACACATGCGTGCAATAAAGACGCATTTAGTGAGATCGGGTTGGCTCGTATGTGCATCTTTCTTTTCACAGCATTTTACAACCATTTTACCACAGAGAACTGCTGTAAACATCATCAAAAGTCAAGCCACAAACAAGTTCTGACCTGTTTCTCCATCCGTTCTGTTTCAGCTTCCACTGTATCATGTCCTTTGTGCTCATTCAATGCACATAAAGCACAAATATTTTTCTGGTCTGTGCGACAGTAGAATTCATTGATTTTTTGGTGTTTGGAGCAGATGAATTCCTGCAGGTCTGAAGAGGCTTCGATCAGCTTGTGTTTCTTCAGAGAGGGCACTGTGGTGTGAGGTATTAGGTGACTCTCACAGAAGGAAGCCACACACGTTAGACAAGACTTGACGGCTCTGTGTTTTCTCCCAGTGCAATCATCACACCATACGTCTCCAGGTTCAGCATAAGTTGGTTCCAGAGGAAGGGTTGAAGAAGATGGTTCCAGTTTTTTTCATCCTCAACACTTCATCGACCTTGACGCGTCTGCGTGGAACAGGATTTGGAGTGAACGTCTCTCCACACCGAGGACAGCTGTGGGAGCCCTTATTTTGACTGTCCTGCTTCCGTCTGCCGTGAACGCACGCCGAACATAAACTCTGTACACAGTTACAAGTCACTGGATTTTTCAATCGGTCTTGACAGATTGGACAGCTGGCCTGGTCTTTTACTGATGTCCTAATACTAGCGTAGCGTCTGCCATCTCAATGAGAAAGTGGAGTGTACAAACTGGACTCCTCTCTGAGAGTATGCAGTGCTTATTTCAGCATTAAAATATGACAAAAATTTGTTCCCAGAAATGAAAACTTCTTCATTCCATCTGCACTGTCATTTCTGAGAAATGTCAACAAGATTTACAATTACATACCACTAATGAATAGGCTATATAGGCAATTTTTTTAAAGAGACTTGATCACTTTATATGGTTAACATTTTTAATTTAATCTTTTATTCTCATAAAAACATTGATAAGCGAACATACACAGAAGCTCAAACGAACCTGCTTGACGTGCAAAAACAAACCTCATTGGAAAACTCAAATGTGCTGCATAACACACGAGAATGAACCTCACTGGTTCTCGCTCATCAACTGGTGAACATGCTTGAGTTTCTGTTTACTTTTTGAAGTGGTAGTTGCATAGCTGTCTATGGAGGGAGAAAAAGCTTTCAGATTTAATTTTTAAAAAATCATTTGTGTTCTGAAAATGAACAAAAGTCTTACGGGTTTGGAATGACATGAGGGTGAGTAGGCCTAATATAATTAATGTCAGAATTGTATCCCTTTAAATAAGTTGTTATAGAGATCTGGATAAGCTGGTTTTATTCTTTTGTTTGAACTCTTTTTGTTTTTGAGGAAGCAACTACATTATTTTGGGTGCTAGAATTTACTTTTATTTGAAGATATAAGAAGTTTTAAGCTGAAGTCTGATATTTAAATGTTTCAAACCGTGCTGGCTGAGAATGTTTATGGTAGCTTTGTTTCTGCCACAGAATAAAAAATAAAATGGCAATTGCACTTGGTTACATGCAATGCTATGTGTGCAAGTGTAGCTTTAGTTAATCTAAACAATCTCTTTCTCTTTCGCTTTCTCCAGTTCTGCTGTAGTCTATGTGGAAACAGCATCCACACCTGATCACAATAACTCAGTAGAGCTCACTGAGTAGGCTACATAAATACCAATGCTAAACGGACTTGAAAACTGTTTTAATTATTTTAAACTCAGAATTCATTCAAAATGTTTAGTAATCGAGCTTATTGCCTTTGCAGTTATGGTACTCTACATGGGCAAAAGTATATGGGCGACACTCTTCTAATTAACATGCAGGTATGCTGTCTATTAAACTAATTTATGTTTTAAAAAAAAGTCTTTATCTTACCCCACAGAATGAAATTCTAGAGAATTGAGTGCTCTTTTTCTGCATGAGTGTTGTCAAGCTGGAACAGAGAAAGAACCTCCCCAAATTGTTGCCACAAATTTGAAAGCATATAAAGAGACGCTGTTCGTTTGTCATCCCGGCTACTAGTTTTACAATTTATTTTTAATAACGGAAGAATAGATGCATTAGGATAGAAGTTTAAATAACCATTTTACGTGTATTCACCCTAACAGAGCTTTGTGTCAATGTTAGTTTGAAAGTATTGGGGTTTTTACCCAGTTCTTTATTTTAACCCTCACTGGATTTTAAGGAAATGCATGTACAAAAAGTCACCTGATTAAAAGTGATTAAAAATTTAAGAAAAAAAAAGAAAAAAAAAACTTCTATAATTGTATGTGTAATGAATCTTCTAATAAGCATTTTTAAGGTAGCCTATGTATTGAAACAGCCTAATTTTGTACTATAGGCCTATGTCTGGTAACTGTTTGAAGCAAAATCACTATAATAATACTACTATAATGTCTGCTTACTGGCAAACTAAAAAAAAAAAAATTGGGAATGAGATGAAAAAATAATCAATATATAGGCTTTTTTGGTGCGTACTAAAGGCAATATAAATTAGTGTGCAATAATTCCTCATGATTAGTTTGAGTGACAGATAGACAAATCTAATAATATAACAAGAGGAATTAAAGCGGTGGTTTATTGTGTGGGCATGTGTGTGATTGATATAAATAGATGTGTTTTAAGGAAGCACTTTGTGGCGTTTGGGCATGTGCTTTTGAGATTCGCAAGGACTACTGATCATGTGCTTTCTTCTGTTTTCTTGTGCATCTAGCTTCGTTCAGGCTTTTTACACAACAGTCATACAACATTGCATAGATGAGCTCACAAAACGAAGTAGGCTAATGAATAAAAAAAATAGGGCAAGGATTTTCACGAGTACCTAAAGAAATAATTGTGGTCATCTGTGTGTCCTATTATATAGAGTGATCCTCTGTCTCGTCTTCACTGCTTCTCTTCATGTTTCTTCTGAAGGTTTGTGGCTTGTTTCAGTTCTCTCCTGCCTCTCAAAGCCAACAAAGACCTGCAATTATAAATAAGCTATACTGTAACCATACAGCGATCTAAACTTTAACTAGTTGTTTTTGATTTATGACTTATTTGATGCTTTATTCAAAGAATATTTGACCCCCACCAACCAAGATAATCCTGTTTTTTTATTATATGAAAAGGCCATGAATAAGAAAAGCAATGGAGGAACACAGTCATGTGAGTAAACTGTTCAAATATTGCTTACATGATGGAGATGTATTAAAAACAGGAAGTTGGGGTTTCTGAGAGCTAACATGAGGTAATAAAATAAGACAGAGTCCACATAAACTACTTATGCCATTCGTGAGGGAGAATCAATCAGCCATGAGGGACCATTTATATCTATTCCTCTTTATGATTAATTTTAGTACTGGTAAGTTAAGATTTGTGTTATGTTCTTTATTTATTTTTAATTTAGGAGGAATCGGTGTGAGATCACTGTGAAATGGTTGTAGTTCTTTGAAACAACAATTTCAAAATGTAAGCATCTCTAAAAACTTTTAAAAAATAAAACATATAAGCATCCTTTAAGAAAATTAAAAATTGTATTTTGTAGGTCTTCTAAGAGATAGGAGTATGTCTATTCACAGATGCAGATCGTTGAAGTTGTCAATTGCAGCTTTGAAAATTTACATTTTGTATTTTGTTTTACAATAAATCAAGAAGGCAGCGTGCGTTTTAAATAGTGAAGTACTGCATACAGAATTTTTTATTTTATTTGTGCATAAATAAATCCTCACAAAATTTCCAGAGAAAAGAAATATAATTACTTAGAGATCCAATAAACACAATAAAGTACTGCTCATTAAAACCTGAAGGGTTTTCTCAGATTTTCTCCTCTGACTATATATTCAAGCCCATTTGTAGACTTTTGACAAGCTCTCTCATTTGCAGGCTGTATTCCTTCAAGTGAGCAGGAGACAACAGAAATTACCGGATACACCGGTTCTTCAGTGGTGCTGCCCTGCTCCTGTGCTGATCCTCAGTCTACAGCCAACACATTCACCTGGCAGTTTTTTAGTAGTCAGTGGGTTCAAGTATTAGATGATGAGAAGTACAGTGGCAGATGTATGCTGTTTAAAGAAAGTACACCAAAAAATCTGTCTCTTCTCATTTCTGGCCTCAGAATGGAAGATGAAGGGTTCTATAAGTGTGTGACTGAACAACGTATTATTTCATCCATTCTGTTAAAGGTGAAGGGTAAGTGAATGCTTCTTCTAGAATAGATAATGACATGATTGATAGCTCAGCAAACAAAAGAAATTGTTACAAAATTATTATTCAGAGAATAATAAGATACTGTTATATATATACTGATAAACTGATATACTGGTTAGATTTATTGGATTATGATTTTTTTTTAAAATCTTTCATTCAAAAAATGTGCACAAATCTAAACTTTCCATGAAATACAATTCACTAGTTCACACTTACATATAATTAGAGGGAGAAAGTTGAATGCGTATTTGGCGTGCTGTCCGGGGGAAGGGCTTCGAGCTCGGAATTCGGCCCGAACCCATAATACTCCCCCGGTATGTAAGTGCTTATGACAAGAAGTGAGGAGAAAGGGGTGGTGGAGGGATGCTGCAAAAACTGCCAATGCAACGAGGTGAGACCGTTGGGTATATATATATACACACACCTTTCATCGTTGATTGCTGAGTGCTCTGAGACCATTCCTCCATACAGAATGCCTCCAGATCCTTCAGATTCCCAGATCGTTGTTGGTGCTTCTTCTCTTGAGTTCAGCCCACTCATTTTTATATAGGGTTCAGGTCAGGGGACTGGGACGGTCATGGCAGAAGCTTTATTTTGTGCTTAGTCACACACTTTTGATTTGATTTTGATGTTTGTTTTGGAACGTTGTCCTGATGGAAGATCCAAGACGGCCCATTATAAGATTTCTAGCAGAGGCCGTCAGGTTTTGATTTTATATCTGTTTGCTATAGAATCCATGATACCAGGGATCTGAACAAGATGTCCAGGACCTCCAGCAAAAGAAATTGGCCCACAACATTAAAGATCCAGTATATTTAACCATGGGCATGGGGTACTTTTTATCCTAGTTTGCACCAAACCAATCTGGTGGGTTTGCTGCCAAAAAGCTTTTTTAGTTTCATCTGACTGTAGAACCAGGTCCCTTTTGAAGTATTTTGTGAAGCTCAACAATCTTTTGCTGCATATCAGAACTATATTCTTTGGTTTTACAAATGTTTATATTTCTTTGGAGAATTTGGCTTTTGTTTCCTTATATTTATAGGCTACTCCTGTGAAACAAGAAGTCATAGCTAGACAATGTCATGTTCTAGTCACCCTGGTGTGCTAAAGAATGCCAATTTTTTAAAATATTAATGGGAATATAGAGCAGAGATATTTTACTCATAAATAATTCTAAGGGTGCCAATAATTATGGCCAACATGTTTTTGAGAAAAACATTTATTTCATAATATGATTTCCCCCCACACTTTCAATTATTTTACTTCAATGAAAGTTTAGATTTTTGGGAATATTTTGAATGAAAGATCAAAAGGAGAAACAATGCAGATATTTTTTTTTTTACAACCATCTTTGATTTATATGTACCAGGGGTGACAATTATTCTGACCACAGCCGTACTAAGAAATTTGCAGAACCACTGACAGATTTTACATCCATTGAACTTTGAGTTTCACTTGTGCTTACTACAATGCAAGTCATCCATGGCTTTTTTCTTGTATACACGTTTTCTTAGGCTGTAATTTGGTTGAGAATACAGTGTCAACTACTGTTGTGACTGGATGTTCAGGAGAGTCTGTGGTTCTGCCCTGCTTCTGCACTGAACTACTGGCTAAACCTGAAAAGATACAGTGGATGTATTCCAACACAGAGAACACTTATGAAGAAATTTACCCAAATGAAAAGATTGAGAGCCACAAGAACAGTGTCAAACTGTTAAATCAAACTACTCCAGGAAATCTCTCTCTACACATATCAGCACTGACCGCAGAGCACAAAGGAGTCTATATTTGTTCTGTATCATCTAAACGAGTCTCCTACATACTTCACGTTGAAGGTAGTTTTGTTCTGTTGATGCTGTTACGTTGATCATCCTTAATTTAGTTTATGAAGAATCTAAATTGATCTAAATTTACACATTTTTAAAGAATGAGGTAAGCTTGTAGAATGACATGCTGTTTGCATTATTAAACGGTTATTCTCCTCTGAACAGAGAAACCACACATCCATACAATCAGTTTATCAACACATCAGCCTTCACATCAAACACAAGAACTTACACTACCTCGACAACCACACCACACACCTCAATGTAAGTCATGGGCTTGGTTTGCTTTTCATTACACAACAGTGATGATTACAATAATGCATTTCCTCATTATCTTTCAAGTGTTTGTATTCCATCATGATTAATAACTATACGAGCAGCTTTTATAAGCTCATATTGTGGAAAATGTGTAGCCTATACTGCATTTAAAAAAAAATACATTTGTCATATAACATTCTGTTTTTTCCATAGATGTTTTCATTCTGTTGGGGGTGATTCTCTCAGTACTGTTACTGGCATTACTGGCATTTATCTACTGGAGACACAGAGGTAGATGAACAACACAAATAATGACACGTTCTATACAGATATACTCGTAATGAAGCTGTACTCTTGAAACACTGTAGAATATAGGTACAACATATTTAGACTGTGTCTGATGTTTACAATCGCCATGAAAACATTCTGGCTAAGAAGTTTTATGTTGTAGGAGGCAGAAATATGAAAAAGATGACCAGTGATGAAGAAGAACTGAATAGAGAACAAGACAATCGGGTCAGCACTCAGCACAAACTCATTGTTGCACAACGGTTACGTAACTTAATAAAACATGCAATACTGTAATCATCCTATCTTTCTCCATCTCTGTCCAGGATGACGTGATGTATTCTTCTGTAGTCCATGTTAAAACAGCATCCACACCAGCTCACACTGAGAGTAACCCAGCAGAGCACACGGAGTACGCTTCAGTCAAAGTTAAACGCTGAACAACAACAAAAAATATATTCAATTTAATGGCATATGAACCTTTTAAAGGGATTGAAACAACCATGTACATTTTATTATTGAGTTTTTTTGTGTATGTGTAACCTCAGTTTGAGAAGAAAACCTGTTCATTATTTGGAGGACCTTTAAGTACAGAATGATTGTACTTTAAAGCAGGACTTGAAGGAGTTGCATGTTTCTAGTTTCCAACAGCTGAGCAGAGGAACAAAGAAATGATTACGACACTGTGCACGCACTTGCAACAAAACGATCACGCAAACTCACAACCCTTGGCATATTTAAAGGGTTAGTTCACCCAAAAAAGAAAATTCGGTCATTAATTACTCGCTCTTTTGTCATTCCAAAGTCCTTTGTTCATCTTCGGAACACAAATGAAGACCTTTTTGATGAAATCCGAGAGATATAAAAAGTATTCTCGTCGCTTCACAACATTAATCATAATTCAAGGGGGGTTTAAGGTTCATATGTTAAGGTTTACATATGCCATGAAATTATTATTGATCTCATAGTTAACAATTCATCCATCTCCAATGCTAGTTTTCTTGTGTATGTAGCTTCTTTTCACTTGCAGTACACTTGCACAAAGCTCACATATAAATCTCAAACATACTTTACTCACAACAGTATTCCAAAACATGTTTCATAAAGGTTATTACTTTATTTCATACCCCTCACATCTAACACACACTTTAATGAGTTTAAATTAAATGTTGAGTGAATTTTGTTCTGCTGTGTGACTAATGACTTGCAATCTTGCGTGAGTAAAATCTTGTCTGAAATTAGTGACTGAAATCAACTGTCTTTTTAATCAACTCTGAAGATGCTCCTGGTTTAATCTAGAGAGGGCTCAGTAATGTAGCGGTGGGACATCAGGTAGTCCATGATTAGAGATGGAAACCAGCTATCAAAGACAGAGAATAATGATTCAAATAAAACCCTTTAACAGGCGGTCTGCTAAATGTCACTAACACAACAACTGAAGGCCATCTTATTAGTTGTAAAGGCATCAAGACAACAGCAGAAGAGAGCAATCTCCAAAATAAACCAATGTTTTAAGGGGCATAAATCATATCTATCAGTACTAAAACCAAATCTATCAAAGATCAATTTTGTGCTTTCAAAATAATAATAATAATAATAAAAACATTTCATCTACAGTATAAAGCATAGAAATACACAAACACCATTTTCAAGTATACAGAACATAAAATATCACATAAAATACAGCAGACAACATCAGATCAGACCCGACTTAAAGAGAAGCAAAAACCAATGTTTGTGAATTTGGGGTTTGACATTGTAAAGGACTCGTGAAATCAAGCAGCTTGTAATGTAATGTAAAGGCTACTGTCAACGGCGTAACTGTAATAATAAATGAAAGTGATTTTCAGGAGCTCAAACAGAGGCAAACGGGTCAATTAGTATCAATGTATGGGTCGGTACAGCATTCTGAAGGAAAAGCAATTGTAAAAACCAGAGAGGGAACAAACACACAAACCCATGCACACAAAAGCATAATGGCATTCCAGGGTGCATGTGCTTTTACTACGGGTGATTGTTTCTTTTCGGTGTGTTTAACGACTTCTCTGCTTTCCAAAACCAACAATTAGACCATAACGTTATTGCAAAGGATTATTAGTACTATTTGATTAATATGTCTGAGTGTAATCTTGATCTTAAAAAAAAAAACAAAAAAAAACTATCCTTCAATCCCTCTCTCAAACCTTCACAAATGCTATATCACCTTATCAGTTTACACACACCACGACCAATGAGAACATGAGTCTACTGGCCTATCGCGTCGTCACTCATCCTATGAGTCAAAGAGCCAATTACATGCAAGCTGAAGCAAATAGGGATGGTTAAACCAACCTTTCTGAGTTCTTCATCAGGTATTGATGTTTGTTTTATTTTCAAGCAAATGACCATCAGTGACATTATTCAGGCTCTACAGGCATTTGACCAATCGGCTCACAAAACAAAACTTCCCTCAAGAACTCAGTCCCTACAAAACAAAAATAAGTTAAATGTTTTTCAGAATTCATATTGTTCTTGTCATGACTCAGATCAGCTTCGCTTTGTTTATATACAGTAAAGTGAGACAGTACAAGGCACACATTAAACGTCTTTGAAATGTTACAGATGCATAAATTAACAAATTCTATCACAACTTCATCTACTGTGCTAGATAGGGTACCTAGTGCGAACGGCTAAATCTCTCTCGCTTCTCTGTGTTTTTAAGAAAAGAATTTGATCTAATGCTGAACGACTAGGACCGGTCTAGGTGGTTTTGAGATTTTCATAAGAATGTTGTCAAATCTGATGACTGTCATAGTTGTCAGACTCCAGCAGCTGGATCGCAGTCACAAGCAGCCCCATCCTACTGATCACTGCTGTACATCAATCTGAACTATTAAGGCTGAAGTTCAGTGTTGTATTTTCAGTGATGGAGAATTTGATATCTAATTATTACATTCTAATTATTAGACACCATGTGCGTTAGATACTGTCAACAAAGCTGCCAGGAAACAGCCCGGTTCGACCGTTTCTCTGTAGTGTTCCTTTAAACCAGCCGTCCTCTCGTTTTCTGTGCACGAAAACAATGTCCCCCTCCTTGAGTTCCAGCTCTGCTTCGCTTTGGGGAGGGTAAGACACCACCACACGGTACCTGGAGGAATAGTCAAATACGATGGTTAGACCTCAGGCAATGTTTCTTCTCAAGTATGAAGTGTGAATGTTGATTCCTGGGTGTTATTGTACCTTTCGCACACGATCGGTCGTCCGTCGTGCTGCATGGAGAGGAGGGAGGAGCACGGCTGTCGTGGAGGCGGGGCGATCGGGGCAGTGTTGTCCTGGGAGCTGCACCTGTGTGACGCTGCCTCTGTGTTTGACACAGAGAGCTCAGAATCCATCGGACAGGCCCCAGCACGACCGTTGTGTCCTACCGCTACCGATGCTGAGCTAGGCGGAGCCATTTCAGGTCCAATGGCACCATGGGGCATCTCCATGACAATAGATTGCTCCGCTTCCAGTGTAGGGGATGATGGGGGAGATGGGCGGAGCTTCTTTTTATTAGACAGCAGTTTCAGCAGGCCTTTCTTCTCTCTCTGAAATGACACATTTGATTCACAAAGAGGCTTTGTTTCCATCTAAGCTGCAGAGTTAACTCATTAAAAAGTTGTTTTTGCGAAATATCTCAATTTTGCACAATTTGCGGATAAAACAGCATTTCTATCCCATTTGGCAAATAAGAAAACCATCACTTATGGAGAACTTGGCACACAACAGAAATGAAAATGGAAGTTGTATCCACTTTGAAGCCACAGTGGCTTGTTAATTATGTAATAAAATATTTGCGTGCAGACAAAACACTCTGACGAATTTCCAGAGTCTCCAGAGCGTAAACAGATCTGCTCGTGCGCGAGGTTAATCTACAAAACAAGCCGGATTCCACCATATCTTTATGTACACTGTACACAATAATAACCTTTTACATTGTAATTGCATGTTTGTATGCTGCTGCACATCCCTGTGTGTGTAATCAGCACCGATCGTTCCAATCCCACACTTTCACTTCCTGTCACCTCTTAATCTTTCCTATCTGTCATAAAAGATAAAAAGCCACAAAAAAGTTGGATGGGGAAAAAGTCTACTGCCATGACATAATCATACTACTTTTACTTACTTAATTTTGTTCTTATGCAAAAGACTGTCCCTCTCTTTAATCGCTCTACTCAACATTTTACTCATCACTTTTCTTCCTTTTCTTTATATCTTCTAGTACCACAGCTATCTAAAGCAAAAAGAAAAACATGCTTTGGGAAAAGAAGAGGTTTATAAAAGTGAACTACGAAGTTTTGTGACAGTGTAAGAGTAAGAGTAGTGAGAACTCTCCCAGAACACTGAGCCAAAGAACACTCAGGGTTGTGTCCTCTGGGTTTGCAACAGGCTAACTCATGGAAAAAAATGATGATTTCAGCTCTATATCAGCGCCCTTAACCATCCAGCTCAGCAAATGAGGTGAAACAGAGAGAATTTCTAATTGCCAAATGCCCTAATGCAGTGCATTCAGTAATACAGGGGGGGGGGGGGATTCAGGAGAGCATGATACCTACATTACTAGGAACAATTTTAATCCCTGTTCACACTCCCAGCGACACGCAGCGACATGATCCCATTCATTTCAATGGAGGGCTGGTCACTTCCAGCGACACGAGCAACAAGTGACCGCTGGCGACAGAATGTGGGAGTGTCAAGTGGCGCAAGACAAACGTCAAAAGTTCATTTAAACTTTGCAAATGACAAACGAATTTTGCGAGAGACAACCAATCGGAGTGAAGACTGTCAGTGGAACTCGCGTCTCGACTGCAGGCAAGACAGAACAGAGTTCCGGAGCGATTTCACTGTTTTATATGATTTGACTAACCACATACATGAAAATAATACAACGATGCATTGAAAAGAAACTGTCGACAGTCTTAGTGAGTTTGATTGATACAAATCATACATTGATTCATTAATAGTTTGTGTTTTGTAATTTTATTATGTAAATTTAGCACTGCTGCAGTTCATTTTACAGTTTCCCCTGCATTGTGTTGATTATTAGGGACAAGAGCATTTATTATTTGTCAAATTTGAATGACATTTTAGTAATTTTTGACAGTATGAGTGAGTTTAATTTGTCGATTGAGCACTGCTGTGGTTATAATAACACTCTCCAACAGCATAATGTTACTTTTAATTCTTTTAAGCCTAAATCCTAGTCAAATTAGAATGATATCTTAGTTTTATATATCACTTGTGATTGTATTTCTATAGATATGGCCAGACGTGCAGTCTACCAGTAACATTAGAGCGACAGCATTAGAAACGCCCACAAGCGGTACAGACACCCCGAGGTGTGAACGGGGCTTTAGTTCAATGGTCTTACCTTGCTGTCTTTATCCAATCTACAAGCAACACCCAGGTTCGAGGCTGCACCCAGAGATTTTGTGCTGCCAGGGTTCACAGGAAGTGCTATCACAGAGACAGGTCTCATGACATCACCATCCAAAGAAGCAGCGCTAACATTTGGAGGGGTCAAGGAGGCGGCTGCACATCCCATAGCCACACCGATTCTGGCTGAGGAGGATCCCGGGCTGGAGCCGAGGACAGGTGAGGCCTGAAGAATCACAGCTGTGCTAGGAAGGTAGGCCACAGAATTGTGGGATTGGATGGGCGTCACTGCTGCCGTAGGCCGGTCCTGACTATGACTCACAGCTGGTGGGGAAAAAGGTGGAATATGATTTATAGTTTTAATGACAAATTTGAATGTCCATCATAAATAATATATATATATATATTGCCCAAATTTATATATATTGCCAAGTTTTAGAAATATATATGATTATGATTTATAATATATATGATTTTGAAACATGTTCAAGAAAAGTATTAATTTAGTGCATGTGAGTGTACACTAAGTATTATTTGCTAAAAATAATAGTAAATGGCAAACCTACTTAAGGTTTTCTTTTTTTTTCTTTTTTAATGAGGCTTTTCTCACCTTCATTATGGTATCATACCTTTTTTTGCTTTATTCCCCCAAAAATATCAAGATGAATTTTAATTCAGAAATCAAAAACATGTTTGGAAACATCTATATCAGGAGCACATAGGCCTGTTTTTGTATAAAAATTGTGGTGTTTATTATTAGGTGTGTGAGTGCATGTATTTCTACCTGTCCTGGCCGCACTGCGTGCCTGGTTAACAGTCATCTGTGACGTCACATGCATGAGCACTTTGGGGTGCTGACCAGTGGGTATGTGTGCAGCAGTGACTACAGCAGCAGGCAGTGAGCAAGATGGGGTGGGATTGGGGCAGACTGGAAGGGGTTTGCTGGGGTCGACACTCCCCAGGGCGGCTCCAAGAGGAGCGGAGGAGGGGCTAACAATGGTGACGCCACGTCCAGCCTGGGAGCACAGGGTCAGGGGAACTTTTGGCTGACTGCTGCCAGAAACAGTCCTGCAGTAAAAGAGAAGTGTGATGTTCAAGACCCTTTAGACTGGTATGCAGATCTTTTTTTATGCAGCTCTAATCGTTTTATGCAGCTCTTATGCTTTTGTCACAGCAATGCATTTTACAGCAAATCAACAGAAACATCCATACATTTAACACATTCACATGAACATTTAAAGAGCCCTGTCTAGTTATATTCCTTTTTATGTCATAGGTCTGATAAGGAAAAACTAAGGAGTTGATATAGAAAAAAAGTTACTTGACTGTGAGGAGGACATTTTGAAGACCTCTGTATATTGAGTGGCTAATCACGATTAATGTTTTTCAGGTGATGCATTTTCATTTAATAAGTGAATGACAATGTCTGTAATTCTCATGCCTGCCACAAGGGAGTGCTGAGGTGAAAAAGAAACTTCATTGTCAGTTCATATCCAGTTACCAAAAAACTGGTAATTGACATTATGACTGATAAATTCTATCAATAAACTGTACCTTTTATTGAACCTGGAACATTCCTTAAACAATTCCTTCAGATTCCTTAAACAGTTAATGTGACCAGCTTAGATTTATCTGCAAGTGGTGTGTGTGCCTGAAGGATATAAACCACTGGAAAGCCAGAGGACAATCTAATCTTTCCTTAGCTTACAGGGTGTATGAGTGATAACATATACAAGTGTGTGTGTGTGTGTGTGTGTGTGTGTGTGTGTGTGTCATACCTGTTGACAGGACTCATGTAGTTACCAGGGAACACTCCAATCTTCCCAGTGTGCATGGATGTTCCTTTAAACCAGCCGTCCTGACAGCGCTCCAGCACCAGAAACATCTCTCCCTTCCTCAATTCCAACTCATCTTCCTTACGGGGTGTGTAGGGAAACATCGCCACATACCTGAATACCACATACCATTTTTAATTAGTTTATGCTTATTTATTATTAAAAAGTTTGCCTTACATGCAGTACTGCTGATCAAACAGGGGTTGGCGCTGTTTCCACATGGCTATCATACATCACAATCTTCTATCAATCTACATAATCTTAATTTCTAAGGACACCAAAAAGGCAAAAGTCTTTAAAAATTGCCTTGGAAATTGGAATGCCATGAATAACAGGCATAAACATACTCCACTCAGGGCACTACAGGTGAATCCAACAGAAATCAGGTGTGTATAGTGCTGTTTAGTTAATATGAAGGCAAAAGGTGAAAGGCGAGGGATCAGGGTTTAGGTTAAATCCCCAGAGACACACCTAGTCCCCTTATAGATGACCTCTGACCCCTCACCTGTGTGTTCAGTCACGCTCAGCTGGCATTGGGTAATAGCAGAGAGGTGAGTTAGAGTTGAAAGGACTCTCTCATACGCTCTCCAATAGCATGCACCATACATTGAATTAACATCGTATATTTAAGTGTGTGGATGTTCTACTCACACTGTAGGTCTCTGACGGCCACTCTGGTCCCCCACAGCAGGTGACGGCCTTTGACCAGCATTCAAGGCGGCAGCGCCCACAGCTGAGGACCGAGACTGAGGTGGAGGAGGAGGTGGAGGAGGAAGAGCATCCTGAAATAATCAAACACATCTGTTAATATATCACAATGCCTACTAAATTATGCACACCTAAGAAACAATGCATTTCAAGTAGCCTACATAAATTCTTGCTTTGAGCTACTTTAATTCTCATATCAGCCCATATTCATTGTTATTTTGCTGATCTATGCACTGTGCTTTCATATACATAACTCAGATTTATGCGTAGCAGGAATTTACGTCAGAGAGATCCCTACAAGTTTGGACAATGCCATTAAAACCATAATCCCCCTGACTGTGACTTTCCAGCTTGTGTGTTGGTTGCTAACAAGCGGGGAGTTTGGCAGGTGTTGTGATTGGTGGATATCCAGCCTGGGCTACATGTCTGGCTGAAGACGGATAAATCGGTTCCATATGGACCAACGCACACACACATCTGCAAACAGACTTTATGAGCCCAGTGGCACCACTACGAAAACAACTCTCACACTATAATACTTGTTTTGTTGCTTTAAGTCAAATTTTTTTTTTTCAGAAAGATCTGTTCATTTTTAAGTTCTCCTACAATACATTTGTCTACTAATGCTTGTTTTATAAATTAATTTGTCTTGTGTTGCTATTGCTTAATGTGGATTTACAGCAATTAGAAAACAACCGTCTTGCTCTCTGGTGCTTTTAAATTCCGTATGTGAGATATGAGAGGCAAATTATGCACACTAACGCCACCATTACAAAAACAATGCATTGAAAACAAAAGGAAACAGTACCCACATAGCACTGCACACACATCAATCTCAGAGAGCCATTAGTGTCCACCCTGAGGCCCACACAACTCCATGAAAGTGTGTGTGTGCGTGTTTGTATTGATGCCGATCAGATGGCAAACTGTCCTCGTTTTGAATTAGCACTTGAGTGTATGTGTATGCAAATATATATATATGATAATGAGAGAGAGAGATTATATTCTGCCTTGTTTATGTGAGTGTGTTTCCATTTTGATGAACTATGGTTTAAAAGTTTGGGGTCAGAAAGTTTTCTTTGAAAGGACACATTAAACTGATCAAAAATGACAGTAAAGACATATAATGTTACAAAAGATTTAGATTCCAAATAGACACAGTTTTTTTTTTTTTACTTTATATTCATCAAAGAATCCTGGAAAAATTATATCACGGTTTACTCAAAAATATAAAGCAACTGTTTCCATCATTGACAATAATGAGCAGTGACATTTCACAACATTATTAATTTTTTTACTGCATTTCTATTCAAATAAATGTAGCCTTTTTGACTTTTCAAAAAAATCTTACCGAACACAAACTTTTTAACAGCAGTGCACACTGTTAATGTTTACCTTGAGTAAAATATATTGTTGCATTCTTAGTTAAGCACTCAGCTTTAATACTATTTTGCTTTATATGGGATGAATTTAGAAACATAACATCTCAGAGAGAATTTTTAGCTCACAGCATGCTTTTTTTTAAACTTTTTTAGTTTTACTGTGCTAAAGTCATTGTTATTCTCAGCACGCAAAAAAATATATATATATGTAAGAAGCTGCATCTTTATATTCTTTTACTTTAAAGCATTGTAGCAACAGCCATCAAAACAGTCATTTAGTTACAAAAAATAGTTCACCTCCAACAATAAACTTTAGGACAACTGCACTCAGAATCCAAATACTTCTTGCACCATAATCATAGCATTTTTATATAAAGATATTACCAGAAATGTTATAGATTTTATATTTTGGGGAAAAGATGTCAAGATCATCTTTAACTCATGGATATCGTCAATACCAGTATATTGCAACACCCCTGCTTTCTCAAATTAATTCTGTATTTGAACAGAAGGCAGCTTCTTGTGTGAATGCCCCTAAAGAAAATCTATTTAAAAAACATCAAATTTGGCACATCCCTAGTTTTTACCCATAGCACTAGAGAGCTGTAAATACTGTGCACTTTAAACCGAATTCTCTTTTCAAAAGTAATCCTAAATTGAATTTTCTAAAACTTCGATTTTAAACCTGACACAAGAAGGAGCTTAACGATTCTGTTAATTCACCAGTTTTCGGTCAAAAAAGAAAATCTTGAAATGGCAAACATCGGCCACTTATTAGGCCTGGCTTATATATCAAGTAGCATTGAGTAATAGGGTTGCGTGTGAATACGGATGTACAGACAGGGTGACTTTATATATACACAAGTCAGAAGAATGGGATCTGAATAAATTATAGGATGATGAAGATTTTTTGACATACTAAGTAAATGTAGACTCACCACTGGAATAGAGGCATAGCTGGTTTCTGGGGGAAATGTGAAAACTGTCGCCGTTGTGACGGGACTGCTTGGTGGAGGAGTAACAATGAGTCCTGTTGTGCAAATGTGAACCTAATAGAAGACAAATATAGAAGAAATGACAAGTTAATCAACCTTTCCTGAGGCATTCCCACTCCTGTATCATCAAGCAAGTGAAAGAAGGTTATGAGACACTGAAATTCTGCTCAAGGGATGACACAGAAAGGCATATAGGCGAGAGAAATTTGGGCAGATAGCCACACACGTATGTGCACCCGATGACTGCTGTTTAGACATACAAAATTTAATGCAACTAGACATCTTCTAAGATGCATGTTGGCCTGACTCTACATTTATCGTTCATGCCTGAAATCAATCCACTTCAAGAACAACACTGATGGCCTAAAAATGTCATGACCAATGAGAACTTGCCTTTGGTGAACGAAAAGTGTCAAAAAGACTTTTATTCTAATTGGTCAGCTGCGAGTGCATGAGTGAACAAACGGATTGATGATTGGTTGATAGAGAGCATATGAAATATTTAGAAGGTTACTAAATATTTCCATTTAAAAAAAAGCTATTCTTTTGAACTTTCTATTCATCAAAACTAACTGGAGCATCTTTTGAATGATCCAATAATATGATCAACTTATAAGAGTCAACTGTCAGCAAAACAAAGCAAGTTATTTTTGTACAGCAGATGTTTTAAATGCTGAGAGGAACTTCTATTTCTCCCTGTCGGTTGTCTTTTGTGATCAATCAAATGGCATGTTTCCAAAACTAACAGCCCATAAAACAAAGATAGCACAGATAGCTTCAGGTTACATACTTTCAAGGGGTCATGAGCCACCTGAACAACTGCCACCTGCCACTGAGTCTCTAGCTATTTTAATTCTCCTTATAACAAGAGATCATAAATGAGAAATAAAATTTAAAAAAATGAAGCTTTATGCCCAGACTTTGTCAGAAAACATTAATACATGGATGGACCACCTAGGGCAGCTACAAGTGAAGTATCATGTATACATTATATTAAGTCCTCAGATGTTGGGATCACAGGACTTCATACAGAACCTTCATAAATAAACTTTCAGGATAAAACGAACCTCTCAGAGACACTACAAACAAGCGAGAATCAAACAGATTTGTAGGATTAAAGGGATGTGCTTCAGAAATTCTCTGTGTTGTGACATATCTATATCAAGTCCTGAGCGAATTATGTGCTCTTTTTGAGTGAAACCACTTCATGTGTGCTTCAGCATATCAGTCACAAGAGTATATAATAGAGACAATATAATACATCAATAAAAAAGAAAAAGAAAAATCTGCTCCTTGTGTCTAAAGGTATTTAGAGAGGAGCTCAAAATAGTCATCAAAAAATAGACACGGACATAATTATACAGAAATGTGAAATTATTTCAAGTTCGATTTAATTTCCTGTTCTTTCATTTTCCCTGTGCCTGAGGGAAATGCAACTATTCTGCATATTGTATGTCTTGAGGTGGCATTTGTCATTAATGACAAGGCTTTTTCTCCCTTCTTCACCTCAGGTCCAGATTTAGATCTGTACATCTCACTTCGTGACCTGAATGTTCCCTAGCCAATAAGCCCAAACTACAGGCTTCTTCGGTTAGCCTCTTCTAAATTCATTACAGGTAATGAAATGGGCATGAGAGAAGGCCAAACCTTTTCAAATCTGCAAGAACTGACACTGCTCTCCACACTAAAGAAAGAAAGATGGACTGTTGTGTGTGCATATAATAAGAGTATTAACTTGAGACTTAAAGCTGTGATAAAACTGAAGTAGTGAAAGTTAATTTCTTCCATATTATCACATATATCCGATGGAAAAGGATTTTCAAAAAGTAAAAGAATGTAGGTCAGGGCCTTGGTTCTATCTATCATTTTTAGCATAGCATATGTCACCAGAGAGAGAAGTGTTGTTTCACTGGAAGCTAATCAGACCAGGTTAAAATGTTTTCAGAAAATTTCACCTGCACAGACAAATTATTCACAATAAGATTAATAGCATTAAGAAAATAGGGTGAATTTTTATTTCATGCCAACTTTAAAACACTTAAAGGTGCAGTATGTAATATTGACGGCTAGTGGTTAAAATGGGTACTGCAGTTCTAATTCAAAATATTGGGAGAGGGTTGTTTCTCCCGCCCCCTCCTCCTCAGACTTGACGCTCATGCGGGTTTCCAGATTGAGGAAGCAACAGGAATTAGCGCAATACACAATGGAAGACGTCGAGCCTTACACTAGTATATTTGTTTTAATATGTGTTTGGTCATTGAGCTTATTGTGGATGCCAAGGCTTTTTAGGTCGGGTAGAATCTGCGATCTTTGATCCAGTTTGTTTGCTGGCTTCCATGGCTGAAATACACTATGGAAACTGGGGTGTTGAAATACTATTGGGCATATTGTCAGTTGGCGCAATCACACAGAGGAAAACAAAAACAGACATTCTGACTCGGAACGCACATTTCAAGAATAACTGGCTGTAGCATTGTTTTTCAGATAAATATATGTAAAGTATGTAAACTTAGCATGTTTTCTAAATATTTTAAACATGGTATTTTTATGCTTTAGTATAGTCAAAAAATGACACATAGCACCTTTAAAATATGAATGTCACGAGAACTGCTCTATTACATAAAATACAAACAATTTCTCAGAACTAACTTTAGCAGAACGTGTCCAATTTTTTGTGTTGTCTTAAACAGTATATCTTCTGCATGAGCGTGTTGAGCTGGGAGCTAAAGCTGAATGTTTTCTCCACAGAGATTTCACAAAGAGTAAGTGCTAGAGGAGTGTGTTGAAGTACATGAGAATCTATGTGTGCATCACTGCAAACAGCATATCTGCATGCCACAGGCCCGCTCAGCTTCAGGGTACATCAGCTCTCAAGTCGCACCCTACAGGTTAGGTTGTACAAGGTACTGAGTGAGTCAATGTGTGGGATATGAAGATACTGGAGGGCACACAAACTCTCACAAATACTGTGTTATTCTCGTTGACACGACACTTCCTGCAGCTGAGAATGACATCAGCGATTGCCGATTGGATAAAATAAGCCAACAGCTGGATGATACCACAATGCTGAAATCATGCAAATGAACTTGGCCAAATACTTTTTTTCTTACAATTGTAATTCAACCCCCAAATTTATATGAGATTAAAGGGTTAGTTCACCCAAAATGTGTAATTCTGTCATCATTTATTCGCTCACATGATGTCCCACAGCTGTAGGACTTACTTTCTTCTGTAGAACATAAAAAGAAGACATTTTGAAGAGAGCCCAGTGACATCCATTGTATGGACAATAAAAACAGACATTTCTCAAAAGATTTTCTGCAGAAGCAAGCAAGCCATATGGTTTTGGAACGAAATGAGAGTGGGTCAATGATGACAACATTTTTATTTTAAGGTGAACAACCATTTAACGGTTTGAGCAATTAACTCATTTTGTACTTTTTTATTTATTTATTTTTTACCACAGATATCCCTTTGTTCTAGAAAAGTTGAGAGACTTTCTTGTTGGTAATGTGGCTTTTCTCATGAATATTAATTTGATTAATAATTCATTATTTAATGATTAAAGTATATTTTAACATTTTGATAAATCATCAATGTAATGTACTGATATGTAGTACTTATACTGTTTATCATTTCCAATTCATAATTGAAATGCAAAAACTAAAATAACATTACAATTAGAAATGGTAAAAAGAAAGTCATGAAAAACAAATTATATCGAGTTGTCAATTTTCAAGCTGAAAGAGCAATCATTCTAGCGGACCTATTCAACTCAAATGAACTTGACATACTAATTTGATAACTTCATTCCTACATCTGCCATTGTCAGTCATGGGATTTGGTAAATCAGTGGCTCAGCAAAGTGTGATGCAGCATTTCTAGGACGATACTCAAATCCAGCCTAATATAACTCCTATTATAACTTTTAAAACATTTAAACCAAAGTTTCAGCTTTAAGTCAGTAAATTAATATCAGCAATTTTGCAACTTTTTTTTTGTGAGCTGCAAAAATTGGAGGGGACGTCTGAAAGCTGTGTGCTAAAGAGAACATTGTTGCTGTCGTTTTCAGACACTAATGACAACCACAATGACCACTCAGCAAAACATTAAAACACACTAACGAAATGAAAACGTACTCGGTTACTGACGTAACCTCGGTTCTCTCTAGAGAGGGAACGAGTATTGCGTAAGTTTAGCTTACGCTACGGGAAAGATTCATCTTCTCGAGATATTGAAGCCAAAAAATTATCCTTAATTTTGTATTCATTGTCAACGCAGTGCAGCAGCTAGCAGACCTAGAGCAGGCAGTCTTGCGTGCTCATTGGCTGCCCTGCGGGCAACTGCTGCAGCCTATCAGTGAGCCCCGCGTGACGTACGTCCAATGAAGGGCGCCCGCGCCTTCATAGCGTCATAGCCTGCCAGAATGGGCGTGGCTTAGCGTATAAAAGAAGGGGCTCTAGGCTGCATTCCCTGGTTTCTGTCGACTGAAGCGAAGTCGCTCGTGGCGCGAGCACGGCCGGTTACGCAATACTCGTTCCCTCTCTAGAGAGAACCGAGGTTACGTCAGTAACCGAGTACGTTCTCTTACGAGAGGTTCTCTCGTATTGCGTAAGTTTAGCTTACGCTACGGGAACTTTTTGTCAACGCCGTGCGCGCCAAGCAACCACCCATGAGTCGCCGAGGTTTCTCGGGGAACCCAAATAAGTGGAAAAATAAGGTGGCCAGCCACGCGGGCCATCACTTGTACATAAGCACACATAGGGAATACAGAGCAGCGCGCTGGTCTGTATAAGCATATAGCACATACCCTACTAATGCAGCTCAACCAGGAGAGCGGAGTCACGTGAGAGTGGTCTGAGCATGATATATCTGGGCAGAACGCACAACTCTCTTAAACTGACAGAAGTTTAGCCTGCAGGGCGGGAACTTCTAGGTTACAGAACCTGACAAAGGTAGACGGGGAGCTCCAGCCCGCCGCTACACATGTCGTGGATAGAATCCCGCTGGACCACGCCCACGATGAGGCCATGCCTCTGGTGGAATGAGCCCTGATGCCCAGAGGGCATTGCAGACCTTTTGACGCATAAGCTGCCGCTATAGCGTCCACTATCCATCTGGACAGAGTCTGTTTCGAGGCAGCGAGACCTTTGGTGCGCCCACCGAACGAAACAAACAGCTGCTCCGTGCGCCTAAAAACGGCGGAGCGCGCAGTGTAAGTCCTCAGCGCCCTGACTGGGCAGAGGAGATTCACGTCTGTCTCACTGTCTGACGCTGGCAGAGCCGACAGTGAAATGACTTGCGCTCTGAAAGGAGTGCCCATCACTTTTGGAACATAGCCATGTCTAGGTTTGAGGATGACTTTAGAGTCATTCGGCCCAAACTCAAGACACGTCGCGCTGACTGACAGCGCGTGCAGGTCCCCCACACGTTTGACTGATGACAGCGCGGTCAGAAAAACGGTTTTTAGTGATAGGTATTTTAGCTCCACGGAGTCTAATGGCTCAAATGGGAAGGCTTTCAGGGCCTCGAGGACCAAGGAAAGATCCCATATAGGAACCGACGGGGGGCGCGGCGGATTCATCCTTCTAGCTCCCCTAAGGAAGCGGATGACCAGCTCATGTCTTCCCAGTGACTGGGCGCGCGTCGACTCTGCGAACGCCGCCACGGCCGCCACAAACTTTGAGCGTGGATGGGGACCTCCCTTTATCCATCAGCTCTTGTAGGAAAATAAGCAAATGCGCAACCTCGCACGTCCACGGGTCCAGATCTCTGTCGGTGCACCACTTGGAGAACACCGACCATTTAGACGCGTAGAACCTTCTAGTGGAAGGAGCTCTAGATTGCGTGATCGTGTTCATCACTCTTTCTGGCAGGGTAGCGAATACCCATTGATCAACCATGCGTGCAGAGACCAGCGCTCTGGATGGGGATGCCAGATCGAGCCGCGAGCCTGAGAGAGGAGATCTGCCCTCACCGGAATAGACCACGGAGCTGCATGTGACAGCCGTGCCAGTTCCGGGAACCAATTCTGATTCTCCCAGTGCGGAGCTATGAGGAGCACCGAGTGGCGCGTTTCCCTGATTCTCTTGATCACCTGTGGTAACAGAGGGACCGGAGGGAAAGCATACAGTGGGAGGCTGGGCCAGACCTGGGCCAGCGCGTCCTCGTTCTTCGAAAAGAACATCGAGCAATGAGCGTTGTCTTTTGACGCAAATAGGTCGACTTCCGCTCTGCCGAATAGGCGCCACAGTTTCTGGACTGTTTGGGGGTGCAGGGACCATTCCCCTGGGGGAACGTTGTCCCTGGACAGTTTGTCTGGACCGTCGTTCAAATGGCCAGGCACATGCGCCGCCCTCAGCGAGCGCAGGTGCATCTGGGGCCAAATGAGGATGCGTTCCGTCAGATTGCAGAGGTTTCTGGATCTGACACCGCCCTGACGGTTTACATAGGAAACCACAGACATGTTGTCCAAGCGGATGAGAACATGTTGGTCCTGTATGAATGGGAGGAAGCGCTTCAGCGCGTTCTCGACCGCTATCATCTCCAGACAGTTTATGTGGAAACACCTCTCCTGGTCTGACCACTGGCCAAAGGCCGGTCTGCCCTCGAACAGCGCGCCCCAACCCGAGTTGGACGCATCTGTCGAAATGACTTTCTGATAAGAGATGGTTCCCATCGTCACTCCCTGCTGGTACCAGTCGGCTACTAACCAGGGCTGCAGAGCCGCTATGCAGGTCTGAGACACTCTGATTTTCTGGCCGCCAGAAACCCAGGCTCGGCGAGACATGCAAGCATTCAACCAGCGTTGGAGCGGGCGCATGCGCAGTAGGCCCAGCTGGAGCACTGCTGCAGCTGATGCCATACAGCCCAGCATCCTTTGAAACGTTTTCAAAGGGAGAAAGCTGCCCTTCTGGAAAGATGCGGCTAGGTGGCGAACACGGCGCACGCGCTGTGTCGACAAACGAGCCGTAATGGCCACAGAATTCAGTTCTATTCCTAAAAAGGAAATTGACTGACTGGGTATTAATGAGCTCTTGGTCCAGTTGACCGTGAGACCCAAGTTTTCCAGGTGACTGAGAAGCACTGTTCTGTGAGATAACAGTTCTGTCTCTGACTGTGCCAATATCAGCCAATCGTCCAGAGAGTTCATTATTCGCAGCCCTTGAGTTCTCAGGGGGGCGAGCGCCGCGTCCATGCACTTCGTAAATGTACGGGGTGCTAGAGACAGGCCGAACGGCAGGACGGTGTATTGATATACCTGACCGTCGAAGGCGAATCTCAAAAATTGCCTGTGACGGGGTAATATCTGAATCTGAAAATAGGCATCCTCCAGATCTAGAGAAATAAACCTGTCCCTCGGGCGAACGTGCGCGAGGATTTTTCTGGTCGTAAGCATTTTGAACGGTCTTTTGCAAGTGCCTTGTTCAAATGTCTCAGATCTAGGATGGGCCTGAAAGCTCCGTCCTTCTTGGGTACGAGAAAATATCGGCTGTAAAAGCCTGACTCGCTTAGAGAAGGCGGTACTTTTCTATAGCCCCTTTGCACAGCAGTACTGCTATTTCTACGTGAAGTAGGTGTGCTACTTCCGCATTCACTATCGTCGCGGTCCGGGCTCGAAAGCGCGGGGGACGGCGAATGAATTGAAGTGTATAGCCCTGCTTTATTGTGCTCAGAACCCATTCTGAAAACCCTGGGATAGTTTCCCACACAGCTATGTGAGCCGCTAGGGGGCGAATGGCCTCCGGGTTCAGATCGCTGCCATTTGCGGGCTTGTGAAACTTGAGCCGGAGCCGAAGCGCGGCGCGCGCGCTCTCGGTTCTGGGCAATGGCTGCTCGCTGAAAGCCGAGACCGTCTGATTTATGTGAGTTGTCCCAATCATTATGGATGGGGAGCGTTTTATTCTCACTTTTTGACGCGCGAGTAGCGCTTTGGGCGGAAAAGCTTTCTGTGAGCGCGGGCACGAGACTTACAAGTGTATTTGACGCCCCGATCATAACGGATGGGGAGCGTCTTATCATAACATTTAAACACGCGGGCGCCGCCCGGGGGGAGGTGTGTGTTTAGTAAGCGTGAGCGCTCTTCGGCGGGCACGAGACTTACATTCATAACCTGTTTTATTGATCGTGTAACAGAGCGGGCAGATAGTGGGCACAGCCCTGTGGACACATTTCTTATATTCAACACTCAAGCGGCTTTTCTGCGCTTTATGAGAGTGTGCTCTGAGAGTGACACGAGATTTGACGTGCTTGTGTGTAGGGGTGAACACTGGGGCGTGGGCACTTTCACTACACTTAAAACACCAACGGCGTGAGCCGGATAACCAGACATTATACTCTTTTGAGATTTCTCTGGGTCGCCGTGAAAACGGCGTATGTGTGCTGGCGAGAGGGTAAATGAACCGGCTCGTTGGCTGCTAAATGGACCACTGCAGTAGCCTGTTTGAAGGGGACTGACAGGGAAATAAACTTTGACGGCGGTGCGGCCGCAGCGGGACACGCGCGTCTTTCTCTCTCATAGTTTGATATGAGTCTTTAGTGATAGAGCGGCAGAAAAATAGGCGTGGGCACGAACTCGTGGACACAATTCCTACGTTCAACACTCGAGCGGCTTCCCGCTTTAAGGGAGCGGGCTCTGTGAATAACACGGGAAGTTTTGTGCTTGTGTGTAGGGGTGAACACTGAGATGTGGGCACCTTTCTACACTAAAACCACCATCGGCGTGAGCCGGATCTGAATACGGCGGCTCGCTGAGGAGAGCTGCATAAATTTTAACTGCTGCGGGAGCCGGGATCGAACACGGGTCTCCAGCACGAAAAGCTTAGGGTTTAGCCATTGAGCCATTGAGCTTTAGTTGGCGCGAGCAGATAAGAGAGAGAGAGCGTCATCACAGTTTTCGTGTGTGTGTCGGCACTGTTGCAGGCGTGCGTGTTATAACAGGCTCACTGCAGTATAGACATTACCAGCCGCTCGAACTAGGAGGAGATGGAAAATGTTTCGGTAAAAGAGGGGGTTTGTCAGGCCTCGGCGAGTCGGCGGGACAAAATCCACACTCTTTCCTTCTTTCGCCGGTGACGCATGCTCGGGGCGCGCGCGCGCTCGCTTTCTGTACGTAAGAGAGCTGGTCGCGAGCTCAGAGGAGAGCTGCATAAATTGTATCTGCTGCGAGAGCCGGGATCGAACTCGGGTCACTGGCGCGAAAAGCTTAGAGTTTAGCCACTGAGCCACGGGGTAAACAACGTAAGCTTAAGTAGCGCGAGCAGACAACAAAGGGCGTAAACGTAACGTAACGTAAAGGAAGCTAGCCGCGGTGAGAACAGCAGTCCATTGTGGCGTGTCCCTCATCCTCAGACGCGACGGCAGTGAGGCTCGTGAGCGGCAGCTGCGCGTCGGTGAAGGGAGGCGGGGAAGGCGAGAGCGAGGCTCGAAGGAGGTTCTCCGGCGAGCGCGTCGCTGTGGAGCTACAGGCTCCGGCTGCCTTTGGGAACGGCGCTTATCACTGCGCGGTCCCACAAAGGGCGGAGTGACTGCTTCTGCGGGGGCGCGGTAACTTCCTTGTAACGTAAAGGAAGCTAGCCGCGGTTAGAACAGCAGTCCCTTGTGGCGTGTCCCTCAACCTCAGACAGACGCGACGGCAGTGAGGCTCGTGAGCGGCAGCTGCGCGTCGGTGAAGGGAGGCGGGGAAGGCGAGAGCGAGGCTAGGGAGGTTCTCCGGCGAGCGCGTCGCTGTGGCCACAGGTTCCGTCTGTCTCTGGGAACGGCGCTTCTTTACGCGGTCCCCTTCACAGAACTCGCAGCCCCCGGCGAGTTGTGCATGTTCCTGGCCCAGGCAGAGAGTGCAGATCATGTGGCGGTCTCCGACGCTGAGCGGGGCCCTGCACGAGCCACAGGAAATGCGAGGCATCTTGACAAAGACGCTCGCTGCTCTTTTAGGAGTATACACAGAAAATACACAATTTGCAAAAAGGATACGTCGCCGGATAGCGTAGCTCGCACGGATGGCTGAAGGTGGCGAAGACGGCCGGCTTCCTCAGCGCTGTCCTAAGCTGGCTGTTCGCTGTTCGACGGCGGCGGTGGCTTCTCTCAGATCCAGCGATGCGAAGAGCTTCGCTGAAGAGACAGAAATCAGGGAATGCAGCCTAGAGCCCCTTCTTTTATACGCTAAGCCACGCCCATTCTGGCAGGCTATGACGCTATGAAGGCGCGGGCGCCCTTCATTGGACGTACGTCACGCGGGGCTCACTGATAGGCTGCAGCAGTTGCCCGCAGGGCAGCCAATGAGCACGCAAGACTGCCTGCTCTAGGTCTGCTAGCTGCTGCACTGCGTTGACAATGAATACAAAATTAAGGATAATTTTTTGGCTTCAATATCTCGAGAAGATGAATCTTTCCCGTAGCGTAAGCTAAACTTACGCAATACGAGAGAACCTCTCGTAAGAGAACTCCTCCTCGGTAACTAGAGAAGCATCCCTGCTGTGTTTTATAATGCAGTGGGGGCAAAATCAGCTGTGGTAAAAAGTGACTGTAAAATTGCCTATCATTCTTTCTCTCTTTTTTATCACTTCAAATTTCCTCATCCTTCTAAATGGCCTTTTCCCTCAGTTTTTCCTTTCTCTCTTTCCCTCAAACCAGAATTATATGAGAAAGCAATAAGTCTGTGGTTCATATATTCCAAATGTGTCACAAAAATCGTGTAAATCGATACATCACTCTCATAAGAGTGCATAACTGCTGCCACAAAGGAGGGGGCTCACTTTACAGGCTCAAACAGGCTTTTATGAGATCTGGAGTGTCTGGATAATTATTAGCGCTAAAACGCCTAGATAGGAATGTTAAAAAGAGCGTGAGAGAAAAAACGTGGCCATGCAAGGGGACAAAAAGGGAGAGGGAATGAGAGAGATGATATCGATATTCAAAGTACTAGATGACATTAAACAACAGATCAATTGTCATTGTGTTTTGCTGTAGTGCAGTTGCCTGACATCATTACTGATGAAAAAACAAAAAGAGAGCAAGTATGATGAGAAAAAAAAAAAATGAAACCGTATGCTGCAAGTATGCAAAAGGTAAAGGAAAAACTAGGACAAAAACACCAATTATAGACTCATAAACAGCCTGGAAATGATAAATATTCTGGTTACGCATAGAGGAAATGGACTGGTGTCTAGTGTAAATATACTCACTAGGTGTGAGTACAAAACACTGTGCTGGTTTCATATTAACACATGATGACGAATTCTGTCGCTTGAGAAACCGTCTCACGTTCTTAAAGTGTTAACACATGTTTGCTGAGGCCACCACACATGCTTCCTCATTCCATTTGCACCAAGTATTCACTCTCATAAAACTGAATTGGGGTCATCTTTCACAACACCCCGTCTCAACAGTTCCTTTATGAACACGAAAATGGATCAAGAAGCATACAGACAGGCCGAAACTAAAAGCAAAGAGGTATAGTGTGTCTTCTGTTGTGTTCAGTGTTTTGTCCCACAGAAGAGGACTCCAGAGGTGATGGATTATCAGATAGGTGATGACAAAAATGGAACAAACATCATGGAGAAAAAAATTCCAGTTACCAGTGGGATTCTAATACATTCTTATAACTTCACCTGCAAGAAAATTATTTAATACTATGAGAAACCAGTTCAACTATAAGATAATTTCTTCCTTTTACTTCCAGGATTGCGGTTTTTGATTGATTCTGGTCACTGCAACTGGGGGTGCCAGGCCCAGGTCTGTCAAAAATACTTCTTGTTTTTGTATACCTTCAAAAACTTTACCATTTATGCAACACAATAAAAAGAAGGGAACAATAAATAAAGAGTTAAACAAGTAAATAACTCTACAAAATATTATACACTATCATCCTATGGTTTTGTTACTCTTACACACATCAAGGCTGCACTTACTTGATTAAAAATAAAGTGAAAAACATAATATATTTAAAAATAAATTCGAGCATCATTACTCCAGTCTTCAGTGACACATGATCCTTCAGAAATCATTATAATATGCTGATTTGCTGCTCAAGAAACATTTCTTTTTATTTTCAGTGTTATAATAATAAATCATTTTTGTTAACTATTTCTATGGAAACCATGATACTAGATACTACACACACACACACACAAACTTAACTTGCTCTTACATGGTTTAACAGGGCAATTTTTTTTTATTTCTTTATTTTTGGACGGAAAAAACATTTTAAATCGTTACCTGAAATGACAGCTTTGTCTGTAGCACCACTACAAATGTTTCAAATTTTGATGTTCATGTACACTTCAGCGTATTATTTAAAATATCTAGGTTTTGCTATTTGATTAATGTCAGGAAAGACTAGGCTAGGCCATGGAAAATAAATTAAAGTGAGTGTAAAGTAGAGGGGGAACAGCCACATTCCGGGAAATTTCCTTGAACTCCCCCCACCCCCCCCAGAACATCACATGAAATGACAAGTCTGTCTGCCATCTCCTTAGAGACAGCATTGCTCGGCAACCAGTGGAACAGCTGTGAGTGACTGTCATTCCAGGGTTGCTGCGGTAACCTCTGCGAGCGAGTGGTGGGAATGTTTAATGTGGTGGAGCGCTGTCACGCATCAGTGCTCTCAAACGCTCGGACAGCATGTTGGACGGTGTGGAATGAGACAGAGTAACTGCTGACAGAACAGGAGAGAACAGTAAGCTGCTGTGGACAAGCATCAGAGCTCTGGAGTGTGGGCAGGATGTCTGACACGATGTTCACTTTCCTTCCCCTTCAAGCTATTATTTGTAGTTATTTGGCTAATTTAACCATTTGGTACTTAACCATTGTTGCACATTCCCTCTATTTCACAGTCACTCGACAATTATTTATTGTCAGTTGAAGCGATCTTAAGACAACATACAAAAGTGCACAGATGACCTTTGAAGAGACATAGTGGACAACTGGATGTAGCGCGGCATATTTTAAAATGATGGATTTTAAGTTTGTCGATCACGCGTGAAGTGAAGCTGAACTCTATTCCTGTCTGCATTAATTTCGCATGGACCGAACGTCACGCACAGTAACATGTTCATGCAGGCTACAATTTTTAAAATATATTGTGGCGATATATCGGTCGACCACTAGGTGTTTACATATTCTGTGATTTACATATTCAACTTATTTACATGATGTGATGCTTTTTTATGTTGTGTACATTTTGTGACATTGAATGTAGATAGAATTATTTTGTTTAAAAAAAAAAAAAAAGTCAGAATTCCGAGGTTGGAATGCAAAAACTTTGAAGCTCATTATCTCAAAACTGCTTCCCTGCAGAACTGTATAAGTCCAGTCACACTATAGTAGGGTTGGGCAAGATACTAAATATTCACATTATATTTGTGATTATGATGTTCCTTTATATCACCACCATAATACACACCTTTTTATTTGGACATTAAGGTCCTCAAAGACCATTTCAGCTTGTGTTTATTGACCTTTACTACATTTAGTTATTTTTCTTACATTAAATATGAAATGAAATAATAGTTTCTAATAATAGTAGAAATAATAGGGAAAATAAAATAAATCATGTTAGAGTAAGTACATACACTTCTTAAACTGAAAGTTTTTTTTTTAAAGAAATTAATACTTTCATTCAGCAAGGTCACATTAAATTGATCAAAAGTTATAGTATCCGTTTCAAATAAATGCTGTTCACTGTTTCCACAACAATATTAAGCAGCACAACTGTTTTAAACACTGATAATAAGAAGAAATGGTTTCTGAGCACCAAATCGGCATTATAATGATGTCACAGAAGGATCATGTGACACTGAAGACTGGAGTAATGATGCTGAAAATTCAGCTTTGCTATTACAGGAATAAATGACATTTTAACATACTAAAATAGAAAACAGTTATTTTAACACAATATTACTGCTTTTTATGTATTTTTGATAAAATAATTCTTGGCCTATATCACCTAGCCTGACTACGTCAGACTTCCTACTTCCGCTAATTTCATTTCGCTCCTGTTGTCAGTCTGAGATAGCAGCCTATCTTTCAGTTTTCCACCGGCCTGAAAACAGCCGGCCCAATCAACGAACAGAGAGCGGCTGAGAGCCGTGACGTAGTCGCTAAGCGCCGAGTTTTACATTGTAGGATAGAGAAATCGAAAAACAGAAACGACCGCGGAAATGGGAAACGAGACACGAGATTGTACCGTGGATGCGTAGATTAACTTCGCATAATCTGCAAAAGTCGTTTACAGCCATGTTCACTCCGGTATTTCGCTCGCATCATCAAGTGTTTACAGCAGGTTTACAGTGGAAGTTCGATCATAGATTTGAGTTCGATGCATGATGTCTGTGTTTAGACGCGGATGTGTCGGCGCATAACATAAACTTATCTGATTGGCTTACGGGTAACCAATGATTTTAAACTTCAGACAAGCGCCCCCTAGCGAGAGAGAAAACACTTCTCTATTATGCTATTCCAGACTCTGTCTACGAAGCAAAGTGAAGTAGCAGAGTCTGGTATTACCAGGCTATATATCACCAACCCTACAGTAAATTAATTTTTATGATACAAAACATATTAACAGTACCATAATCAAAATAACAACAACAGTGCTATCTAATGAAGAATGGCATTCACATTGTTCTGCCTATCAGGACAAACGACAGACACTTAATATCTCCTCCCAGAATATGAGAAAGTCTTGTTGTTTTAGGTGTGTGTGTGTGTGTGTGTGTGCATGTGAACTTATCAGGCTGTGTAACCATGGCCACAGCTGAGAAGCTCATCCTCAGTGAGAGATGATGTCCTTACCTCCACTCACTATGAGTACTAATCTATATATAACATGGAGAGAGGAAGAGTGGATGAGGAAAAGAACATTTAGAGGTCAGCTACCATCATGCTGGAATAATAATCGTGTTTTCTCATTATCTTCTACTCTTTTTCTATCCTGCACATCCATCCTCTGTTTCCCTATCACCAAATCTCTCCATCCATCACGAGGCTATATGGTGGTCTGATAAGCTACATGAGTGTCAATCCATCCATCATCTCTCACCTGTGAAGGTGCGCTGGAGGACAGGCCTCCGCTGAGCTCTCCGATCCGGGCCGCTGCTGTGGGGTTGGAGGAGCTGATCAGAACCGGGCCGCTGATCTCCATGGAGTGTCTCTGAGGTGGAGGGGCCAGGCAAGGCTTATGGGACATAGTTAGGGAGGTGAAGGAGTGTCGCTTCTTACTATTCTTCTTTTCCCCAGTAGCTTTCTGGGAGCCGTTGGCTTGGGGGCCTGAGGAAGAGGACGATGGCCCTTCACTGGAGTCTCCTCCGCCTTCAGATGGCTTGTCCAGTTCTATGAGCTGTCGAGCTGCACTGTTAAACTGAAAGTAGAAGATAGAGTAAACAGAAATAATACCTTACTGCACATGTTATTATTATTGTATCTAATTTTGGCCTTTTGGAAACATTGAGAACCAAGAGCACCAAGGCTCAATGCGTCACATAAATGAACAGCTAGTTCTCACACTTTCTTTATATGTAATCTAACGAGGAATTGTAGAGAATGAAAGAAACAGGAGTACACAGAAAGGTACAATTAAGAAAGAGGACAGAGATTGTGATGAATCTTCAAAGTTGGCATGAAACAGAAGTCTGAAAAAGAAGCTATAGTCTTTTCTTCCCTATTGTGACATATATCCAAGTAAAACCAAGAATGTAAACCAGGATTGGATTTTGTCCCTCAGGAATTCGTAGGAAGTCGATGGAAAGTACTTAAAGTGGGCTTTATGTAATAAATGACCCCCTCACCCCCTTTTTGATCTGAAAATCGATCTGATCCATGACTTAAAAACCGCAATATGATCTGAACCGTGAATTTGTTGCACCACTAGTAAAAAGTGATGGAAAAGTTCAAAGACTCGTTAGTGAACAGTATGTGGGGTGGTGGGTGTGATGTGATGGGACTGCAGGCCATGTCTGATTTCATGTGAAACTGAAATCAAAGTCATACGAGCAGAGAGTCTCCAGCTAATGACAGAGCAACACACATTGCCCCGGGAAACTCACTCTCTGCACAAATGAGAGAAGCCAATCAGACCACTCAAATGAAGAGCCCTACACTCTGAATTCAGCTGATCTAGGTCATAAGGATTGATTAAACGCCACTATAGATAGTGAATACAGGTGTAGTGCTTAGTGCATTCTTGGAATTTATTCATTTATTCAAACATAATCTAATTTTTATTCATAAATAAAACCATATGAGATGGGTACATTGCAAGAAATTAGACCTCATGCTCAGGAGCAGGAGTGGAATCAGCATAGATACACTACGAGTCAAAATTGTGGAAACACGCTTGATGTTTCTCATGACTTAACAAACCCTTTTGATTTCAAGGCTTCAAAATGCTTGAAATAAGTTTCAAAGGCAAATCTAAATTGTGCCTACATCTGAATGTCTTTGCTAAACAAAAAATTTATAAAAAAACTAAATTGAAATACATGAGTTTGACCGCTTAGAGAAGGAAAAGCAGTCGATAATTGTCCAGCATACAAGCCAACTTCAAAACCATTTAAAAAGCATTCCAGGATGCACCTCATAACGTTAGTTCAGAGAATGACCAGTGTGTGCAGAGCTGTAATCTAAGCAAAGGATAGTGACAAAGAAAAAGCTAAAATAATGATAATTAAAAGATAATATACTAATAATATAAAACATTTGATTATAAGTAAACAATTAAATATTTTGGGTCACTTCTAAACAATGAATAATAATAATAATAAATAATAATGAATTGACTACTAGAGCAAATGATATAAGACCCAAAGCTACAGCAAATCAAAGAATCAAAAACAATACAGGGCTGCAACTTATGATTCACCAAGCATGAATGGTAATATAATGTAATGATTTCAAGATCAGCTCATCATAATTTTGTGCTAACCTTGCAAACTCAGGCAGACATTAAATTCTCCAGATATGACGGCCACTAAGAGACACATGCCTGATTCCACTTCAAAGTCACTCTGAAAACATACATTTATGGTGGCAGGTAACATGGGAACAGAAAAACCTTTCCCCCCTTTTACTCTATTTCAAGTACCTGAGTGAATGTCACTTTTGATGTCACTGGTATCAGAGATTTCTTTCTCAAAAGCATTCACTTGGAAAAAGTCTGGTTTAGTGAAAATTGCCAAGGCTTTTGTGTAAGCTCGAAGCCTCCGCCCCTCTTTTCCCTCGTTCTCTCGCTCTGAGTGAGAGAGATGCAATTCAAGAAGCACCATTCTGACAGAAGCTATTTTTGAGTGTCTTTTGATGGTTATTTTTTCTCACAGGTTAGACACGTGGCTGGCAGAGCTCACACTGGCTCAGGGTTCATAAAGGTTTTTGTCTATGTTTATGGGGGTAAAGATGTGAAGTGTTTCGAGAACTGAGATGCTGCAACTTTCAGGAGCACACATGAAGTTGGCCACGATAATTGAGGCTATTCTTGTTTGAGGTTGAGTGATTAAAGAGAGCAGTGTTTTAAGATTGTGCATGTCTAATAAAGAGACACACAAGGTGTTTAGAGATTTGAGTCTGATGAGAATTCAACACAGCTCAAATAATTAGCAACAATTTGTGAGCTCTCTGAGATCTGCATGCTTAAAGAGCTGTGCGTTTCAACAAGAGCAGAAACAAAGAAATGGTGGGGATGAAAAACTGGCCAAATGAAGAGGATGTGACAAAAATGGCAACAACTAATACTTTTGAAAGCAAACTCTTTAAAGGGTGGAGAATAGTTTGAAGGTTTCCAAGACTAAAGCCTTGCTGAAGAGTACATCTGACTAAATATAAAAATGTCAGGAAACAATGACAGTTTAAAGGCACTGATATGACTCACCTCTACATAAGATATGGGGAAGATGCCAATTTTATCTCCCAGCATGCCTTCCGCCCAGTTCTCATCCACACGACGAATCACAGTAAGAATATCATCCTGAGGGCAGACGGAATAAAACAGGTTCCTTGTTATTCAGCCACAAGCCTTCACAGCAATTTGTTAAAAAGTTCATAAAAAATGTACAACTCGAAGGCATGAATGAAAGCCAGGCTTTTTTTTTTTTTTTTTTTTTACAAAAATCTATCCAAAACACAAATAGCTGGAGGGTAACTTGCACACTTATGTTGCAAACAGAAGAAAATGTTTCTTTTTGTTTCTGCAACATTATAGCAGTGCTGTTCGTTCACCCTTAAAATTAGACACCATTTGTTTTCCCAACTGGAACATATAAAAGGAGAAATTCTGAAGAATACTCATGCCTCTTTTTCCAATCAAAGTAAGAGTATCTAATGCATGAACTAATTCTAATGAATTGACTTGTAAAGTGCTACCATATTTCTTTATGAACTTGTGGATGGGTGTGTGTGTACTTAATGGGAGAGTAAAGATTAATTTCGAACTTTACAAATGTTCAGCACCTTTGAGAATGGCAAGCAGTCCTTGTCAGCCTCCTTGTCTTTCAGCTCAAAGTCATACAGGGCCTTGCATTGAGGGGGTGGCTGTGGGAGAGGTTTGATGACCTGGACAAAGTTGGTGGGGAAGAATCCATGAACTCCACCCATCTCTCCATGGTACCAGTTTTCATCCACCTGCCGGCGCAGGATGATGATGTCACCCTTGCTGAACTTGAGATCTCCGGGTTCTTTGCCATCATAGTTGTATAAGGCCTTGGCACAGGGTAGCTGAGGTACTCCCTGTAGTAAAGAGAAAGGCAGGAGGAGGATTACTAAAAGTGAAAGTTCAGGGTATCCAAAGTAACTTGGATTCATGGATAATGCAAGATCAGCACTCAAAAGCACATTCATTTTTCAAACTCATAGGACAGGCGAAGGGTGAGCATGATAACCACAGCCAGCTTCCATAGAGCATGACCATGTGTGGAGTGGAGGAGTGTAAAGTGAAAACAGGGATTCTATAATAAACCCTTCACTGCAAGTTTTTTTAAAAAACATATACACTCATATCTTTGGAACCTTTCACAAACTATCCTTAACATTGACATCTGCAATGTGAAAAGAAATAAATAACCACATATATAGTCTTTGCTCAGCTATACACAACGTCAAAATGCTAACATAAGCTCAATGATAGCTTTTGTGCTGTTTAAGAGTGATAAGTCTGTCTGGCTTCTCTTCTAGCCTGACCTTGTTGCCTTCTCTCTCTGTTTGACTGTGCCGGGCTGCTTTTTCTGTCTTCTTTGCACCGTTTCTGTTGCTTAACTTACTGACTGCCTCCTTGTCTGACAATCCCAAAATACCCTGGGATATGCCAATGGATTCAAAATGTTGTGGGGCAAGCCCATTTATCAATGTGTGTGGAGTTTTATGGTGCAGAACCAGTCGTCTGGAACCGGTCAAAGATCCTTTCAACCCTGACAATGATCCACAGCCAGAAAGAGGGAGGAGGAGGCAGACACAGTCCTGCTCAACTGAATGAGCCCTTTTCAGGCAAACTGTTCAAGAGAGTGGCCTTCTGTCCAAGAGAACCCCCTCCAACCACCCAGCATAAAGCGCAATGGGCTTCCTCCACTGTAGCATGCATCTCCTGCCCATAGTGAGGAGAATGACAATCACAACACCAATAACAACGAGAATCAGAAAATAACCATGAAAGACATAAAGGTATTGGAAAGGAAGGAAAAAGAAAAAAAAAGGAAGGATGGACAATGGTATGGACAGATAGGCAAGAAGGACGTAAGGGAGGAAGAATGGAAGAAAGGTAATTAGGAATGCAGGGAGATAGGAGGAAGGACGTTGTTTAGGCAGGTAGACAAGCAGATAGTAAGTAAGTAAGTAAGTAAGTAAGGAAGTAAGGAAGGAAGTAAGGAAGTAAGGAAGGAAGGAAGGAAGGAAGTAAGGAAGGAAGGAAGGAAGGAAGGAAGGAAGGAAGGAAGGAAGTAAGGAAGGAAGGAAGGAAGGAAGGAAGGAAGGAAGGAAGGAAGGAAGGAAGGAAGGAAGGAAGGAAGGAAGGAAGGAAGGAAGGAAGGAAGGAAGGAAGGAAGGAAGGAAGGAAGGAAGGAAGGAAGGAAGGAAGGAAGGAAGGAAGGAAGGAAGGAAGGAAGGAAGGAAGGAAGGAAGGAAGGAAGGAAGGAAGGAAGGAAGAATAAGGAAGTTGGTTAGGTAGGTAAACAAGGAAAAAGTGGGTAGGCAGATAGATGGTAAGGAATGGAGACTAAAGTAAAGTAAAATAAGGAAGGAAGTAGGGGTGTGACGGTTATTATATAACCGTGAGACCGATGGTTATAGTTGAACACCGTCATTAGAACTCTATAGACCTTATGCACCAGAGAAACGAGGGTGCCGCCATCTTTAGAATTTTGTCTTTGAACTTCTGTTTTTGCGGTCGCTCTGTATATTTCTATGGCATCGCTGTCGAGGAGTAATTAGCTGGTGAAGTGGATTTACTTATTGTAGAGTTAATGAAAGTTATCATGAGCATTGTAATGTTATGTAAAGCATTATGTACTTGTACTTACTTTACATTATGTAATGTAAAGCAGATGTCTTAACAAATGTCGACCGCAAAATTTTTTAGACGAGCCATTCATTCATAACTACGCAAGATCGCTGGGAAAATTAACACCGTGTTATTAAGATATCTTGCAGATAAGGTTATATACTAATTTCAGTGTTGGGGAGTAACGGAATACAAACGTTACGTATTCAGAAAACAAATTATGAGTAACTGTAGTCTCCACAGAACATAAAATATTCATTTTATTTTATTTTTCGTGTTTGCATTTATGAGGAAAAAACAATGTTACGGACGTGACCTCTCTGAAAGCGGCACTAAAATATGCTTTAAAACTTTCACAAAGACATCAAACAGAAAGCCCAAAACCTTTCTTTAAAGTGAATATTGTTTTGTATTAATTGTATCTTAATTTTAATCAATGTTTCATCAAACAATTGCCTGGATTTAATAAATAAGATAATCACGAAACGGAGGCACCAGCACATGAAATGGAGCTCGTCTCATAAATGAACCGAAACTAGCGTATAAAGTAGCTACTTGCCTGACAGAAATGTCTACTTTTAAACAGAACAATTCAAAACGAAAGAACACAGACTACAGACTGCTCTCTGCTTATGCAATCTATATGAAATGAGCATTTCTCTCTGGCGCATTCACAACTGCGAAGATCGTGAGTTAGCATCATCAACTTCTTCTTTGCAGCCGACACTGACAAAGAAAACACTTGTTTATTAATAAACAATTAAAAAAATCTCCTTGCTATATTTTACATATTCATAATCATCACTTTTGCCTGTTCTTTGTGACAGATTTTAGGTGCTTTATTGGCAGCGCCACCCATACATGTTACATGAACGCGTCACCACCACATCACCAGAATAGGCCTGTTTTTTTGGTTAAGGATTTGTTTACTGTGTGATTCATTTAATGGAAAGCACATTCACTGCTAGTTGCCTTGCTGTAAATTTTAAATAAACGTAGAGGAAGTAGCTAATCAGTGTCTGCTCGTTTATTCAAACTAAGTTGTCCTATAACAGACAAACGTCGCTACGTCCCGCCCTGCCGATGAGCTGAGCATGCATGCAATTTTTTCAGAGGGACGAAATGCATGTTTCTTAATTGTTGAACATAAGTGTAACAAAATAAAACATGTTGGAAACATGTTTATCACATAATTAACCCTCTATTGCATCAAATATTAATTAGACATTGTAAAAAATGTTTTGCATGTTTTTATTACTTAAAATGAGCTAAATAACAGATATATATACAAATTTTTTTTTTTTTTTAAGTTTAAAGGAGGGTCGTTGGTAAATTGTTGCCGTATGGCAACAATATGCAATCGTGGAAAGTACCATAATAAAATCCACATTTTTTTCAAAAAACTCTTTTATTTAATTTTTGTTTTTTTTACATTTTATTTAAAACAAGACTCAACAAATCCATCTCATACTTAGTGAAATGTTTAAACAAACATTTATACAGTAAAAACATTCTTAGGGCTGCACAATTTGGGGAAAATGTCATATTGGGATTATTGAGGTCAATATTGCAATTGCGATATGCGATTGCGATATAATAAACAAATGGTTTCATGAGTCAATTTGTTTGGTTCTAAAGCAAAATGCACACACAGATTGTGTGCAATGTGTGCAATTCTTTGAAAAAGTCACGATTCGCCTCTCACAAAGTAGCATGCTCTAAACACACAGGTCTCTTAAGGGGACAGAATAATGTAAGTGGACTTTTTATTTGCAATCGATTCTGTAATCGTGGCATCCGTAATCGTAATCGGGATTAGAAATTCGATTAATTGTGCAGGAAAGAAAAAAAGATGGTATGCAAGTTGGCAGGTATTTGGGTGGGTAGGAATAAAGGAACAATTGTAAAAATGGAAGGAAGAAGGGAAGGATGAAAAGATGGACAAAAAATTAGATAGTATGCAGGTGGCCAGGTATATAGGTGGGTAGGAATAAAGGAACAATTGTAAAAAGAAGGAAGGAAGGAAGGAAGGAAGGAAATGGGTCAGTAAAAGTTACCTAGGAAGGAAATAGGCAAGGTAAGGAGGCAGACAAGCAGGAAGACAGGAAGTAATGATGGTACGTAGAAAGGCAGATTGAGAAAAGGAAAGAAAGAAAGAAAGAAAACAAGGGAAAACAGAGAGAGAGAGAGAGAGAGAGAGAGAGAGAGAGAGAGAGAGAGAGAGAGAGACACACTGATGCCGTACTTAAAGCCCAGAGTAGGATCAGACAGTGACTAAGCAGCACTCACCACAGAGAGGACAGACGGTCAAGCCAGACACCGAGACAACTAACTAGAGGGCAAACTGACCTTTCAGAAACCACATCCTTTCTTTAAACTTAAAAAACAAACCAAAAAGGAAATAAAGATTAAACTAAGAAATGTTATTTGCTCACAATACTATGTAATTTGGGCCGACAGCTTTATTTGATGTAATGTAACTCTGCCAAAATCCACCGACTCGAACAACTCAGAAATCAAAGCTCCATTCGTCTGTGCACCTCTGTGCACTCTTCGAACCCCCTTCTAGTGGCCTCTCTCAAAGGCAGCTGTCAGCAGATCTGCAGATTTACCCACTTTGCACAGCTTAGAGCATGAAACAGACAGAAAGCGTGAGAAAAGAGGAAAGACATGAAAGAACAAGGGATAAGATGGAAGGAAAAGAGACAAAAAGGGTAGGATGGTAAGGAGGAAAAGAAAGAGTTTGATCAAAAGAATTTTAGGATGGCCGGTGTGTGTTTTTCCGGTCCAAGCCTTGCGTGTGAAAACGAAGGGTACTAGAGATTGCTTGAACTGGACTGACATTAAAGAACATTCAGGCTTTTATCCAGTCCAAACAGAGCACTGAAGGTGTGCGTGTGTACGCTTGCCTGTTTGTTAAAGGTACATGAATCTCAAAGCTCTATTAAAAAAAATTGTGCCCACTTGCAGTCTTAGAGGTTTTATGATCGCAAGACTCATTCTGGTCCAATAATTCTTACATGAGAATGGAGGGATAAACACCAGTCTGTCTCACTGAAGATCTAAATAACACGATCAGACCTACAGGATATTGTAAAACTAATGCAAGACAACTCTGAGAGTCCAGTGGACCTGAAATTACTCAGCGCATCACAACTGTGCTAAACTTCTCTCACTGCAGGGAAAAACAACAACACCTGAAGCAAATGAGATTATAATGTAAACAAGATACCTAAAAATACCCAGTAACAAGATAAAAACCTTCAGTGGTTCTCAGAGGGCAGGCATGCTGATTTCATACTCTCTAATTGACAATTACAAGTGATTTTTCATTTAGCAGATGCTTTACAGTGACTTACAGTTTTCACCATGATTGGGGGGGGATTCCCTCATGCATGGAAATTTGCAAAACTATTTCATAGTGCCAATCAAATTAGTAGAAGTTGTCATGTTTTTTTTGTTTGTTTTTTTTTTACAAATTGGACTGGTCCAATCGTTTCAAATTAGATGACAAATTAGTGGCCAAAATCGGGCAGTGTGACCTTGGCTTAATAATGTCAAAGATTTCCAGGACTAAGCTGTTACTGAAAAATTTAGATGAATCAAGAACTATTTGGACTCTGAATTTAATCTAAAGTGCCATAAGATTTCTTATCATTGTTAAATGTCTAGCTCAAGGGCAAAATGGAAACCATTCTCAGGTCATTTTATGTGGGGTTTGATTCTATAACCTTTGGGTTATTAGCACAGATATTTAACCACTCCCCAATAAAAAGGGTGGATAAAGTAGAACTGGAAAACAAAGCATGTCTACACAGTATGTCAAAATGCATGTGCTAAACACTAGGCCATGACTTTTTCAGGTAATACTATTGGTAGTGAATGATATATTTAATAAAAAACTGAGAGCTAAATAAAAAAAACTAAATGAACAGGGGATCTGTTCTTCAGATTTGGCTGGCGGCGATGTTTGACGTTTCTTAGTGGAGTGTAACCTGCCTATAATTTGTCAATGTGTGACAGCTAGATGTGCCTAATAGACCACTAATGAGAAATGTGTAATCCAATACTAATGAGCTCTCCAAGTCAACAAGCCATCAATCACTATTAAGATTCTAATATCCACAAACATCCTGACTGTCTCTAAATCACTGTTAGAGGCAATCTAATGTCATACCATACAGCCTTTTAACTCACTTAGTGAAGACTTTCTAGCCACCCCCGTATTCCTCGTTCATTCATTTTCATTTCACACACATTTCATCTGTGACCCATCAGTGTCTAGATCATGTATTAGACATGTTGGCAGGGCTCCAGAGTAAAGAAATGACAAGAGAGCCACTACAATGAATCAGTTAAAGGAGCTGTATGTAAGAAATTTATTTAAATTAATCATACATTTTCCCTGATATGTCACTAGACATTAAGAAATCATGTTCATTTCAAATACTTATATCACTGACAACAGTAGCCACTGACGGCCAGGATATTGTCATTTAAAAAGTGAAGTTGCAGCCCTCAACTGATGTTGATGTTGTCATGTTGTGTTTTGTTCTGATGAGATTACTGATGAGAGACACCTATGAGACGCACCGGTCTTGTATCTCTCACGGAGGAGCGGGAATTTTCTTAGCAATGTTAAAGCGCACATCAACCGATCACTTGTTTAGCGTTCATGTAAACACTACATTCAGATTCACCAATCGGAATGAATTCAGTTAGAATGAAACAAAAGGTGTGCATGTAAACAATGCAAAATTACGATTTTTGCTTCATCTGAGGATTTTTTTCCAGACAAAAAATACATAAATCTCTCGTCTCAGTGGGATATGAGTGTGGAAAGCACGGTAATTTGAAAATACGACAGATTTTCTACTAATATAAAGCTTAATGCTAAATCCTAAAGTATCCCTTTAACAAGAACAGATTCATAACAATCATACGTTCATGAATCGGACATTGCAGCTGGTGTTGCATCATTTTATTTTAGTCACAGTTGATGATCTATTAAAGTAGTGCTAGGAGTCAATCCTAAAGGCAAAATTACAATGAGAAAGTAATTAAAAAAGGTTACACCAGCTGGGGTGCAATACCAAACAGACACTCCACACATTAAATGAAGCAGTGCATGTTTGGAGTTATAAAGGGTGCATTAAAAAGTACTCTGTGTGTGGAAGAAGGGCAGTGCAAGGTTTCCCTGATGTGTTTTTTTTTTTTTTAAAGCTGTTATAAGAGTTTGGGGAGGGTGGGTGAGGCAGGAGACCATCTGACCCCCATCTACATGTAGATAATTTTGCTTAAGAAATCCCTCAACACTGACAAAGATGACAGGAAAAAGAGGACAACTCCCAAGGGGCACAAGCAATCAAACCCATCACACAGTAGTGCTTCCCTCATAACCCTAGCACAATCAGACTCAACAAATGGAGATGACGCTGTGCTATTGACAGGAGTTTGTGCTTGTGGCGTCCATGTTGTTTTCATTACGGCTACATTAGCTGAAATGGGCTGCTAATGGCTCTGTTTATGACCACTGGGAAATGACCTGACCTGTCCCTCATCTGTGTCCTCAGCTAAAAATGGACTCCCACCCACAGCTGCTGCTGAAGCCTCATACTTTTCACCTCAAGACTAACGGGCATCCCTGCTGAAGCTTTAGTGGATAATTACTTTGTAAAGGATGATAGATCAGGTGTGGAGGATGCTGAGTGGGCGCTTACGACTGAGGGAAGGAGTGAATTGATTCAGTCAATGCAGGGATGGGGTCTGAATAGCAAAACATCAGGTTTAGCCAGGCGAAGGAAACAAATATTCATCTGCAGCAATGATTTTAGTCTGTCATGAACGCAGTAAGGAGCAAAAGTTCATCAGACTGCAGCAAGACCTTGATGAGGAACGGAAAGAACAGTGTTCATGTTAGATCAGAGAGAGAGAGAGAGAGAGAGAGAGAGAGCTAATCAGGTTAGACATGTACTTGTCCTGTCCTTCTACATTCAACCCTCGACCATTACATCCAATAAATGAACAGTGTTCTCCGATGGTCAAAATTTAAATGGGATATAAGGTTTCCATGGCAACATCTGCAGAAGATCCAGAGTTCTTGCTGTCACTTTCATAGCAAAACACAGAAATGAGAGGTGGGGAGGTGGCGAGATGCAGAAGTTTCATGGCAGAATGTTAGAAAACAACATTTGCTTTCACACACTCTGAGAGGTAAAAATAGCTCATGGAAAACAAATGATATTTAACCCCTTTATGTGCAAACTGAAGATATATTACAGACGGTCCCAGATTATTGTTGTTCAACATTCACTGCACTTTAAAACATCACACTCTACTTGCTCAGGACAAACTGAGTATCATTAGAACGATTAAAGACTCCAGCTTCCAAATTCGACCACTATATTTATGATAAAACTGTGTTGCAATGATATTAATTTATGTCAGGAGTGCAAAATATATATTTTTTAAAAACCTAATCCACTATAGTTTAACACTGCCTTTTCAACCCTTTAGACAGAAACACAAAACACACAAATGCAATCTTGTCAACAGCCTTGTTATTTTTATTTTATAGGATGCTGGAAAAAGGGCTGATTGTTTAAATTACTTCTAGTCGTTTTTTATTAGCTTGCAATGTAGCGTATACACAAACACACATACTTTATCACACTTTATCGTGACACTGCATGAATGCCTGTGAGATATTATCCCAACACCAATAAACCACAGAACAGAGAGAGAATCACAAAAACAGGAGGCAAAGTAAAGCTCAGAAAACACATGCGGCTAGCTTTCTGGATCCCAGATGTGCATCTGGACCAGGATCACAGATGAAAACTGAGCAGAATGGCTTTCTCCTGATCCCTCTTTCCCAGCACTCTCATTTAACTTATACCTTAGTTACGGCCATGTCCATCAAGTCACACACTTGTGTCTATTTAAGCCATGTGACCATCACACCAGACATCCACCACATAACAACCCACACCTGTTCCACAGTCACCGACCTCCATAAAACCTCTGCATTTCACCTTGCCGTGGGGAACCGGACTACACTTTAGGGGCTCATGGGAACCACGGCCATTACAACTCGATTGAGTCAATCTGCCACAAAACCGTGTGCAAAGTGTCATGGGAGTTGAAGTCCTTTCATGAGATCAAAGCTGCCTAAATGTGTGGACAAATGAACCATGAAACAGGCATGTGTAAAGCTAAATTTTAAACTAGAAGCAGAGGCCTAGTTAAGAGGAATAGAAAAGCCTTTTTCATTGAGTAAAACACTAAACACATGGGAGTACAGAGGAGATGTTGCCGAGGCAGAGACTTTTCTGTAAGCTACAGATTAGTCATCAAAAAGAAACTGTTTTAACATGGAGGGGGTCTGAGGTTTATAGTGGAATTATGGAAAAGTAGCATGTGGTTTTCATGAAGCTTGTGCGTAATTGTGTGTATTTGTAACTAACTTGCTGGAAAAATAAAGTAAATGTGTGCTGCTATTTTGCACGTGGACAATTTTTCTCTCACTGTGGTTGTGTGTGTGTACACTTGCCTTACCTCACTTACAGTAAAGATAGGTGGTTTGGGGTGTGCTGAGGATCACAGATTGTATCTCTTAACACTGCATGGGCAGACTAACACAACCCTCAATCTACAGCACTGGGGAAAACTTCTATTTGAGTTTTAACCTCACCGTATCTTCTTTATTCCTCAACTCATATACCTCAGAGAAGACCACTGAGCAATCGTATTTTCAGGCGGGTTCAGTGCTTTCAGACTCCAGTGTTCCAAACTGCCATTTTCCCCACACAATTTCGAATGAACCCAGCTTGATTTACACCCTTAAAAGGATCATACACATACACCTGTCCGACAAACGCAACATCGGAGCCTTTTCTTGCCTTATTTGAGGCAATGTCCGTTTTTACTTTTATTCAGCAAGGATCAAAATTCACAGACATTTATAATGTTACAAAATATTTTGACTTATAATATATTATAATGATTTCTGAAGGATCATGTGACACTGAAGACTGGAGTAATGATGCTGAAAATTCAGCTTTGCCATCACAGGAATATATATTTAAAAAAATATAATATAATAAAACAATACTGTAATACTATGTAACAACATTACTGGTTTTACTGTATATTTTGTTGGTGATGAGCATCAGAGATGTCTTTCAAAAAAAGAAAAAAAATCGAATCAACCTACAGTTAAAAAGCACAAGAATCTCATAAATCCTCATTAAAGGGTAAACTCGTTCAGGAGCAGTGACATGGGAAATTTAAGGACCATATGGCAGAGGGACATTGGTGAAGAAATTGGTCTGGCATTTTGGTGGGGTATGGTAAATGTATAAAAGCAAGGGGGAAGTTCACTCAAAATAAGATTCTCCACAGATAGTACCAGTACCACACTCCGGTAAGACTTTTCACGATGAAACTGATGAAAGACAATTTATGTTGGAAATGACAGCTGGAAACCGGTACCTTTCTACACGGTATTTGGGAATGTAGTCTTGTTAAACCATTCTGGAAAGAAGTCATGGATGTTTTAAGTTAAAAATATCTTTAACTCCTAAACTGTGTCTATTAGGTGACAAGTCTCAAATACCTAATGTTTTAAACCGTGTATTTTCTATATGGTATGTATTACAATGGCTAGTGGGGTTATTTTGAGATCCTATAAGACAATGAAAGCCCCAGAATTGAAATAGTGGGCTAGAGCAATGGTAGAAATAGCATCTTACAAATCTATGCTTAACTGAGTAAACAATGTTAGAGAGGAGTCTCCTTGGGAAGAGTTCTGGACACATATTACAGTAAGGTCTCAAAATGAATAGATAACTTTGTGTTTTGTCTTGTACTGTATTTGATTTCATGATCAAAATGTGCATGTAACCCTGTTTGTATCGTAATGTTGTACTCCTGTCACCTATCAACCTTCCAAAAGAAGCAATAAAAAAACAAATCAACCACAAACTTTTGAATGACAGAATTCCTAAAGGAAACATTTTTGAACAGCGTATAATGTATAGACGCATATTACTGGATGTTTGTTACCCGTTTTAAAACTACAACCTTTCACTCATGAACCCGAACAATAATATCCAACAATAACCAACACGCCACACCACCACATTGCCTATAAACGCTGTCTTCTGCAGTCTCTTCTGTATCTCTCAACTGCTATTTTCTCTTATTTTTTTGTTCCATCTCCTTCACTGTATCTTTCTCTCTCTTTACTTAGCTGACAACACTTCTGGTCTTTATGCACACTCTCTTTCTCTACCACAGCATGAAGCCGTTACAAATGCAGAAATAATGACGAAGCGGACGGTGTGCTTGAAAGTCTGTGAAACACATAATGTGAAGATACGTGTGTGTGCGTGTGTATGTGTACGTGTGTGTGTGTACATTAGTGACAAGACAGACTGAGTGAATAGAGTCAATGAGAAGTAATTAGCACTGGAGAGTGCATTCTTTTCTCTCTTTCCCCTCCCACCAATCTTTCTCAAAACCAATGCTGTTGCCTGAAAAGGTGGTCTGAGGTACAGTTCTCTGGTACGTTTTTCCGTTGGAATGAATGCAATTGTTGGTAAAATTCTACTGATCACGTACAGTATAATTTGCATCTTTCATGCTCCTGGCCACACTTATACTATAAGCACATTCCTCAAAGCTGTTTATCTCTGAATAAATTGTCTTCGGAGAGCAGCTTGCATATTTCGCATCTCTTGCATCCGCACGCAGCAGACAAATGAAAGTGCTGTTCTGTGCATGTAAAGTTTTGCCGGTAAATCCAAAGCGACAAAAGGATGAATAAAACAACTTCTCAGTTCCAAGTCGTCAGGACTAAGCAATCAAACTAAATGTAAAAAAAAAAAAATGTCCGCCTGTGCTCCCTTTTTCCATCTATTCCTGCCAGTTTCCCATTCCATGCAATTCATCTCTCCTTCTTATACAGCTTAACCCTCAGACGCAAACCCCCTCTCTATCGCTCACATGTCAAATCTCTCACCTAACTGTCAAGGCTTCATTTCATTGGTTGGTTTATTGGGCCCAGAATGCAATGCTCTGCAAGCTAGGTGACGATACAGATACAGCTTGGCGCAGTGTTAACACGAAAACAAGGCAATCACCTGCTCTCATCTCTTCAAACAATCCGGGATAAATCTGGATAACAGGAATCCTGGTAAAGGTGAGCTACAGAGATCAGTAACCCTGGCCGGCAATATCTTCAAAATCTTGTTCATAAACCAACATAGAGCAGAGTTACTTGGTAACAATCAGACTTATATTCACTTCGAACATTCAGAGCTATCAGAGGAAGTAAAAAGAAGAAAAACAAAAAGTGAAAACAGTGGGCTGGTTCCAATGGTGACAGGAAAAAGTCTAATGTAATTTGGTGTGATCAGAGGGGGGGAGAAGCCTGAAAGAATGAGACTAATGAGGTTAGCGTAGCAAACTTTATTAAAGCGCTAAACACACACTTGCACTTTAGTGCCAACAGGCAACGCTGAAGCTGTTCCAACCCGAGTTCCCCAGGCCTGATTAGCACAATATTCAGAGCTGATTCCTGCAGTTTCACGCACACCCACAGAGCTGCCTCTCTAATCCACTTCATAGTGTTACAGTCACACAACCATCAGCAATTAATCACACATCAGCTGAGGAGATAGAGATAGATATAGAGATAGAGAGAGAGGTAGAGATAGAGATAGAGCTGTGGGGGGGGCAAAGAATGAGCCAAACAAAACAAAAGTGTAAGGATTGCAAAGAGAAAGTGAAAAAGAAAAGAAAATGCAAAAAAGATCATAAAAGAAAGTGAGCACAAGCAAGAACAAAAGTCAAAGAAAAAAAGCAAAAGAGCAAAAATGTAAAAATTAAACAGCACAAGAGGAAAATGAGCCAAAAAGAAAAGAAATGGCACAAGAACGAACAAAAAGAGAAAGAAAAAGCAAAAGAGAGCAAATATGGATATGAATTTAAATGACATAGTAAAGAGTGTGCAAGAAAGCAAAAGGTTTTTTGGTGGAGGGGAAGGCGCAAAAGAAAGACTTTAAAAAAAAGAAAAATGACCACAAGGAAGGGAATAAGAAAGAATGAGCACATGAAAAAAAGAAAATTGAAAGAAAGAAAATAAGAGAAAAGGTAGGCTAAATAAGGAGGAATAAGTAGAAAGAAGGATATGAGTATAGGAAGAAAACTAAACCGAACAAATGAAGCATAAAGGAAGTTAAATGTCACTCAAGGGAGAAATGCAGATGAACTGAGATATAGAGCCCCCTGAGGACCTCATCTGAACTTTCACAACAGACAGAGCCGCAGAAGAGCGTGTGACACAAAACAGAGCCACAGGAAAACTCCTCCACACATCACAGTCAACCACACGACCAGAGAGAGGTGAAGCAACATCAATCTCACACACCAGGAGATCTGGGAGAGCTTTTCAACATCAATATGATGTTTAATACTAGAACTCAAAAATATTCTGCATGATTATGGAACAATGCAATTATTAGGCTTATTATTATTATTTATAAAACACACAGCCCCTTCAGAATGAATATATATATATAGAATATTATTAGAATGCAGTTCATATGGTATTCCAAAACAATTTTTGTTAGACAAATAAATATTTAATTGAAGTAACCCTAAGATTTTAAAAGACAAGTTTGGTATTTTACTATTAAAGCCCTGTTTTAAGATAATTTCTGATGAAATAGAACGGTTAAGATTAAAATTTGGACAGATGCTGCTGTCCCGAGAAATTTAGGTTTTTGTGGTAGCACCCCCCACAATGGTTTCATAGGTGCACTGGAACAATCATTCATAAAACGCATTAAACTTTAGTTTACAAAGACGTGAAACTCACTGAGTGGTCTGGGGTGTTCACTGATATGCTCACACAAAAATCGCTGCCAAAGATGCTTTCCAACAGGTTTTATCGTTGTTTTTGTCCAACTCCAATGACTTGTGCTGTATGTTCTGTGATGTACGTATTACTCCGCCGCCGTAAACGGAAATGGGGTTGTTTGTATTCTTTGCAATTGGCAAAGGTGCATTATCGCCACCAACTGGGCTGGAGTGTCTATTATTCAAGCTCTCAACGGAAGAATGTACGGGTGTGAAGCGTTTGGAAAAATAGGTCCACCGTTTTACAACGAATGGTAAAACAGCTGTTGGAAAGCATCTTTTGCAGCGATTTTTGTGTGATCTTCTCAGTGAACACCCCAGACAACTCGGTGAGTTTCACGTCTTTGTAAACTAAAGTTTAATGCGTTTTATGAATGAATCTTTCAGTGCACCTATGAAACCATTGTGGAGGTGGGGGGGGTTCTACCACAGAAACCTAAATTTCTCGGGACAGCAGCATCTGTCCAAATTTCAATATTAACCGTTCTATTTCATCAGAAATTATCTTAAAACAGGGCTTTAATTGTAAAATACCAAACTTGTCCTTTAAGCGTTTCTAATGTTTTATGAAAAAGTATTTGTTAATTAATTATTTTTTTATTTTATTTATCTAGAAGTATTTTGGGGGTGTTTTATGCCTTTATATACACTCAGGATAGTATAGAGAGCAGAGTCTATAAGTCAGAGCACTGACCAAAAGGCTGTCGTGTCCGACTACATTTTAGGATGTGCCTTCCTTTCTGCAGTTGCTTCACCCCACAAAGTTTTGGGAAACCCTGCCCTAGAGCAAAGGAACATCCATCCTGAAAGGATGCAGATTTGAGGAGGAGGAAGGGAATGTTTGGACACGCACAACCACTGAAACTTCTCAACTATGTGCAGCTTAATCTTTTGGGTATGGGGTCAAAGGTCAGACCCAAAAAAGCCCATCAATCAACATGAGGCAGAAGACCTGTCAATCAATCACCTTTACCCATGTATCAAGACTGAGGGAGCGCGTCTCCATTTCAATAACAACTCCTCGAATAGAGCTATTATTTATAGATAATTTAAAATGCGGATCAAGATCAAAACAGACACACAAACAGTGTGATTAAGCAAATCAGATTCATCAGATAGCAGCCCTGAGACCACACAGAGTGACATGTAGATATGTGAGTGTGGTTCAGTCCAGGTGGGCCATCACAGGTGTGACAGATTTACTACAAAACAGCACCAAAAGAAAACATTATAAACACAAAAACACAGCTGTCAGGAGAGCTCAGGTGCCTTACTAATATGCCACACATACACCGTGGCATGATAATATATGGATTGGTTAGAGTTTATTGATTGGTGAATAATGACCAGATGTGACTCAGCTGGGAAAGATGCAGATGGCGGCAATGAATGAATGCATGCAAGTGTGTGTGTGTGTGTGTGTGTGTGTGTGCGTGTGTGTGTGCGCGTGTGTGTGTGCGCGCGCGTGTGTGTGTGTGTGTGTGTGTGTGTGTGTGTGTGTGTGTGCGCATGTATGTGTGTGTGAGGAGCAGATGTTAATATTACCAAATGAAATATTCAAGGGTATATCGGTCTATGAGATAACCATTTACAATCTGATTGGCTGGTTTAGGAGTAAGAGCATGGAAAACAATCTTTATGTGAATGATCCTGATAGAAACGCTTTAAAAATATAATGACAAAAAAAAAATCTGTTAATTCCAAGGACAATACCTATAAAATTTAATTGCCTAATCATTGTAACTCTACACCACAGCTATAAGATAAAGACATAGCTAATGAAAGATAAAATCATTAACAACCAATCACAACCCACCTGAGCATTTAAAGTGCCAGATGACAAAACTGCAGCACAAGTTTATAATAAATAGAATGTTATCTTTTGTTGGTGTGGACACTAATATAGTTTATTGTTCTTATTGTGAACTGGCCTTTACTCTGTGAATGGTGCTAGCTGAATAGTCCAAAAAGACAAGTCATTGATTTGATTCAGCCTAAACTTCTCCTCTGTGAAATATCCAGCATTAGCAGAGAGAAATCTAGGAATCCATATTGATACCCATTTTCCATATTCTCAGGCAGAATAAACGGAATGAGGACCAGACCGTGAACAAAAAGTCAGTGCAAAAATAATATGTCATTCGCACTTTAATAGACCAAAAAAATTAAACACTATATTCAATGTCGGAACTGAAACTGCAATTAGTCTAGTTTCAGCTTAAAGACATGAGTAATTCCTGACATCGAAGACACTTAAACACACAGAGACAGAGAAACTCACACACCCTTCCCCAAGGGCCCACTGGCGTTCTCCACTAAACAGAGTCAGTCTCCATGGTTACGCTTTTAACACCTGATTAGGTCTTTTGATCCCTACCCTGAAATTATGTAACCTCAGGGCAGAGTAATGGACAGTCACACCCAGCAGAGCCACAGCATACACAAACACATCCAAAACACAACAAACCCCAACACACCTGCCTGCGCCGCAGCATGCTAACACACACACCTCTGAATACACTCAAAGACACTCAAAAACAACAGGAACGCACGCACAAGGCTTTTAACAAATAGTGGGCCAAACTTTGAAACACAACTCACATCAGCCTCATTTATTGTTAATACGCACATACACACTCAAACACAAACCATCTGGAGGCCTGTGGGAAACATTACGCTGTTGAGAATGACTTCCTGCTAACGGCTGCAAGAGAAATGAGGGAGGGAATTAAAAAAGGCGAAACGGATGAAAAGGCAGAGAACAAGAAAATGGAAGCAAGGGAGTAATGGGTAATAAAAGGAGGGGAGAGAGGGGGAAATGAGCTGATACGCTTGCAGAGAGTACAGCGGGAAGGAAAAGAGGAGACAAGACTGAGAAAAAGAGAGAAGGGGATCTGTACAGCGTTGCCTACAGGGCCTTAATTAAGGGGTTATTCGACACAGGCACGGGTCAGCCAGAGGTTGCCGCGGCAACCATGACATCATCAAAAAGGGCCAGTGTGAGTCAACGCTGACCACTCGGCCACAGGGAAGCAAAGGGGCGGGTCAAAGGAATGTCACTTGTATAAGAGCCAGGACGCAATAAACAGCATTCCTTGTTCCTTGCGTAAAACACCAAGTACCGCCAAAAAAACACAGAGAGGCGAACAAGCAAACAGACTGCTGAGAGGAGGCAGGGAGAGAGGAAAAGCTCCACACATCAAAAGAGCGCCCGCAGAGTTTAGATTTTAGGACTTTTGGGGTTTGAGGAGGTTTCCGCCGAGGAGGTTGCTCTCACGAAACTGTCCCTAACGGACAAACACTTTGAGTTGAACGGTCCCAAGCGGTGCGTGTGGGTGTGCGACCGGGTGAAATGTTCAGGATTTCTCTTGCAATCTGTAGGATATGTGGGGCAAAGAGAGAGAAAATGAACTTTGTTCATAGCGATTGTAGTCCAGCACTTAGACAGACGTTTTGGGCTGTGGTGATAAGAGTTGTTTTTTGTTGTTGTTATTTAGCATCTAACACTTGATTAATATATAACCAACTAACTCGTTTTTTGTAATAAATAACTTTGAAAAAGCTTAATAAACAATTAAAGCACTCTTTCAATGCCATGAAAATTGCAAACTTGGCAAATCAGGGCTCCAGAATAACTTTTCCACTGGTGCTACCAACTTTCTCAGTTGGTCGCACCAACACATGATTTGGTCGAACTTGTCTTTTTCTTTTTTTTACGCTAAAGTGTGATCTTTAGCACGCACAGCTCAAACGGCAATGCACGACTAATAATGACTATTGGGACTGTCATATTACGTAACATTATAAAGAGACCAATATTGTAATAAAACATCGTGAATTATTTGGGTTTTGGCGTGTCGCGTTGTTCCAGGAAGAGCGCGTCCACAACATGAGTCATTTTGAATGGCACGTATTAGTTCAAGTTCACTTGTGCATTCATGTCATTTTGTGCAGATATGATTTGTAATATTATGTTTATTTTGTCTGATTAATCTCATATAGGATGTGTTTCTTTGAGTTAAATAAACACGCTAGCAAAGTGCTCGACCCCGGGATAAAATAGTCAGAATATGAACACTTATTATAGGCGTATCGTAGTGATTAAGGATAAGTCAAAAACACGGTTTGGAAAATGGATACATGATGTAGGCCTACTCGTTCATTTTGAACATAAGTTACGGACTGCAGCAACCATTTTGGTCGCAGTCTGGAACCCTGCAAATACTGTCTATTATTGTTATTCTTCTGAAGTGGTAATTGTTTACCGGTGGACTGATAAAAATGTGCTTTCCAACTCCAAGAAATTGGCGTTAGTCCAGCCAATCAGATCTGAGCTTTTGAGAAATGATGTTAATACATTACAATGTTGTTTATTGTTTCATGTTTAACTTCTTTTATCAGTGACAAAAATGACTGAAGAAAATCACCAGTGGATTCAATAGACATTGTGTCAATTTGCAGGGTAATATGTGACAGTATCAATTATTATAATGGGATGGGATAATCAACATACAATAATGAAGTATTTAAATGTAAAAACTATTCATTGAAATAATAATCCCGATCACAATGTTAAGGGATATAACTGATAACTGTGAAGTTCTATATGAGCAAGCCATCTAAAGAAGAGACTAAGCCTCAACCCACAAGGCCATCAAACCAAGCACTCGTTCATCAATTAAACTTAAGGCCTTCACCATTTTGCCACTCATAACAAGATATTAGATTTAAAATGTGCGCTCTGGGCTAACACAGCAGCTGCTAACGCTTTCTCACTGCCAGATATGGAGATTCATTACATCATTCCTTTATCCAAAGCCGCTTTAGAATCTGATTAAATATTAATACATTTCTGAATGCGTGTATGAAGAAGATCAAAGAGTAGCTTTGAATTGCATTACTGCTCTCTGCCTCCTGCTCCAATGCTGACCCCAGTCACATGACCTCTCACATCTGACCTACGACCCATGAGCTGTTCCTCTTTGTTTCATCTCTGACAACCTAGCTGACCTGCTGACCACAGAAAGCCGAGTCCCGTCGTCTCAGAACAGGAGGAGAAAGTGACGAGGTTAAACCATCATTATGTTGGCGCACAGTTTCCTGAGTCTCAAAGAGGATCAAGACACCAGTGTTTCCTGCTGAGTTTTGTTTTTGCTGAATGTACACTTCCGTTTAAAAGATTTTTTTAAAGAAATTAATACTTTGATTCAGCAAGGATGTATTAAATTGATAAAATGTGACAGTAAAGACATTTATAATGTTATAAAAGATTTATATTACAATACTGCACTTTCTATATATCAAAGAATCCTTAAAAAACACTGTTTCCACAAAAATGTTAAGCAGCCCAACTCTTTTTAACATTGAGAATAAGAAATGTTTCTTAAGCAAATCACAAGAATAAATTACATTTTAAAATATATTCAAATAGAAAACAGTTCTTGTAGACTGTAATAATATTTCACAATGTATTGTCACGAAATAACACTTTTGAACGGTAGTTTATGAAATATTTTAACATTTTCAGCAATAAATAATAAATAAATATTGATTTCTGTTGTTCATCAAATTACAAAATAATTAAGGCCTAATATCAAAAGAATATCTTTCAAACCAGACAGTTGTACAAACCTTCTATACAAAACAGGTCTTGTTCATGTTGTCATTTCGATACACATGACACGATCAGTAACAGAATTAGATATTAAACGATTAACCATTCTGACTGATTCAGTGAGATCATCCAGTGAGTGATTCAGTGAGTGATTCATTGAACTGATTCAAATGGTACGTTTGCGAGTTTTTTTTTTTTTAGCAATTTATTAAAGAATTGGTTCACAATAAGTCACTACACTAGTTGTGCTACGTGTTTGCAGTTGAAGTATTATTTTAAATGTAATAAATCAGTTCAGGAAACATTGCAAGACAGATCCGCATTCATTCAAACTAAAAACCAATTCAATGAACATTCTGCCTCCAACACAAACAGAACACAAGCCTCTTCTCAAAGTCTGTTCATAAAAAGGTGAACCCCAGGCAGCATCCAGGCAAGTCATTCACAAACACACAAATACATATGCATCACACGCACAATAAAACTGCTTGTGATTAGTCAGTAGGCGTCCCTCCGAGTTGTTTCAGCGAAGTGGCTTTTTGAGCTCTGCGGTAGGGAGAATCACCATATAAACAGCTGACATTCAGTCCTTCCCTGTACGTGTCCATTGGCGTGGAGTGAGCTGACAGGACCAGGTCTTCTCGATTTATTATCTATGTGAGCTGAGAAACAGGAACGCTCAGGGGATTGTGGGATTGACAAGAGACTGGAGCAAGTGGTGAGAGCGTCAAGAAGATGAGAAATGTGCGACTTTATGCAAAGGTAACTTTTCAAGTAAGAAAAGCAGACAGCTTATCGCCGTGAGATGAAGGTAGACATCTATCATAATCTGCCGATAGAGCTGGAGTTTCAATATTTAAATCATATCGTTACATATTCATGTATTTCAAATACAGTTTATATACACTAACATTTAAAAGATTAAGGTTTAAAAGCTTTTTTAAAGAAATTATTCATCAAATTGATCAAAAGTGACAGTAGAGAAATGTATACACAACAAAACATTTCTATTTCAAATAAATGCTGTTCTTTTTAATCTTTTTTAATCCAAAAAAAAAAAATTATCATGACTTATATGAAAATACTAAGCAGCACAATTGTTTTCAACATTGATATATTAATAATACTACATATTTATTGAGCACCAGATCAGCATACAATGATTTCTGAAGGACCATGTGACAGTAGCTACATTTATACAGTATGTAGCTATGTTATATGTATATATATATATATCTTTTGCTTCAATCGGAATTGATTCATTCTGATTTATGAATCCGAACATAGTGTTTACAAGAAAATGATAAGGTTAATGTGTGCGTTTATTTGTCACAAGCTTAAATCGGAATTGATTTTTTCAAGCCCTTCCCGCGCCCAAAACAAGGCTTCTGTTGATGAGAGTACGAAACAAGGACTGGTGGGACGATGTCCCGATCCACTTCACATACGATGAGTGGAAAGGAGAAATTTTAAATAACAGTCATTTATGACACTTTATTCAACATCAATAACAACAACAACAACTGTTTGCTCCACGTGTCATATGTCATTTTTATGTCATTGCACATGCGCAGTACTTTCCGGTTTAGGTTTTCAATCTGATCAATTGTTTACATGTTCTTTCGATCGGATTAGAAAAGGTTTAAACCAACCATTACAATCTGAATGAAATTAATCGGATTTGGCCAATTCATTCCGACTAATGTGGTTACATGTGAATTATTTACAATGACTGTGCAGCTAGTCCGGTTGCTGCTGAATCAGTAATAGTTACTGAAAAATTCAGCTTTGCCAGCACAGGAATAACTTCCATTTAAAAAAATATTGAAATAGAAAACAGTTCTTTTAAATGCTAATAACAATAATATTACTGTTTGTACTGTATTTTTTATCAAATAAATGCAGCCTTGGTGAGCATAATTAGACTTTTTTTCAAAAACATAAAAAATGACTGATCCTTAGTCCAACTGTAGTGTCCCTCATTCTTTTTCCCACCTATTCAGCCTCTTATTTAAATCTAAAAGACAGCTGTAGGGGTTACTTTGTACGCCTCACGTAGACACAGCGTATGGTGTTCACTCCTTCACTGCCCTGAGTCTGTCAGATCAGAGGTGGCCGCTAACAATAAGCTGTTATGCATCTGTCTGCTAGACCGCACCTCCTGCTATTCTTCAGGTCTGATAGAAATCGGACGGAGAAAGACAAAATCAGAAAGAGAGAGGTGAGAGGGGAGCGGCACCCTTTGCCCACTGGGACTCATGGGTATCAGTGTGTTCTTTGATCTTTCAGCTTTTCAGCGGCTCATGGAGTCCACCTGCATGTCTCTGCACCCCACCTCTTTCCCCCTCAGAAACACTTGAACCCACTGGATGAGGTGTGGGGATGGCATGGTTTCAGCTTCAGACAGCAGGCCCACTGACCATCCAATGCACATCTCAAGCAAAATCATTCACTGTTTGGGACACTTTGGGGTATTTGATCACTTCTTGTGGTTTTACTGATCAAATATAAAGTTCAAAATAAATAGTTGCTGACTATAATACAGTTTAAAAACACTTTTCAATTGACACTTTTCAAATGACTTCCCATTTCAATTCTGATTCACAAGCTCTCATGACTCCTTTTCACTCTGATTTGATTTAAATTAATTGGAGTAATTTTCTGTTAGAATGTCCATTCTATATATTATACAGGGAAATCTTTTTTATCAATCAATCCCTATTTAAATCCCAAATTTAAACTCTATTATAGTCAGCAACTATTTATTTTGAACTGTATATTGTTTATGGTTGTATATTTCTGATTCATTCCAAAGGCATGGCTCAAAAGAGTCATCTGTTTGTGAATTATAATAAACTGGTCAGGTTATATGTCTCTAAGGAATCGTGTTGTCAGATTCACGAATCAGAGTAATTTGTTTGTGAACCAGGCTAAATTGGTAACTTTGTATGTTTAGATTCATTAAAAAGAAAATTTGTTCATGAATCGGACTACACTGGACAATCACGTTCAGTAAACACAGCAAACTCGCATTCACGACTTTAAGTTATTAACACAAAGTTATTAAAACATTGTTTTGTTGAGTTCTTCATCATTACATCAACTCTTGTGTATAATTTAAACTAAAATTTCTGCGTTATCTGATTTTAAATTTTTTTTATTAAGTTGTAGTAACTTAATGAAATTGTCTTAATAACTTTGGATATTGGGCACTGGATATCTAGTTCCCAGCATGCTTTGCATAGGACTGGATAAGGAGAATACATGTTGAAATTTTACGTGTTATTTTGTTTTGTTTAGTGAAGGGAAATAACAGTTATTGTTTAATGCTGTTTTATTGTTCTACAGTTCTGAGTTTCTATTATGTTGAAGTTTTTGTGGTTACTATACAGTGGTGAAGAGTATACTACATGAAGGCAAACACTACATTGACTCTCTAAACAATAACAACACTAATGTTAGTGATAATTAATATCTTCCTTGATCATTACATTTAAATGCTAAACAAGTCACATTAAGCATGTGCAGTGATAGCTGTGGATTTGAACTGAAATCAATAAGAGTAATTGGTTCCAGGGCTACAACTCAAGTAGTTGGAGAAACTAATTTAAGTTATCAACCTAAATTTTTTTAAATATTTGACAAATTATTTAGTTCTCTAACTCAATGTAGTTTGTTGGTTCAAAGTTGTCATAACTCAAAAAAATTGATGCAAACGATTGTTGCAGATTGTTGTTAAGCCTACACTTTAATGCCACCTACTTCATGTTCTCACTAGTGCGCAGGTGCTGAAACAGCCACATAATGCAACATCTGACAACCAATAACTCAGGGGTGTGGATGTCTGCATGCGTGTATCCCTGAACCAGGGAAGAATTCTTCTTCTAGTTTGCTTCCATGCATGAGTGCGTGTTTTGTGCATCTCCAAAGCAGATCATGTGTCAGTTTTAACAAAACCTCTCTGAAGACCTAAATAACAGACCTGCCACTCACACAACGCTCTGTTATCATGTAGTCTCAGATGCATTCCTGGTCCTTACACCCCCTCTGAATCACAGGCCCTGTTTGAAGCTACAACTGCTGCAAAAAGCCCATTCCTCCAGCAGCTAGGCTGCTTACAGCACCTCAGATACACCCTTAAATAGGCTGGTGTGCGAAAACACAGTGGGCACAAAGAGAGAGAAGATAAGAAACAATCATTGCCAAGTTTGCTCATGCCAGAGTTGAGGAAAGCTTTTTTTATATATATATATATATATATATATATATATATATATATATATATATCAACGAGTTTTAGAGCTCACGGTTCTTCTGATCAACCTTACATTACCTCAGTTTGTTGGATTCAGCAAGCTCTGGCAAACAGCCTAATGCTAATGACTGTGTTCTAAAAGCATGATATGTACCCTGACAAGCTAATTGGAAAAGAGTGTGTGTGGGGAAAATCCATCAGATTTGATTATTTTCAGAGACGTAGTCTTACTCTGAGGGTACTTTAGGATTAGAAGGAGGTGTTATTGTAGTGATGCCAACTAAAGGAAGAATAAGAGTAATCACTTAGAGGATTTAGTCATTCCAAACAAAGGCAAATTTAAAAATAGTGGGTTTTGGATTCAGTTCAAGAGTTTACAGAAATAGAAAACAGATTGAAAATATGAAAAGTAATTTTATCATCCAATAACTGAATCTTCAAAATGTAAAGAAATGTGCATGTGATATAATCCAGATTTAATTGGATATAATGTAGAAGTAACCAACAATGGATGATTTTCACAGAAAAGGGGTTCTAAGTATCCTGTGATCAGGAAGGCTGTATTTGATTTTTTTTTAAATACAGTAAAAACAGTACGAAACAATCTAAATGTCTATTTTATTTCTATTTTATGGATTATTTAAATAGTAATGAATACAATTCATGAAAAAAAACTTTATGAAAAACAGCATTACCTTAGATTGTGGGGAAGACAAAGAGTGTCAAACTTAGTGAGTCAGAGTAGAAACCCCTGATGACCTTCTTTTGAAGACAGGAAAATAAGATTATCTTTTAAACTTAAGTTAGTTGAATATGAGAGGGACGACTATCTTATTAGGCCAATCCAGCTGTCATTTCACAGCACTGATGTTTATGAACAACAAAAGAAGGATATTAAAAGATTATAGACCGGAGATGTCTGACTTAGAACGCCGCCACCCATCATGCTTTGGGTGGAGGCCTCTTTCTGTCCCATAAGTCTGTGTGTGAGAGATGACAGAGGGCTTGATTGTTGGGACACCTGTGTTTTGTTATTGTGCAAAACCAAAAAGTGGAACACAACAAAACACACAATCACAAAACTGCTGCTATGACAACTATCCTGATCCACAGGGACACTTTGTTTGAAAGTTATACTGGCAGAAACGTGTGCGCTCTCACTCAGACACCAACAGCCACAAACACAATGGTGTCCGCTTGCAACGTTTTTGCTTCTTTTTATTTTTCACATAAAAAAATAAAAAAAAGACATCCAAATACACAAACACACCCAACAACAAAAGTGCTGGATAAGATGCAGTTAATGCGACTTTCTCACAGCAGGGAATAAGGCTTACCTCAGCTGCTTGAGTTGCTTTAGAAGCACCACAATGCGCAGAGCTAACAAGATTTTCTCTAGTTCTCTCTAGTCTGTTGGGGCTGCACAATTAAACGAAATAAAACCGAAATCACGATATGGTTTAGTGCGATTATCAAATTGCATAGGCTGTGATTCAAATGCATAAATATATGCGCTACCATTGCATTTTTCAGAGTGAAGCGTTGGCACTGTGTTTAATTTCACGTGAGTAGCTCATGATCTGTTGAGTTTGGGTCGGTTTTAGCTTGGTTTTAGTTTTGAAAATTGAAAACTGTAAGTCCAAATTCACAAAAAAACAAAATGGTGTGATTTCAGTCAAAGTAAAGCATTTACATGACAATGACTGCTTTAGTCCAACTGAAATCGAACTTAAGTGCACATAAACGAAACATCAGAGAAAGTGGTTTCTTCTAAACTCCTAGAAACAGTCCATCCTGTAAATTAGACTCATCCTAAACAAACTCTTTATTTAGAGTTCATTAACCAAAATAATGATATAGATGAAGTGAACAAGAGAGAAACATTTCAAATTCCCTAAACACCTAATTATTTCAGAGATTGTTCTTCCTTTCATATCAAGCTTAGGCTTTGCAGGAAGTCTCCATGGTCTGATTTCCACAAATAGTGCCGCACCACTCATGACCAGACGAGATTGGGCAAGACAAACAGTTCTCCACCAATATAACCATTAAGTTAATAGAAATGGATGGATGTAAAAACAAGTTAAATGTATCTGATCAGAACTGTCTGGTATATGGGACTGTTTGAGTCCAACAAAACCATCTAAACTCACCCTAACTGGAGTGCTCTTGGTCTGGACCCTCTGAGACTGTCCCCCCGTGGGACCTGGATCCCTTTGGCCAACTCCGGCACCCTGTGCTCTGACACCCGCCGCTGCCGATCCATTAGTACACGTGCCATGCATGCTTCCCGTCCTCCTAGGCCTCTGCTTGATACCGTCCAGTAGCCGTACCAGGAGGATGTTGCTAGGCAACTCATCCACACCACTCTCCACTAGTGTGCGGCACTCTGGGCAGCGCAGTTCTCCACGCGACCCCACAATTCCAAGCAGGCAGCGCCGACAAAACGTGTGCTGGCACGGCAAAACCTTTGCCGTGGTGTCCAGTCGCTCCAAGCAGACCGGACACTCTAACAGGTCCAGGAGTGCAGACTCATCCATTTTCACACTCGCACAATCTTTCTCAGTGTTGTCGTTCATTCAGTCAGTTTTGTCTCTCCGAAGAGAGATGCGCATGGTGTGGGAGTGTGGATATAAGGTTGTTTGGAGGGAAAGTCCAATCCTGCTGTCACGTCACTCCCATGCCGCAGTCATGATCATATCTCTAGCATTCACTGCAGAGAATTTAAGAAAAAGATATCATATAACACTTATAGAGCATTACATATATGCAATATATTTGGTGGTTTCAATAGCGGGCGCATGGGAAAGCAATGTAATGAAGATGTTTAAGGGGAGTGTAATAAGAAACCTAATTTCTAAAATCCAGGATGTTCAAAGACGTCTTTGATTTTTAAATGCACAACAAACTTGACACAAGCAGCAGTAGAACAGTATGAACTGGAGCAGAAAATAAGCTTGAAAATGTCATCACCAGGAATGGGAATCATAAGGAATTTAATGAATTTGTTTCAGATTCTGGTTCCTCTTTTTCAGATTTTGTTCCCTGATGGTTCTTTTTATACTTCTGAGGAAGAAACATTTGGGAAAACTGCATTTAATGCCAAATGATGAGTAATTTCAGATTTTAAGAGACCAGACATAAACCATTACAAAGTAATAGGCTACATCTAAAATAACTCATGCAAAAGAGAGACTTTTTACAAGTGGCACAAGTGCAATACAATAACTGTCAATAAATAAAAATAGCAACAACAAAAAACAGGTTACATATTTAATCAATGATTTCATCTATTTTTATAAAATACCACTGATAAGTAGGCACAAAACTCAAATTGTGTATAATTACCTAAACACGTTGTCATATAAACAACCAGAAGGTAACTACAATGATAAATGTCACACTAATCACAACGTAAGTTCTGACCGAATCGTCCAATAAAATGAAACAATTCATAAGAGTCACTCAGTCGGGAATCGGACCACACTTGCTTGCAGCCATGTGTTTTTTGATTCACTAAAATGAACCGGATCATAAGAGTAATTCCTTCGGGAAATGGACTACACTGGTCACGCTGTAAGCTTCGCGCTGCAGATGCAAAACTAGTAAACACTGAAGGTGCGTCCCAATTCGCGTACTTTTCCAATATTCTGTTCTATGCTGCTCTTAATTAACAGGAAAAACGAGATGTGAAATGTTGGACACTTCATTTACTTAACTGTCACAGCTTTCCTGTTTTAAAAACCTTATAAAATCCATACTCAAATGACCCAATAGCTACACACACTATGCACTCATACAGTATGCATTTCAATGAGTCAAAAACATGAGGAAAGCTCTGACAGTTAAGTGCATGAAGTGTAGGCTACATAGATTGAAGAGCACATAGTGCATAGTATAAGTAGGCCTACATAGTGTAGGCTATAGGTAATTTGGAACTTAACTTGAGTATTTTAGTACCGTATTAGAACTTTGAAATAGCCTACTATCACAGAGAAATGCACGTTCGACAGAATACAGAACGGTGTGAAAATCATTCGGTTCAAGTCATTTTTTTAACGGAACAGGTCCTGGTTATCGGGTCTCAGTCCTACACAGTCCCCAAATGAACTTGGCAACGGGAATTACGCTTAAACAACTAAATAAGAGGTAGGCTACCGTCACGTTTATTCATTTGGCGAAATGAGCCTTATTCGTGTCTAAACTGCAAATATGCTCGCCCCAGTCCCGTCTCTCCTCGAGCCTCATTCACTAATACTATCCTACCGGTTAACCCGATTCATTATCTACTACCACGAAAATCAAAGCAAATCGAACCAAATCAAATGGCTGTATACAGAATAAACTGGACAAACAATGTTACTACTTAGCGAGGCATTGTAGTTTAAATACAACTAAAGAGAAAGTTCCCCCCAAAATACAAAAGAATGTTCGGTAAATTGACAGCTTCAGTCACATTCGCTTGAAATAATGGAAAAGTGAATAGTGACTGAATAAGGCGTCAGTCACATCATCTTTAGTGAAAGTCATACAGGTTGCATAGCATATGAAGAATTTTCTATTTAACTATCCCTTTAAATATTTACTGCAAACACTCAACCAACGTCTTGAATAAAATCAAAAACACAATTGAATTAACTTACTACAAAACATTAGCAACATTGTAACCGAGTAGCGGTACAAATATATCGTCCCTACAGTTGCTGTCTGAGTCTGTTTAAATAACTCCTGAAACTAACTAACCCACCAGCAATAGTGATTTGAAACTAACCAAGGCAGAATTAGAAAAAACGAACAAAAAAGTATAGTGTTGTGCGTAATGTGTCACAATAAACAGGGCACGACACAGACGCTTTTCATCGACACGTTTGTCTGTAACTCGTGTTCATGTTGGTTGTAAGTAACCATGTAGCCTACGTTAGATTAACAAACTTTGATCGGATGTTCAAATTTAATTTAGTGTCTTATTACGGAGAGATCTGTGAGAGCACGAAAACGCTAACGTTACCTTAAATAAGGGCCCCTTCTCACTCCTCCTCTTCTTCCAGAACAGTTTCTTTCCCGAGTTCCTCAAAGTAGGGAATTCGCTCTGGAAAAGGGATCCTGAAATCTTGATCGTCCAGTTGGACACAAGTTTACATATTCAGGTCCGTAAATCACAGCAAAAGACAGGTCATCGCTCTTGAGTCGTTCGGTCGAAACAGCAAAAGATTAAAGTCCGAGAGATTCAGGTAGATTAAACTGAGAAGAAAGCAAAGAAAAACAGGAGACGCGAGTTCCTGCGTCCGAGCGCCATGACGAGCTCTGTTGATACTGTGGGACACTGCAGCAGCGGACGTGAAGTCGGGAGGGAGGATTTTCAAAACGCACAGCTGAGAGAATGCATCAACCGTTTTCTGTTTAGGATTGGTCCTAGATAAACAATCCGCATTTTGCACTTTTGATCGTCATAAATAAGCAAAATGTATTTCTAAACCTGGCTGATTTAGTCTATCCGTAGTGGATACACCGGGCAACGTTTTTCTCTGACGAACAGTTTGTTTAGAATCTCCGCCTGCGTCATATAGTGTCACAAATCACGAGAGTCACTACAGGGGGCTTTTTTTTACAAAAAAATCCTAGTTGCAATCTCTCGGACGACCTTTTCGCAAAAATGTGCAGTGACAGAGAACAACGCAAAGAATGCTGTATTCAAAAATTCAACCTGCTCAACTTCACATTTTATTTCATGAACTGCAAGAAATATTAAATTAAACATCTACTCATCATTCGACTAAATTACTAAATTGTAGCTTATAGGCTACAAACAAAACTGTGTATAAAAAATGCTAAATACATCGCAAATAGAAAAATGTATTTCAAAAATGATAACCTGCTTTATTAATGCACATAATTACATAATGTGACAATGGCATACTACTTTTTAAAACATTTAACCTTTTATAATCCATATCAGTTAAGCCTACTTTTTGTAAAAGGGCCATTTTCATTAAATATTCAGGTAAATATTAATTCTCTCAAACATATGTTCTCTCATTTCCCGCTGAAACTTTTAGGTTTAGCGGTATTATTCCCCAAAGCTGTGCATCTTTCCTCCAGCTTGTGGCTCAAAGGTCAATTTTCCGCTACCTTCCACATGCACACTGGCACACACAAAGGTTAACACGGAGGTGAGGCTGTCAGAAGCTTGACCTGTGTGTAAACCATACAAGAGACCTTTTAACATGATTCATATCAGATCGAATGCTTCGCTGTTACATGATGATGGCCAAAAACCTAGTCTATAAAACAGGAAGTGTTTTCCATTTTGAACACATAACCCTACAAAGGCAGGTTTCATCCTACAAACAAAACCCTCTGGCATTCCTTTCAGGAATGAAGGAATATTTTTCACAGGCAAAATCCAGTCATGTAAATAGGAATAGGAACACTATAGACTTTTGTTTTTTGCCTGCAAAATTTCTCTGAAATTTCCACCAGTGACTGCACATTAATAATGCTTCAGAAAAATCATGTCTCTTCTGTGTCAGGGATAATGCACACACAAAAGAAAACTATGTCATTATTTACTCTCATGGTGATACAAACCGGTATGACTTTTTCCCCCCTCTCTGGAACACAGGAAATGTTTTAAATGTTTCTGAACATGCTTCAAAACCATATTGGACCCTTTCATCAAATGAACAGTTGAAACATTCTTTGAAATATAATTTGTGTTTCAAGAAATGTTTTGAACAAAATTATGGTGGAATTTTCGTGCTTGTGTGAACCATTGTTATTTTAGAATCATTGAGATGATATTGTTTCATTTTTATTTTCTGTTTTTGTTCAAGTTCAAGTAATTTTTTGTGTGTTTTTGTCAATTTAGCAGTTTTTGTTTTAAAGTCTATTTCGTTTTTTTGTTTTTGTTTTGAACTAAACAATGAAATATTTTGCCAAAATAAAACAAGTTTAAAAAAGATTTTCATATTTTATTCTAGTAAATGTCTATTTCATTTCAAGAAATGAAAATGTTTATTTTTTTATGTTATGGTTCATAACCCTGGTGTGAACTATCCCTTTAGGATGGCAATATATAGTCACTGAAGGCAAAGTTCTCAAGCCCTAAAGTCAACAGGAATTACATCATCAGGTGTCTACCTCACTAGCTTTTATCATATTGAAGTAATATATCTTGTAAGAATTTATTGCTTTAAGCATAAACAGAGTAAGTCAAAGGCAATACGTGTAGCCTAGTTCAAAAGCATGAGTCTTCTCCATGTTTATTAACAGTAGCGCATATACTTAGACGGAGACGCTATCAATTTATTTACCGACTTAGCCTGCAGAAAATGTTAACGCCAACAGAGAACATGAACGTGCTTCACAATGTTAGACTTGAATGTGCTTCACAATGTTAGACTTGATGTTGAAATGGCCCTTTATTAGTGTTTTGCTTGTCCTTTGTCTGCTCGAGGAAAAATTACAGCACATTGTCGTGAGCAATTTGCACTCTTAACTAAATTGGGCCACTATAATAGCAACATTTGGTAAGCAAGTGTGTGTAATTGAGCTGAAACAGTTCATGAAGGGCTCATTTCAGCACATATGCATGTGAGTGCAGTGTTTTGTCATGCCTTGGCTAATGAGAACAATAAATCAGAAGGAGAAAATAAATATGGTAAATATATATGGAACACAGAAGAAAGAGGTGAGAGGAATAGTATTGTGAGAGAGCGTAATAAAGAAGTTAGATTTATGGTGGCACGGCTCTTGGATGTCAGAAGTGATCCCGGCGGAGCAGGCAGCAGCCCTCCGGTCATATTTCACTCTTGCCGGGGGTCATTTAGCCCACCCCGGAGGGAGGGGCAGAGGCTGTAAAGCCTGGTGCAAATTTCTTGGATAACCCCGGAGGGAAGGCCTGCTTTGATTTATCACTGACCCAGTCACGGCCCAGTCTGAGGATTGTTTTGAGTGCAGGTGATTCACAATTGCTAGCATAGTTTACACATGTTTTTATAGCCTTATGCATCTTCATTCTTTATGCAAAAGGAGAAAATAATGCCATTACACTCAAAGTGCCAGAGCTAGAAAGTTATGTTGGCTTTTATTTTTTCCCTCGAGTGAGTTTGTGATCAGCAATTTGCAGCCACACACACACACACGAATCTGCCACGTTTGAGGCGACAGCTGTGTCACGGGCAATAAAAAAGGCGAGGAGTTGAGCGAGATAGGGGAAACAGATAGGAGAAAAAGAGAGAGAGAGAGAGAGAGAGAGAGAGAGAGAGAGAGAGGAGATGTGACAAATGCTTTTTCCTCAAAACATGAGAGCCTGCTCTGACAGACAGAATAATGGATTCAGGGATCCTTTTGCAGCTTGAACGCATCTGTTTTTCAAGGCCGTGACAATCTTCCACAACCATCTAAATCTTCAAAACTCTGAATTCATGACCTTATGTCAGACACAGAATAAGTGAGTCTGCTGTATATTCTCTGGTTTCATTTTAGGAAATGCCAACATGATAATCATTGAATTATTAAAGTCCAATCATTGATTCTTGGCTGTGTTTGTAGTCATAGTCGTAGCTCTCAATTGTAACAAAGCTTTTATAACCTATCATAAGTACTTGGTCAACAATCTTCAATTGGGCATAATATTACTGCCACTGTCACTGGATGATGTCCTCTGGTCAGTCCTGAAATTATCCGTGCATTTGACATTAGGGATAATTCTTACACCACACACTTTTAGTGTTTATGAGGGGCGTTCATTTACGAGATGAAGAACCCTTTCCTCCCACCTTTCAATCCCTTCACTTCAGTGCCAAGATCAATGTCAAATACAAAATAGTCAGGATATAGTTTTATAAGATAATTAGAAAGACAATAATTAATATGAAAATCATTATGGAAATATTTTTGTAAAAACTGATACTTTTCTTTTCCAGGATTCTTAGAAAGTTCAGAAGAAAGTTCAAAAGAACAGCATTTGTCAAATAATTGTCTTTACTCACTTTTGATCAATTTAATGCATATGCTGAATAAAAGTATTAATTTTTGCAACAAAAAAAAAATCTTACTGACCCCAAACTTTTTAACACTGTTTATTGATTTATTGACATTTATAGTTTTAAATTTGCATTAGCTTATCATTGTCTAACTCAAACTAAACTAAAAACACAACTGTGTTCTATTTTTTTTTATATTTGGACAAAAAAATTACAAAATCAAATTATGGGAATTAGATTATAATGTAACATTTTAAATAGTCCATGTTTTCTATCAGTGTTACAACTTATCCTTGTGGTGTTGTAAAATGTTTCTGCCTTACATTTTTAAGTACTATCAACTTAGTTGTTCAAGTCATAAGACCTTACATTAAACTGACTTAAAAATTTGTCAAAAAACTTTTTTTTGTCATGCCTTAAAATAGCTTGAATGTAACTCAAACCCTTGCTTCATTTAGTATTCTTGGTTCTATGAATATGCAAATTAGCCCCGCCTCCACTCACTCACACCAGCTCAGAGATCCACTCGTTGATCACACGTTGACCTCCCCACATAAACACATTTCTTTGCACCAAATGTTCTCTGCAGTTCATCATCTAACACATCCTGCTTTGTCTTTCCCTCAAACTACTCAAATACATCTATCAATATGATTTCCAGCCTGTGCTATTGATAATCTCAGCGTTCCTGTCTCAGCAGAACTTCAGCAGGATATTGCATGTCTGTTTCCACACCAGAGACTGTTAATAGTGCAGAGGTTAATGAAAGAGCGGTATTAATCTGCCTTCAGGTGGGGTTGGTTTTTAACTTAACCTAACCTACTTTAAGAAGCCCACTGAGAGACTGTACAAATAAACTAGATCTGTGTTTCAACTCTCCGAGAAAGACTGCAAAATTATACCTCCAGGCAAAACACTTGTCAGATTAGGCACAAAGCCATTGGTGAAATTAGTCAGGTCAGATACGAGGCATAAACGATTCGTTCATGTGTGCTCATGGCAAACCAAGCGTGAATTTATATGTATTGCATACATTGGAGACTCGCATATCGCCTTTTGGGAACCGAAACCAGGTAGTCAATTAACTCAACCCCTGGGATTTGATAAATGGGTAAAAGATTTTATAGGAAGGGTGAGGGCGAGACAAGGATAACAGCTTTTTCTTGCACAATCCATTCTGCTGTCTTATTGCCTTATTCCACTGACCTCATCTGTCATGAACATATTAAAACATTCCCAGTGTCCACAGGCCTTGATTAAAAGTCCCCACGAACTCCATGACTCCTGATCAGGAATATTGAACATTATATCAATGCAAAGATTCATTGAAATGTTTGTGTCATGAGCCCAAGGTTTTCTTGCAATGGTAAATGAGCATCATCATATCAGCAAGCAGTCGTTTAGATAAATAGTTAATTACATTGTCTTTTTTAATTGAATGCATTTCAGGAGCATTAACCATTAAAAAATTGCAGTACAACATATACGTCTTCCTAAAAAAATTAAAAGGCACTCAAATGAGAGTAAAACGCTTGCCATGTTGAAGAAAATAAAAATGCACTCTTCCATCTATCAGTGCTTCTTTGTACACCCTAATTTATTCTCCCACCGGATGAAGTAGCTGTATTTGCATAGTGCAGAGCCATCAAAGAGGCATAATTAACTGTGACAATGGATATAAAAAAAAACATACAAAGCACAAAACAGAGTGAGGCTAATTGATATCACAGAAAGTGTTTGCTGGTAGTTCGGGGCAAAATACTTATATTTATCTTTTAGTCATCATCTGATATTTTACTACTATACTTTTTTCCTCAAAGATAAAGTCAATAATACTACTATTTTTGAAAGAAGTCTCTTATCCAAGGCTGCATTTATTAAAAAACAGTTTTCTGTTTGAAAATATATTCCTGTGATGGCAAAGCTGAGTTTTCAGGATCATTACTCCAGTCTTCAATGTCACATGATCCTTCGGAAATCGCTCTAATATGAAAAACATTTATTGTTATTATCAATGTTGAAAACAGTTGTGATGCCTAATATCTTTGTGGAACCTGTAGTAAGGGCTGGCAAAAGGTGGTGATGATGATTGTAGGGGCCTAAAGCAACGCCATGACCTCAATGCGTTGTTTTATTCTGGATTCTTTGATGAATAGAAAGTTCAAAAGAAAAGTAATTACTTGAAACAGAAATCATATGTAACATCATAAATGTTTTTGGTGTCACTTTTGGTCAGTTTTATGCATCCTGAATAAATGTATTCATTTCTTTCTGACCTCAAACTTTTAAACAGTAGTATACATCCACAAAAGAATTTGATAATACAATTATCTTGGTCAGAATACACATGAATGAATTCAGAAAGGCTTTGATTTAATGAAAGCAAACACTATGCGACTCAAGATATCTGGCAAAGACACAACTTCTACACACACCCACAACAGTTTGTGGTTGTCTGAGAATGTACGGGTGTTCTGTGATAAGGGGAAACCCCTACGTGCTTCCAGCCAATTCTTGTGACAGCTGCACAGTTGCTGCTGACTGACAGCTCACCGGACTAATCAGGTTGAGGATAGGTGAAGAAAACCCCATATCTATGTAACTGAAAACAGATATGGGCAACTGATTTTAGCTCAGCTGTTTCACATCCAAAGCGAAGTGTTTTATTGCCAAATACCCACACAAAGGCACATTCTTTAAAAAAGAAAAAAACAAGTTTATTTCAGTACAAAGATATATATATATCCTGACATGCAATCAAACAGTAATGCTTGCAACATATTTAACAGTTTTCTGTACACTTTCAATTACCACATTCTGCCAGCAACTAAAACAAAGAGGCCATCTCAACACATCCTGCTGGAGGTGCATCTGCGTACAACAAGCAAAGCATCCGCACAGCATTAACAAAAGCTCTTAAAGGGATAGTTCACCCAAAATTAAAATGGGTTCTATTCAACATACATTCTATGGAGAAAAACAGTTGAAACATTCTTCAGAATACCTTCTTTTAAGAAAGAAAGAAAGAAAGTCATACAGGTATGAAATGACATGAGGGTGAGTAAATTATGACAGATTTTAAGATTACTTTTTGGGTGAACTATCTCGTTAATAAACAAGTGTCCTAGTGCACTTTATATGCATAGTAACTCTCCCTAAATAACAGTTTTGTCAAGTCCTGAAAAAATGCTTTAAGATTTACCAGTGAGAAATCTTAAAAGAGGCTAAATAATATTTGAGCATGTTATGAAAACATGTAAAAAGTATAAAAAAAGGTTCAGAAAATTTGAGAAGACCGGTATTTTTAGACTATAAGTTCTGTTGTCTGAGGTAGACAGCTGGTTAAAACCCGCTGCCTGTTGTGTGCAAGCACCTGATATTGCGCAGATAATTGACCTCTGACCCCTGAACTAGACCTCCCTGGCCAGTCTAGAGCCTTAAAAAGCAGTTTCCATGGATTCAGCTGTCGTGAATACAGCAGGAGCAGCATTTTCACATGCAGTCTGTCATCAGCTAGGAGGACACACATGTACATCTCTGTCTGAGACTTATTACTTCTCGCCTGCTAACACTCGGCTACGCTTTAGTTAAATATAATTATCCACAGCACATTTATACGCACAAAATTTACAGAGAAGTGCTTCAGTTACTTGGGATATGGAAGTAGAACTACAGTCAACCGTGGACTCTAAACTGCCCATGCTTGAGTGGCCCATTTCCCCCTTTCCCCCTCTCTCTCTCTCTCACTCCCCCTTTCCCCCATAGCACCTCCTCGGCCTGTCAGAGTGCATCATGGGAACACTTCAGCCTGCCAGCAGATTGTCCAAGGCTGCCAATGGGACGGATGAATAACTTCTATTCATCATTATCTGAGAGAGAGCGAAAGAGAGGGGCAGAAGAGAAAGAAACAGAGGAACTGTTATAGGATAGTCAACTCACTTACAAAAAGAAAACTTCCAGGCTATATTCCTGATGTCAGAGGTCACATTAAAGTCCATAATCTGGAGTTAGTCCTGAACGCATAGTGTAAATGCCAGGAATACCCTCACATCAATCAGAGGCTGCTACATACACAAGCAGACACATGTATGCGCCTTAACCCAAATGATTTGACCTGACCCAAATGCCCTGGAACTGCTCAGAGACTTATTCAGCGCATGTTGTGCCGCAGCATCTGCTGCACGAGCAGGCACTGCTTAGAATGAATTGGAGTGAATAGATGAACTGTTCATATGTTTGGACTAGTGAAAGAACCACATGCATTAAGATCTGAAATGAGCAAATCATTCTGCTTTCTCACTTTTTAAAATTTTGTTTACATATGTGTATTGTGTTTTTACTATTACTACTATTATTGTTATCAATTTATATATTCTTTTTGATATTATTGTCTTGCATCGGTAAGTCTAGGGAATAAAAGAAGTGGAAAATAATAACTGGGTGAGGTTGACGCTCACATACCAGTACACATATGTATATTGTGTTAGTATTGTTATTAGTAATAAAATAACAATAATTTAATAAACATATAATACAGGGATGGGCAACTTCGGTCCTGGAGGGTCACTGTCCTGCAGAGTTTAGCTCAAACCCTGATATATTACATTATTATTATTCATAATAATAACAAATTATATTCATAATTTATATGCATTTAAGTTTTTATATATATTTTTTATCTCTGTCTTGTATCTGTAAGTCTAGGGATTACAGCCGGTGATAAAATAACTGGGGAAGGTATACATAAAATGTGTACACATTCAGAGAGACTGTCTGAATAAAAACCAATCAATGTGTCTCTTTATGAATGTGTGTTTATGCGTGTTCTCAGGGCTTTCTTTAATGTGCCTGAATTACGGCACTGAATGGCAAGATTGCCCTCTTCTACACCCATCCATGTAATATTGCTCTATTTCCGCAAACATCCGAATGAATTAACTAGTGCATATGTAAGAACATCAGATCATGAAACGGTATACATGAATGGATCAGAGAGTGAGAATGTGTGTAAACACTACCTTCCTGGTAAGCTCCATCTGCCATCACCAAATGGAGGATTTTAGGATACAAGTGCTGGTGCTCAGTTCCCAGAATGCTTTGCACCATGCTGGAGCCCATTGCAATATTCTCATCTTCATCTTCATGAATCGCCTAAATAAACAAAGAAAATTCATACAAATAACAATCTAATACTGGATAAAGTCTGGCAAACCGATTAAAGTCTACTAAAGTCCTTAAAGGGATAATCCACCCAAAGATGAAATTCTTTCATCATTTACTCACTTTCATGTTGCTACAAACTTGTAAGACTTCATTTCTTCTGAGGCAAACAAAAAAAAAAGGTATTTTTTTTGAAGAACACTTTGGGTCCAAACAATATCCGATCCACAGAAAATCCACAGGGTGAGTAAATAATGACAGAATTTTCGTTTTTAGGTGAACCAACCATTTCAGTTAAGAATTCTAAGGCCATTTTAACTACAGTTTCTTCATTTTAGTTTTTGTTTTGTTTTTGCAACTGGCAAATTACTGCAGTTTATTGCACTTCCAGTGTGACAAACCATATATAAAAAGCATCATAAGGCAGCACATTTAACATTCTTAAAGGTTAAGGATAACATCTGTATCTAATTCCCAGAACGAACCCCAAGGCTAAAAACAAAACTTAGATGAGTGTCCTCATCTCAGAAGTGCATGGCTGCATTGTTATTGGTGGCGTTTGACCACTAAAGACCTCTTAGATATGCAGAATTTCCGCAATGCATTCAACCGGGCACAAAACCACGGAATCTCACTGGAGACATGGTGAGAGTTGACATTTAATGCAAAACGGAGGAACTCAGACCTTGATCTTGTTGTAGGCTTGGATGAAGTTCTCAAAGCCCATGGCCTGCTCTAAATGGAACCGCAGCTCCTCCAGACGACTGAAGATACTGTCCTGTTGCTCTAGATCTTCATCGTCTTCTTCCTCGCTGTCATCTGCACAGGTATAAAGACATGCTATAATCTATCACTAAGTTCTATCACACAGTGAGAGTGTATTGTTGTGGAACATTGGCTGATACTATGCTGACCTATGTTATTATTGAAAGTGTTATTTGCCAGTGTCACTCCACACACTGTAGTCATACAAAGTCAATCAATCACCAGATTTAATTAACCAGAACAATATCTCTAGCTCAATAAATAACGTGAAATTTGATTGTGGTGTATTTAGGGTGCACTCTATTGTGTTTGTGGATGCAGTCAGCAATTGTTCAGAGTTTTTATGGCTTGTTTTGAGCATTTATGGACAAAGTTGTGTTTGTGGATGGTGTCAACATATGTAATGTGTTCATAGATGTGGTTAGCTGTTGTGTTGTGTTTGTGAACATGACAGGCCTTTGAGTTGCATTTGAAGATGTTGTCAGCTGTTGTCCTACTTTTGCGGATGCATTTGGCTGGTATGCTGTGTTCACTGCTGTGCTGTGTTAGTTATGTCTTTTAGTGGATACGGTTAGCTGTTGTTATGTGTTAGTGTTTTTATCTAGCAGTTGTGTGGTTTTAGAGTATATGGTTAGCTGTTATGCTGTTTTATAAGATATGATTAGCTGTTGGGTCTAGTTGTTGAGCTGTGTTAGCAGTTGTGTCTAGCTGTTGTGCTGTTTTAACAGATCTAGTTAGCTGTTGTGTTGTTTAAGCGGATATTGTTAGCTGTTGTGCTGTTATAGAGTATACGGTTAGCCGTTACGCTGTTTTATTGGAAATTATTAGCTCTTGTGTCTAGTCGTTGAGCTGTGTTAGCAGTTGTGTCTAGTCGTTGAGCTGTTTTAACAGATATAGTTAGCTGCTGTGCTGCTTTAGAGGATAAGATTAGCTGTTGAGTTGTTTTAGCAGATACTGTTAGCTATCATGTTGATTTAGTGGATATTGTTAGCTGTTGTGCTGTTTTAGCAGATATGGTTAGCTGTTGTGTCTAGCTGTATTGCTCTATTAGCCGTTATATCTAGCCGTTGTGCTGTTTGAACAGATATAGTTAGCCGTCATATTATCAGTGGTTCTGTCAAGCTGTTACTCTGTGTTTCCAGATAAAGTTAGTTGTTGTCTTGTTTTGGAGGATGTGTTTAGCCTTTGTGCTCTATTCGTGGATACGCAGCTGTAGTTGTTTATGGATGCAGTCGTGATTGCATTACCCGACTGCCACTCCTCATTGAGCTGGCCTTCACTGCTGTTCTGCTCTTCATCTTCCTCAACCTCCATTCCATTAGTAACTGGTCCTCCTGGCTCTTCCTCACCATGGCTAACATCATCCTCTTCCTCAGCCATTTTATTAAAACACTCCTCCTCTGGACTGCATTTGTCATCAACAGCACTAGCCAGCCCATTAATAACAGCTGCCTCTTCATCGGCCGGACTGCCATTGGATCCACCACCATCGTCCTCCTCTTCATCATCATCATCATCATCCTCTTCACTGTGCTGCTCCTGGAGAAGCCTCTCCATAGATGCTCTGAGCTCCCTCAAATCTTCATCCTCATACACACTGAGACAGAGACAGTCATAAGTGAGGGTGAGTGTTTATGTGAGTAAGTACGCATACTTTAAGTTTTGTGTGTGTCTTACTCCTCAGGTTCAGACTGCTCATCCGCTTTATCCTCCAGATCCTCAATCTCCAGGTTGTTGTTAGGAACGACGGCACCTTCAGCTTCTGCAGCAAGACTGAACACTTTACTGAGGTCTGGTAAGGAGCACGTCCTCAACATCTGATACAAAACACAAGTGATTTTCTACATCACAAACCAGATACCCACACAAGAAATTGAAAACAGAAACATTCATGTTCTTATGAAGCAAAAAAACTTGAGTGTACTATGTAACACTTCAAATGCAAAGCTCCCTCCCCAGTCCACTCAGATTGTTTATTAAAAATAAGGTGCAAAAATGGCTCATCCTGCAATCTTCACGGTTGTGTCGTCATAGCCATAAGCATGTAAAAATATGCATAAGTTCAAAATACTACTTCGTATCTAGGAGGTGCAGGAAGTTTATTCATGTGCTGCACTGTGCTGTAGCACCTGTGTCCCTGCATAGACAGAAGGATCCTAATGTTAGAAACAAGCATTTGAAGCTTATTTTTAACAACATCCCTGATCGTTTCCGTCTGACCTTCACAGTTCGTGCAGCACATTTCAGTGTGGATTGTTTTGTGAACCTGTCACAATGCAACGCAGGCTTTTCAAAGAGGTTGTCATTGAACGATGAGGCAGAGCCAACTATATCACACCCAACAGCAAACCTAAATGATCTTGTATGCGAAGAGGGCATTTACATGGAAGTCTTAAAGGCACAGTGGCAAAAAGTATCCCATTTAAAGCTAAATTTAAAAATTAAAAGAAAAAGTGCATGTTTGTTTTAGAAAGTTTATTTATTTTTAGAAAAAAAGGGAAATTTTTGAAAAAATTGTTCTCAGTCAGAATAACATTTTCCTAGAATTTCCTTTCTTGTGTACTTAAACCCTTGTAAATTGATTCAAACAGCCACACGATCTAATTGCTAAAGGACAACGATTCTCCTGTGTCTATTAAACCTATGACAAAAATCACACTGGAACATTCAGATCTGCGCGTGGCGCTGCCGCTGACCCAGAGCAAGCAGTTGTCATGTATGTGTATGAAACAGCTTCACAAACAGTCTTTTCAACATCACAGTATGGTTATTTCTGTTATAAATTTCAATGATCACAGAAGTACTGGGATAAAAGTTTACAGTTCAGATATAAACACTGATGTCTACGGTAGCGATCAAAATAGAGCAAATCACCTTTGGAAAGTAACTTGGCACTTCAAATAACAATAGTATCAATGCATTGTTACGCCACTAGGTGGGGGACATGTGTGTTAATTTATTTGTCATTGAATCAGTCATTCATAAGATGTAAAAAAATATAAAAATTAAAATTAAATAAATATGTGTATCTTCTGAACAGCACAGGTGTCAACTATTGTTGTTTTTATTTGTGTTTTATAAATAAATAAATTAAATGAAAAACGCTTATTCCTCCAGTAATGAACTAAGTACTAACAATGATTACTTCTACAGCATTTAATAATATTAATGATGATTTCCACATTTACTAATACATTATTAATTTAAAATAAAAAGTTATATCTGTTAATATTATTAGCTAACATGAACAGTTATATTTTTTATTAACTAATGCTAACAGAGATTAATAAATACTGTAACTAATGTATTGCTTGATGCTTATTATTAGTTAATGAATGGTAAAAATCTTAGTGTTACCAACATTTTTTTACAATTTTAATGCACAGCTTTAGAGATGCACCGATGTATCGGTCAATAATCGGCATCAGCCGATAAAAGCAATTACTTTTACTATTGACCAATTGTTTAAAAACAGCTGATGATCAAGGCCGATTATATCCTGTCAATCAAAAGGAGGAGACTGCAACTCATACTGTGTGTGAAGAAAATGCCTCATGTTGAATTTAGAGCTGATTTATGGTTGGATTTTTACCATTATAGTGTGGTTGTGTGCACACACTGCCAACACATTTGTGTACTTTAAGATAATCAAACTATCCGTATCCGCAGATATCATGATGAATAATCGGCTATCGGTATCATGCAAACTTTAGTTATAAGGGTCAGACATTGTTATAAAAAAACTAACTTACAATTACTTTTGGTGCAACAATCCAACATTTTAAGTGGACTACCAATGTACAGAATACGGTTAGTCAACTTGAATTGGAATAAAAAAAATGCACAAGCACAGTCTCTAAGTCGTTCGATCTGAATCGTGCACAGGAATAAAACAACTTGGCTATTTAACACTCAGCAGGGACTTAAAATTGTCTCCACAGAGCAGAGGAGGGCTTTAATATCGGCGCAGTCATCCATCTCCACTAGTCAGTACAGAGACGCACTGTGTTCTCACACTTGGACAGAAGAGAGGAGTGCTAAACTACTGATTAAACAGACTGACAGCCTGTACTGAGAAAGACAGCATTTAGTATGTGTGTGTGTGTGTGATCTGCTTGTCCAGTTGTCCAGAGGGTTGGGTGCAAGCAAGCCAAAAGGCCAAATGTGCGTGCGTGTTTGCGAAAGTGTGGGCATGGGTGTGAATGTTAATGTGCTTTTGTAAGGGCAAAGAAAAGAATTTGTGTATGTGCGCCTGTGGGGTGGGCGAAAAAAAAAGTACACAGGCCAGCGCAAAGTCTTTTTGGTTTACTGGCACATCAAGGATGTGGAAGAATCGCATTAATAACGCTCCACTCAGGAGCTCAAACACACACACACACACGCATTCAGCAGTCCTTCCAGCACAGATTTGCCCCGAGGCACATCCACACACATACATATGTCTACCCCTGCATGCACACACCATTATGTGCACACAAACACAAATTTCAGTCTGTGGGAAAACAAATCACCGCAAACAAAAACTCTATGAGATACAAATCTGAGCTCCTCTATCATTCTGTGCTAAGTGCTATGCATTATCGAAGACTGCCATCTGTTTCTCCTGCTATAGTGCCATATCTTTCTTCCTTATAGTCTTTCTCTAGCTCTTTCCAGAGCTCTCTTCTTCTCTCGCCTTGTCAAGTGTTTCTAAGAGATTCTGCTCTAATCAGTGTGATGAATAGTAGCAGTGTGGTCCTCCATTACTATGCTCTGTATCTCAGATTTTTCCATTAAGAAAAACACACACACTGACATTTCTTCACAGTCCTTTGCAGTGTTGTTATAGTAAACTAAAACTATTAAAAAATTGTGGTAACACTTTACTATAAGGTCCCGTTAGATAACAACAGTTAATGCATTAACTAACATTGACTAACAATGAGCAGTACATTTGTTATAGCATTTATTAATATTTGTCACTGTTGGATAATAAAAATACAACTGCACATTGTTAGCTCAGGTTCAATAAATAATATTAACAGATACAACTTTTGATGTTGATAATGTATTATTAAATGTTGATTGTTGACCTTAACATTAACTTAAGTTAATAAATACTTTACATAAGCTAACAAAGTATGTATATAAACATAAAAAAATATATTTTAGTTCACTGATGTTAACTAAAGGAACCTTATTGTAGTGTTCCCAAAATAGTTTTCTGTGACTGAAACAAAACTGATGTAAAATAAAATATAAAATTTAGATGAAAAACTTACTGACATAAGTACCAAAAACACTAAAATGAAAAAAAAGCTGCATAGAAATAAATATTAAAAAACTATAAATGCCAAAAGCACATAAACATTACTAAAACCTAAACTAAAATTAAAATGAAAACTGAAAATACAAAAATAAAAGCTAATTCAAATTCAAATATTAATTAATATAATCGTAAATAAATAATACTAAAATAACATCCTTAATCAAGTAGAATTATGCAGAATTTTTCTTTGAAAATTCCTACAGGCCTTTCTGGTTTATCCCCTGGTATTTCATCATTATCATTCTGATCCCTTCAAATAATTCTGTCATTAATTAGTAAACATTTTCTACAGAGACATTTTCTGATCGCTTTAAATGATGAACAGCCTGCCTAATAGTGATCCCAGCCTGAATTAATGAACACCATTTTGAACTCAACTTAAAATCCTTGTCTACCTATCCAGGAACTTGGGATTACCTTTGCAATATTGTGCTTGAAGTTATTTCTTTGCAGATTTGCAAGATCAGGAAAATTAGACATAATATCCGAGCATATTCTTTGTCCAGGAACGTCATTTCCAGACTGTACTGCTTTAGCTGACTTTAATGCATGTGCATTAAAACCTCTCCAAATGATCCAGCATGCAGCGGCACATTTGGTCTTCAATGAACCCAAGAGAGTGGACATTACGCCTCTCTGTTTCACTTCACTGGCAGCCAGTTGCTGCCCTCATCAAGTTCAAGGCACTGAGGCTTGCACACAGAAAAGTCACTGTATCTGCACCCTTCTAACTACACTCACTTAAAAATGTATATTACCTCCAGAAATCAGGGGTCAGTACAAATGTTACTCACAGAGTTTACCTACATTTCTGTACACTATATCACATTTGCCTGGATTTTTGCCCCAATTCAAAGTCTGGACGTGCTGACGCTAGTTGTCAAAAGTCAAAGCCCAAACATTTTTTTGTAGTCAAAGTGGACAGATTTCAAAGAAAATCACGTAGCGTATGATGGGCATAGATTTTTTTAGTTAAGATTATGATTCCATCTAGTCAGAGGATATCAAACATATATGATATTTTGAGCTGATTGACAGAACACATTGTTTACATTTGTTATGTTTCTCTGAGCAAAGAAGCAAGTTTCTGCACGATTTTGTTGAGTTAGGAAAGTCTGATTGATCGTTCAGTGTGTGATGCCCCGTTTTTCTCTGGAACCAATTGCAAAGTGGACAAATGTATGATTCCTAGTGTTTTAAAATCTGTTCAGTGTATTCCAGTCTTCAGTACTTGAAGATTTGGACAGAGTTTAGCTTTACTGTTTTGCAGTCTGAACTAACATGTGAGAGAAAGAAAACAGATAGGATTGTATGACAAAATGCCACACACTGAGACCTACACACAAGTACAGTGGGGTTCCAATTGCGATGCTCACCTTTGGGTTGTTTGCATCGAAGAGGCCAGTGGAGAGGCCGATGAGGAGAGCGTTGTCATGGTGGCGGGAACGCAGAGGAGAGACGGAGCGGGAACGTGAGGCGACGGAAGAAGAGTCATCCAATGAGGATTGGGCAGACAGGATGGCCAATGCTATTGTACGTCTGTGAGCTGGACTACTACTTATCTTCACAAACAGAGACTCATCTATTGGAAAAAGAAAGAAAGGTGTCAACAAAAACTTTATTTGGTTCTTGTTTTTGACAGTGGAGCAGCATTTAAAAGCCTTCTTAAAGCTTCTTAAAACATTGTTTAAGGGTAAACGTTAAAAGTGTAAAGTGGAAGCCGGGAGCTCTTTGGTTCATAATGAGACATGCTTGTGTGAGAGGGAGATAAGGTGTCTTAGTATTGCATTGAGACTACCTGCAGGTTCAGGATGTTTCTCCTCTCTAAGCGGTATCTCTGAGCATTCTGCCTGTATTACTCTGCCCTCTGCTGGCCTAAGATAAAAGAAAAACAATGATTAAAGGGATAGTTTATCCAAATTATGACAATTCTGTTATTATGTTCACTACGGTTTCAAAGGTTTGGACTTTGAAATGTTTCTTGAGCACCAAATCATGGGACGCTGAAGACTGGAGTAATGGCTGCTGAAAATTCCGTTTTACCATCACAGCAATAAGGCCTTTTTATTGGATTATATACAGATCACACAGGGAAGCACAGGGCAGAGAGGGGAGAGGGATCGGCAAAGGATCTTGAGCTGGGAATCATTCTCCGGCCATTGGAGGCATAGTTGCGGTATATTCAATACATTTTTACTCTATTTTTGATCAAATAAATGGAGCCTTGGTGAACATAAGAAACTTAAGAGAAAAAAAAGTATTATACAGTAAAAAAAATAATAAAGAGAAAAAAATCTTACCAACCCCAAACTTTTGAATGGTAGTGTGTGTTCCAAACCTGTGTGCTGTCACTGTAAGATTTCATTTCAGAAAAAAGTGCTTACAGAGAAACTGGAGTGTCATTTGTCCATGCCTGCATTACTTCTGTTGGAGGCTGTTGTGAGGTTTTCTGTGTGACTTCATCCAGAACTACTGACTCAATATCATCCACTACTGGAAGGACAGAGAAATGTGATTTTGTAAAAAACATTAAATACAAATTAAAAATACAAATTTAAATATCAGAAAATGGCCTATATTTAGTGTAGTATTCTCACCCTCTGCCTCACTTTCTCCAGATTGAGACTTTTCTATCTCTTCTATCTTTTCTGGTGTTGGGGGGATTAGTTCCTGACTTTTAACCTCTGCGATGATTGGCACTGTCTCCTGACATGTCACTTCTTGTTTCGTATGGCCACTGACAAGCTGGCAGTGTTGAGGGAGAGGCACTTGTATGGCTTCATTAGTGGCATCTGACGCCTCTTCAAAGGGATTAAGGCTTTCTAATATAAAGACACATAATTACAGGATTAACAGGAAGCTATTGTCAGTAAGACTGAGATCATGAGAGTGAAAAAACACACTGATTAAAGACTCACCAGTCAGTGTGTGGTCACAGGTGCTGGCAGGATCTGGTTTCTGAGTAAAGGACTGGAGCTCTGCCTCTTCCAACACCTTCAGAACCTCGGAGTCTGGACTCTGCGCCCAAGCCTTCCTGAGCCCCTCCCCCTGCCAAGCATCCATGCAAATGACTTCACCGACTGTTTTCTCTGAAACAAGTAAAATAATAGATTTTACTGCATACAAATAAGACACATATTTTACAGTATACAACAAAAACACATGATGTTTGGCTTTCCAAAGAAAGAACAGTAGAGATCTAAAAAATAACCTACAGCTCTGTTTGTTATTAAGCCTGTTGCTATAGAGTGGCTGGAGTCCCAGTGCATGTACTGTATTACAACACACCCTCCATGGTTACAAAACAAAACACTCTCCAGTACATAATCTGTTCATTCTGGAAAACTAGGGACGTGTACAATTAATTGACTAGTCTTATTTTGCATTTAGTCCACTAGCAAAAACACTTTTCAAATTGACACCATAGCCTGCTGTAGCCACCAAATTTCCCTACATTTTTGTCTTCATAATGGAATAAATTGGATGGCACTATAAATATGTGATACTGATGTAATGAGAGCTGATGGCGTGTGCTTTCAGCTGCATCCAAGTGCTGCAATATTTTGATTCTTGTAGGTGCATTCACTTCTCATTAGAGTCATGCAAATGCAAAGTGATACAATAAACTCACTTGTCAGCTCGGCATCTGTGAGTCTCAGCAACTTGTGCTGCAGAGCACATTTTCTAAGTAGGCTAAGAAATTGACTTTTACCTTTTGTTTTTCACCATTGTTCTATTTTTCAGCAAATACTAAATGACAATTTGATAACTATTTATCTGATTTATTTGATAACTGTAAAAACTACAGAATCTCAAGGAGAAAGTTTACCTGCTAGTTGACTTGCTGTTGTAAGGCAGGTTTCTTCCAGTGTCTGCTGAGCCACAGACAGAAGAGGTGCACCATCAGTCTGCCATTTCTTCCTGTCTCCACTAGTGGGAGAATTTGTCTCTGGAGATGCCACCTGAGAAACTGAAAAAGGACAACAGAGAGGAAAAATCTAAGAAGAATGTGTGTTGTGCTCGTATGAAATGAATCTCTAAAATAGGGGTCTGCAATTGGCTGGCACATGACAATAGCTAAACTTCTATGTATTCAATTTAAACTTGCATATGGATGTACAGTACTGTGCAAAAGTCTTAGGCACATTAGTATTTTAACAACAACAAAAAAAAGGTTTTAAGCCAGTTATTTATATATTTTGCTGTATTGTGTCAGACGGAAATATCAGTTTACGTTTCCAAACATTCCTTTTGCCATTAATTGTAATAATCCAGTGAGATCTTTGTATGCACAATAGTGCTGTCACTTTTGAGAAAAATCAAATTCGAACGGATATCAAATATCAAGCAATGTATTCGAATATATTCAAATATCTACGATGCGTTATCTTCCATTTTCAAAACAGGGAGGCTCGCTTAATTTGGTCATGGGCAGACGCTACAATACGTTTAGAGCGCCCGCTCCTGGATGAGATGGTAAACAATACAATAAAAAACAAACGGTCTAATCATAGACTGTAAAAAATGCGCTACACATGGCACTTTAAAAACCGGATAGTTTATTTATAATTCGATTATGGATATGTCACATCATGTTCGAATGCATATTAGAATATCGAATAAAAAGTGACAGCCCTAGTGCATAAGGGGTCTGATAATGCTCCACATGGAGATCTGATCTCATCATCAGAGTACATCTGGGATTACATGAAGAAACAGAAAAAACTGAGACCGACTAAATGCAGAAGAACTGTGGCAACGGCTCCAAGATGCTAAGAAACTGTCACAGTACTGTATATTTTGAGGTAATCATTCCTCAGTCACACAGCCTGTTTTATCAAGTTAGGAGCTGTAAATACTATTAAGCTGTGAGATTTTAATCTGCGCTAGCGCAGTCCCGACAAACCATTTGCGTGCTTCTGTGATTATCCCTCCACGTGCCATAGGTTTCCAACCCCTGCTCTAAAGGATATCAATTTCATCCTTTATTACTGACTTACAACACAAGAAAAACAACAACTATTAAAACAATGCCTGTTCTGACTGGTCTTTAGTAATCACACAAAAAAGAAACAATAAAAGATGTTGGTGTTGAACCAGGGTCCCTGGCTTGCAAGTCTTAAAGTCATACAATTAAATTTGAACAAATTTAAACTTCTAAAATGTCTTAAATATCTTGAAATGGTCAAAAGTCTCAATTATCATTGTAAGACGACTTAAATTTGGGGATGGGAAACTTAAACTTCAAAAAGCTATGGTTTAATTAAATAAATGTGCATTTCAAAGTTAAATTCCAATTTTATTCGAGCTGTTGTGATATTGGTACATAAACCAATTTCAAACATATGTACATACTGAATAAAACACATATTGAGCAATTTAAACTTTAAATGAGCATTTTATACAGTTATCCCATTTTGCTGATAAGTAATTAGGTAAAATGTAAATGTGTGCGTTGTTCTGTATGGACACAAAGTATCAATTTGATTAGGTCTTAAAATGTCTTTAAAAAAAAAATAAACAAACTTAATTATAGACATGTTTCACAGCCCTACTAATAAAAACATAGTGATAAAATTGTTGTGTTTATACCTGCCAGAGATGCACAGGTCTCCTCCAGAGTTTGTTCAGCTACAGACAGTAAGGGTGGAACTACAGCTTCCCATTTTCTCCTATCACCAGCTGTGGGTGGCCTTTCGTCTGTGACTGAAGGCTGGATTGATTGAGGAGTGGGGCATGGTGCACTGCTGCAAGGTGTGAGATCTTTCTCAGCATCATCCTCGGTGGTCTGGACCTTATGATTGAGTCTGCGTAGAATCTCCTTCTTGTCACTCTGAAAATGATAATAAAAACAATCTATATATAAAATAAAACTTTTAAATACAAGTGTTCAATGGCAATTATTCAAATTGCTCTCTCAAATTAATAGTACTTCTTTAACATACATTTACACATTTCCCACCTGTACACCTGATGTTTCTGCTTTAAGGGAGTCCTCTTTCATAGGAGAACTCTGCCCAGATGAAATCTACCAACAACAAAAAAAGACAAATAACCATGAGATAGCTGTTCTAGCAAATAAAAGAAGAAGTGTGATGATGACTAACCGCGCCCACGTCCTTCAGAGCAGCAGTCATGGAGATGGCTGGAGTGGTGGGTCTAGAGGAGGAGGGTGTGGCTTTAGAAGCAGCTTCCTGAGGGGTGGAGTCAGGTGTCTGAGCGGGAGCGGCTCCAACAGCAGCCTTCACTCCCCGTGCAACAAGCTGCTTTGTCACAAAAGATAAGGCAGAATACAACACATAAGAGACAGATGAGCAGAGAAAGAAAAAGATTGGGAAAGAAAATGACATACGTGATCCTCCCATGCTTTCTTCTCTCTCTCGTATGCTTCTCTTCTCTTCTTTTCCAACTGTTCTTTAAGTACAGCAGCACGAGCCTTTGACTGGGCCTTGCAGGAAAACAATGTTATTGTGAAATAGTATTACAATGTAAAATATTAAAAAAAATTAATTAATAAAATATTTAAACATATTTTGTGTATTTTGATCAAATAAATTCACCCCTGGTGAGCAAGAGACTGCTTTCAAATTAAAAAATTAATTAATCTTACCGACCCCAATCTTTTGAACGGTAGAGTATGTCATTGAGTTTTTTTAATTCTAAATATTATGCTGATAATATAACTTGAAATATACATACATATATATATATATATTTTTTTCTATTAAAATGTATAACCTTCAAAGCCTCAATCTTCTTCCTCCTTAGCACTGCCTCTTCACATGACTCCTGACTGTCTGAGTCACTGTCATACTGAAAGAGATTGACCAAAAATTACAAAAATGCTAAAAAAAAAAAACACTAAAAATCCAACAAAATATAATAATGTATAAAAGCACTGAATCTGATGGGAATATATAATATTAAAATGAATATGGGTATTAGAAAGATTATACAACCATACTGTATTATGATAAATATACAGTTGAAAGATATGTCAAACATACTAAGAAATGTATGTGTATGTGGGTCTATATACCTTTTCTCCTCTGAGGCGAGCTTTGATCTGCTGACGCTCATTAAAGTTCTGTAGTCTTATCTGTCGTAATCTCGTCAAGTACTCCTGAGGAACACACAGATTGCGAATCATCTATCTCTTTGTTCTTTTCCCATTGTCTCCTTCCAACAAATATGTACACACAAGAATATGGACAAGTCACATACTGTAAATGAATTGGTCAAATATACTGGAAAAGAAAAACAACATTAAACATTCAAGCTGTAATTTGGGAACGGCAAACTCGATAAATACTAGAGGTAAGCAGTTACAGCAGAAATCAAATTCATTGAATCCATTGATGAGGACCATAAAAAGCAGCGGTTAGATGGTCTTCAGCTGAAATCCTGAAGTTACACACATACCTCTTTAAAAGTAGTAAAAATAACAAGGGATCCAAAACAAGGGGTGCTGAAGCAAATAACATAATGAAACAAAAAAATTGATAAAGACCAAATAGGTAATTCTGAAGGAATATGGACAAAATTAAATGATGAACTGGGGGACTTCAGGGTGGGTCACGCTCACATACACAAACACACTGTGCAGGGACTGGACAACAAATGCTGGTGAGCAGCTGCAGCAACTTCAGGTGGACACAACAACTTAAAATAAGGAACCGAGCAATGAGGGGTTCAAGTGATGTGATGAGTGAGGAGCATTGATTGGTTCCAGACAGGACTCCTACCTCCTCCTCTTTGTTCACTTGTGGTCTCCTGCATCGGGAGGAGTTTGTCCAGCTTGCAAAGATGGCAGCCAGGTTTTGTCGAGCCCCCTATTCACCCATTGGTTAAACCGATATTACAAAAGCCACATCATTTTATGGAATATCAATCCCATCACTGACTTCAACACCCAAACATTCTGAAGTAATTAAGATTTTTAACATTTGATTTCCCTAGACTAAGCCACTAAACTGAGATGTTTCAGGTTCATTACATCAACAAAAAACAAAAATGGTCAGTTTCTTTGAATATGTAGGTGGATGAACATCTGGTTATGTATGAGCAACATAATACCTGTCCTGTGCCCTTTTCTGGTCTCTGTGCATGTATTAAGCAAATGTCACTGGGTTTACCAGCGGTACCCCTTCAAGTTCAAATTTTAAATATAACTTTACACAAGGCTGCTAAGCAATTTCAACAGACTATTCTTTGTTAACATGTATACATGTTTAATTCTCATTGCTATACTTTTGAAACTGAGTGTATTTCGATGTTTATAGCCTGGCATTATGCATTTACATTGCAGTGAAACGGATTATGACAAGGAGTACGGTGGGGACTTAGTTCTGTCATTTGTTGATCGGATAGAGGCAGATCTGAATGCGAATTTACATTCGATTGCAAAAAGGGATGGGTTTAACCAGACTAAATTATTGGAGAAGTGTCACATGTCACCAGAGAGAAGTCTGTTGTTTTACTGGAAGATCGGGTTAAGGCAAATAATTGTGGTCAAATAACTTTAAAAAAGTACATTGATGAACCGTTCACAATAAGTTCAATAAGATGCCTTTAGAAAATAGATACGGTGAATATTAATTTCATGCCGACTATAAACTAAGGGACGAGTCAAAATTATTTTCAGTGAGAATTGACATTCTGCCACAAACAGTGTTGATAAAGTACAGAACCCAGATCATTCCTTTAACCAGAAGAGATCGAGGTAAAAGACTCGTACCAGCTGTCCTTCCGCACGGACTTTATTCAGCATTGCTTCTCTTTTCCTCTGAAGAAACTCTGCCGCCAGCTGACCTCGAAACCTACAGACAAGATAAAAAAGTAGATAAAAGATTTTTTAAAAAAACTCTATTTGACAGATGTAAAGGCAGGCTGAATACCTGACAGACATTACTAATGAGAAACAGCTGACCTATTGGCATAGTCGTTCTTTGAAATCTGCTCGTTATGGAAACTTGTTTTACGTGGTTCTTTCCTGAGAACACCCTTAACAGGGATGTCGGCATGACCATTCAGAGTCCCTGAGTCTGTAGCGGTCCTTTAATGATAATCACATATGAAATATAGTTGCATGTTAAATTAGTAATTCTTAAAAGAGAAAAACTAATTACAAAAACAGTGTCATTCATCTCATTCACCTGCCATTGTCCCCTGAAGACTTGGCTCCTTCCCCAGCACCATCTTTAGGTGTAGGTTTGGATGTTTTTTCAGCTGCTGGGTGGATGTGGTCACATGGTGCTCTGCATGGAGCTAAAGAAGGAGCACAAGAAGGAATAGGGGTGGGGCCAAAGTGATAAGGTGTGGTAGGGGTGGGGCCAGGCACAGGGGAGGGGCCTATTCCAGGGGAATGTGGTGGTCCAATGCCACCACCTCCAAAAAACTGCAAAAGAAAGCATAGGAAGAGAAAAAGTAAGTGACAACTATATTAGAAGCTTTTATCGACTGATCCGTGGCAGACAAGGAAGACCGTTGTACCTTTCGCTCAGGACTGCTGCCTCCACTAGAGCTGAGCACATGTCTCCAGCCCTGCTCCCGAGCCCGGTTGATTCGGTTCAGCTGAGATGAAAAAGGTCAAAGTTTTAACACAAACAAATCAACCCAACACCAATTTATTGTAAATAACCATTTGCAGATGGGCAACCATTTGAATGATCAGTTCACCTTTTCTCTCTCAAATCTCTTCATCTGTGCAGCCTTCAGTAAGAACATCTACAGAGAGGAATACAATTACTGAGGGTAACTGACTCAATTAAGAGGCTTTTAAATGTCTTTCTACCCAAGAGACATATTACAAATAGCATCCATCCATCAAACGAAACCAGAGCAGCCATCTGCTGAACTTGATGTGAACTCATTCAATCAATAACACTACAGTAACAATAGTGTTTCGAGTTTAAGAAACAGATATATATACACACACACTATCTTTAAAAAGTTTGGGTTTGTTAAAAATGCTTAATGTTTTGAAAGAAGTCTTATGCTCACCAAAAAAAAAAAAAAGAATAACAGTAGTTATTACTGTTATTGTAATATACACTCACCGGCCACTTTATTAGGTACACCTGTCCAACTGCTCCTTAACACTTAATTTCTAAGCAGCCAATCACATGGCGGCAACTCAGTGCATTTAGGCATGTAGACATGGTCAAGACAATCTCCTGCAGTTCAAACCGAGCATCAGTATGGGGAAGAAAGGTGATTTGAGTGACTTTGAACGTGGCATGATTGTTGGTGCCAGAAGGGCTGGTCTGAGTATTTCAGAAACTGCTAATCTACTGGGATTTTCACGCACAACCATCTCTAGGGTTTACAGAGAATGGTCCGAAAAAGAAAAAACATCCAGTGAGCGGCAGTTCTGTGGGCGGAAATGCCTTGTTGATGCCAGAGGTCAGAGGAGAATGGCCAGACTGGTTCGAGCTGATAGAAGGGCAACAGTGACTCAAATAACCACCCGTTACAACCAAGGTGGGCAGAAGAGCATCTCTGAACGCACAGTACGTCGAACTTTGAGGCAGATGGGCTACAGCAGCAGAAGACCACACCGGGTGCCACTCCTTTCAGCTAAGAACAGGAAACTGAGGCTACAATTTGCACAAGCTCATCGAAATTGGACAATAGAAGATTGGAAAAACGTTGCCTGGTCTGATGAGTCTCGATTTCTGCTGCGACATTCGGATGGTAGGGTCAGAATTTGGCGTCTACAACATGAAAGCATGGATCCATCCTGCCTTGTATCAACGGTTCAGGCTGGTGGTGGTGGTGTCATGGTGTGGGGAATATTTTCTTGGCACTCTTTGGGCCCCTTGGTACCAATTGAGCATCGTTGCAACGCCACAGCCTACCTGAGTATTGTTGCTGACCATGTCCATCCCTTTATGACCACAATGTACCCAACTTCTGATGGCTACTTTCAGCAGGATAATGCGCCATGTCATAAAGCTGGAATCATCTCAGACTGGTTTCTTGAACATGACAATGAGTTCGCTGTACTCAAATGGCCTCCACAGTCACCAGATCTCAATCCAATAGAGCATCTTTGGGATGTGGTGGAACGGGAGATTCGCATCATGGATGTGCAGCCGACAAATCTGCGGCAACTGTGTGATGCCATCATGTCAATATGGACCAAACTCCCTGAGGAATGCTTCCAGCACCTTGTTGAATCTATGCCACGAAGAATTGAGGCAGTTCTGAAGGCAAAAGGGGGTCCAACCCGTTACTAGCATGGGGTACCTAATAAAGTGGCCGGTGAGTGTATATATAAAATTTTAAATAACAGCTTACAATTTTCATTTATTTTGAAATGTAATTTATTTGTGTGATGGCAAAGCTGAATTTTCAGCATCATTACTCCAGTGTTCAGTGTCACATGATCCTTCAGAAATCATTCTAATATGCTAATTTGGTGCTCAAGAAACATTTAAAAAACAGCTGTGCTTCCTAAAATTCTTCAGGAAACCGTGATACATTTTTTACAGGATTCTTTGATGAACTTAATAAAAATGCTTTGAAATAATGTAAAAAACATCACTTTTACATACACTACACTGTAAAAAAAAAAAAGTTGGATTAACTTAAAGTTACCTGGTTGCCTTAAAATTTTGAGTTCATTGAAATAAAAATTTTTAGTTAATACAACAAAGGAGATTGGTTTAATAGAAACTCAAAATATTATGTTATCTGAACTACATTAATTATCTAAGTTGATTTGACAAAATATAAAAAGTTGTGATAACAAATCATCAAAATTAATTTTTACAGTGTAGTAAAAAACATGTGACATGAAATCATTCCATGATGTCATTAACAGCTCACCTGTTCTCTTTGTTTCCTTTCCCTCTCCATCATCTCCATCCGTTTCTTCCTCACTACTTCCTGAAACAGAACATGATCAAGATACTTTTAGACATGAGTCAAACACCAAAAACAGTATGTGATATTTATTTCATATGACTTATTTTATTTGCAATAGAGATGACGTGGATTTAAAGACACTTAACTTTTACATAGTCAAAGAATATTTAAGGGTAAAGAATATTTGTTCCAAAATGAATCAGTACAGTAGGTATAAACACATTTACAGTATGAACACTGTATTGGTGAAAGGGTTAATAAAGAAAGGGCTGGAAAGGAAACTGAAATGTAGATGCCCACCATATGATAGATGACGGCAGTTGGAGAAAAGCATGAGGACACCAATAAAAAGGGAAAAGAGGGGAAAAGATAAAAAAAAAAACGTTTCACTTTAGATAAAAACACAATAACATGTTTGTTTAGAATATTAGATTGTGATACTACAGCAGTAGGTGATAACTAAACCTTTCTAATCTTTCTCATTTTAATTAAATAATTAGCTGACAATTTTATCCAAAGCAACTATAAGCACACACAGTAACAGTGCTGCTGGACCAACCCATGGCGGAGAGAACTAGGTATGTTGCCAACAGCTGTTTCACTGCATTGGAATTTATTCATAAACTTACTATAAAGATTATTTAGTTTTAATATGTTGTCGAACTCACGGCGTGAGTGACATGAATACGCTGGTTGAGGAGCAGCATGTCTCAGAACTCATCTGATACTCATTGAAAAACTGAATATAGAGCTCTTGATTAAACTAAGCATTCATCAACATTACTCCTGAGTGCCCAACTACATTTGAGTATCATAAGGTAAGATGCAGGTTTTTGACATTAAAGCATGAGTTCTGAGCATTCTCATATAACTCTGTCCTCATTAATCTGTATGTTCATCTGTAAGTATGTTCCCGCAGCTAAGGACCAACCTGTGGATAAGTACAATGCTAATAAATTACGTATTGTCCTTTGCAAGATTTGACCTTACAACCTTAGCAACGCAGATCTTTAACCAGTGGAGTAGACTAATAAATGGGACTTATTAGTGATATAAAGGGTATAACTGTCTAAGGCTTATAGGGAAAACGGGATTTTGCTAGAGGACAGAGTGTATTTTTTCAGGGCTAGGTGGGTTAATAAGGAGGAGCAGGGTTGGGTGTTTGTACAAGGGGATGTAGATAGGGGGCGCTGTCTGATGTACCTCATGCTTCCTCCTCTCCTCCTCCACTCGACTCACTCTCCTCTGAACTGCTGCAGGAGGGGGAGCCTGGACAACACATGACACCGGGGACGAGGATCAATAGGTCTCTCGCTCTCATATATAGCACACAGCGGGACAACATCAACAAATGTCTGAATGCTACACAATGATCCTCAATGCCCCTCCTAATATTCAAACATAATGGGTGGTAATGCATGGGCAAAACATGGGAGTGGATTAGCAAATAAAATATTTCCCATGGTTCTCACCTGCTTGAGTTTGACTGGTTTCTTTGCTGCATCTGGGACCTTCCTTAAAGCTTCAGATGGTCTCTGGACCGTTAAAGGCACTCCATATTTGGCTGCTGGCTTGGTAATTTTCTGAGCTGGGGAAATGGGGATAGGGCCTGGGGCAGGGCGTTTGGCTGGGGGGTTAGGAGGAAGAAAACGTCAGTATTTGGTTTTTGGTATTTGGAGATCAAGAGAACAATTTATCAGTATACTCCATGCCAGACACGTGCACACATAGACATCGAAAGGGGCTTGAGCACCTGCCCTTTTTTATTCCTGGAGAGAAAGTGCACTTTTTTCTGGGGTGCTTTTTTTTTGTTTTTGTTTTTTGCAAAATAATATATTCCTGTTTGCGCACAGCTTCCCTGTCAAACAAATATATTTATGAATAGTGTTTCTAAATATCAGGTCAGGAGTTATAAAGCGCGCGCTCTCTCTCTCTCTCTTCATGTGAATGTCCTCACTGTGACTCACAGAAAGACGCGCGCGGCCAGTATAATGCGCATGCACAGACCGCGCGCCAGAATACAGCTCTCTTTCACGCTTGAACGAACAATTACACACACAATTATGACAAAATGTAGTTTGTCAAGTATCTTCATAACATAAGAGCAGTCTTATGATGGACATAAAGAGTTGTGAGAGAATGAGGCGCGTGTGAGATCCGCGTCTCTGGCTCTGCAACGGCTGGTCTTAAAGGGCCAGCTACCAATAAAGCTTTCTGTCAGTAAAGTTAATCAAAGAACAAAGAGAACAGAGAAAATTACCCACTGCTCTTTACTAAATAACTTGCGTAGCTTTAATAAGGATTAGTCTATATATTATTTATAATTTATGTAGTGCAGACTGTCTGATAACTTTATTCAGTTTCTGTATATGAGCTACCTGTTAGACAGGAAGGGCACAGGTAGCCTAAACATGACATTTATTATGGGTTTATGTGAGGATTGTTTGAAGTTCACTTAAATTAAAAGCTGTTTTTTGAAGCCTAATAAATGTTTTAAAAAAAATTAATACTAGATGATTATTCTGTGGACATCTTTTGAAAATGATCAAATTAATTAACTTTTTAAATATATATTTTTTAAAAGGAAGTCAGAGTTGTGTTAATATATATATACTTTTTGGTTTAAAAAAAGTAAAAAGGAGATTTTCACTTGAGCCCCTGCCCCTCAAAATGTCTGTGCACGTTCCTGCTCCATGCACATCTCAACAAGTCATTACTGCTCATTGAATAACCTTAAATCATGAGTAATAAATAAATGTATTTTTTTTTCTCTTTAAAAATATAGGGTAATATTTAGAACCAACTCACCACACATACACAAAAAATACAAATATTTATTATTCGGATACAATCAGCATATTATATTTCTGAAATGTCATGTGACACTGATGACTGGAGTTGTTGATGATGTTGACAGTTGATAGAACCCATACACTTCCAAAGTGTGGGGGGAAAACATATATGGAAGTCAATGGAGCCCATCAACTGTTTGGTTACTGACATTCTTTAAAATGCCTTCTTTTGTGTTCAGCAGAAGAAAGAAATTCACTTGAGGGTGAGTAAACAATGACAGAATTTAAAATTTTGGGTGACCTATTTCTTTAATAATATTAGACAACAAGGTACAAGAGAAACAACAAATGACCGTGCAACCTGAATCTGGTGGAAATTTTGAGTGACAAACTTTTCTGTGCACTTGAACACAACGATTAGTTATTAATGAATGTGTTTACCTGGTGCTCCCTGGGCCACACTCATTTTAGGCGGATTAAGGTGAAGTGAATAGCTGAATTCCTGAGCAATAAGCTGCAACATACAAAGAGACATAATAAACAAACAAATTCTGCAACTCTGCTTGAGGTATTCTGGAATTAGACCTGAACGTTACATAACATCTGAGTAATATCTGAGAATCACAATGCACAGACTGACTTATATAATTTATCAGAGTGATAAGTCTGTTTGTGAGCATGTCACCTGAGGGCTGAGAAACTTGTGAATCCTGCGAGCAAGAAAAGGCTTCCCCAAAATGGCTGAGACGGAGGGTCTCTCCCGAGGGTTGCGCTTGAACAGCTGGGCCAGGAGAGAGCGCAAGTCTTGGGAGTAATGCACGGAAACAGGCGGGTACGAACCACGAATGATTTTCAGCACCAGGTTCTTCATGTTTCCGGCCTCAAACTGAGAGAAAGACATTATATGATCGGGCCTATTTAATACATGATTACACCATATTCATTCAAGTCATAAATCATGGAAACCCACAATTATATCAAAGAATACAGGAAAAAAAGACTTCAAAAAGAATCAACAGTGGAATTTCTTATAAGCTGGAAAGAGTCTCTTCAGCGAATCATCTCAATTTTAAAGCTGTTGCAGTTCACTTGCATCTCCACTGTAAAATATTAGTCTCCGTAGAATATTTATGGTGTAAATAATGAAAGAAGGTAAGTGAGAAAGGAAGAGGGAGAGAAAGAGGAGACCTATAATCTGAGACAGATATGAAAGGACTGGTTCTGTTTTATCATTCACATCACAAAATAAGCACGAAATCTCTATCACACACAGAAGCAACTACAGAGAACATGAGGTACTTACTGCATGCTTAAGCGTACACATTTCATACAGGACACATCCCAGGGCCCAGATATCACTAGAGTAAGACCCGACAGAACAACAGTGGAAAAAAGAGCCAAAAAAAAACAAAAAAAACAGACAGATAGGAAAAAAGTGGGACAAATGGGTAAATTTTGGGGTTGCACATGTGGATTAATCTCACATGTACATGCAAACATATAAATTATACACAAACAGCATATTAAATCCTCTAAAGTGATCTTGAATATCAAACAATATGGCTTTGTACAAAATCAGGATTGGGAACCACTCTTTTAAAATAAATTAATACTTTTATCCAGCCAGGATGAGTTAAATTGATCAAAAGTGACAGTAATCACAAAAATTACATAATGTAACAAAAGATTTATATTTCAAATAAATGCTTTTCTAGTTGAATATACTTTGAATCAAAGAATCCTTACAAATTGCATTATGGTTCACAAAAATATGTTGATAATAATAAGTAATAAATCAGAATTGAGCCTTAAGGGTTGCAGAGTGAATGTAGCCTAATACAGCTGGTGTTCATCAATAGTGGCTAAGAATATTTAGACCGATCACATTACAAACAGTCCTGGAACAAATACCTTGGGATCAATATGTAGCTGCTGGGATCAGAGAAACTTGTATAAACTGACATCACCACTCTAATGATTCAGCAAACTGTACAAGAGTCACTGGGTGTTATGTAGCTACTGTGCTGCCCATATATACCCCACTGGCTCATAACAGGAAGTACTTTACCTCTTGTTGTTGTATGGCTTATTTTCACATATCTCTGGCGACAGGTAGTAAGGTGTGCCGATACAGGTCCTCGCCAACTCCACGGTGCTGCACACATAAACACACATTATCTATGAAGGTCATTCTCCCCACATTCCTTGTGGCATTTTGAAATCTAAAAAAATCTTGCCTGTTCAAAACTCTAGCGATTCCAAAGTCACCCAGCTGTATGGTACCATCTTTGGTCAGAAAAATATTCTTGATCGAAAACAAAAGCAGAAATCACGTATTAGACATTTACGTAAACAAGGTATAAGGATATTGTATATTATGTTCTGTTCCTCCATAGACATGTTTGTACAAGTGTGTGTGTGTCTGTGTGTGTGTGTGTGTGTGTGTGTGTGTGTGAGAGAGAGGGACAGGTGTACCTGTGATTTAATGTCCCTGTGTAGGATTTTGCGGTCATGTACATGTTTCAGAGCCAGGCAGATCTGCACTAACCAGTCAATAATCTTCCAGAAAACAACAGACAGGATGGAATCAGTACCTCAGATTATAACATTGCAAGATACATCTTTAGGTTAAAATGTATGTCTTTTGCTAACCTGCAATGAAACTACAAAGTAAGATTACTTTTTTCTTTTATGATAAAATTAAAACTTTGATAATTTGCAGTCTGTTGTTGGGTGCAGAGCTTAACTTGATGTCTTTATATTGTTCATCTTACCTGTTCCTCTGGGAATAGAGTCCCTCTCTGATTATTGATCTTCTTAAACAGGTCTCCTCCCTCACAGTAGTCCATTACTATGTACAAACAACCACTCTCTGAGAAAAAAAAAAAAAGAGAGAAACATTACTGTTCAATGACAAAGACCACCATTCAAAAGTCTGGGGTCAGTAAGATATTAATACTTTAATTCAGCAAGCACACATTCAATTGATCAAAAATTACATTTAAGACCTTTATAATGTTGAAATATTTCTATTTCAGATAAAAGCCATTTTTCTGAACCTTACATTCATCAAAGAATCCAATCATGTCACGTTTTTCACAAAACAAAATTGAGCAGCACTGTTTTCAACATTGATAATAAAATGTTTCTTGAGCAGCAAATCAGTATATTAGAATGATTTCTGAAGGATCATGTGACATTGAAGACTAGAGAAATGGCTGCTAAAAAATTCAGCTTTGCCATCACAGGGGTTTTAAAATATATATAAAATTTATAAATTGTAATACAATGTATTACTGAAACTTTCAAAACCATTAAATAATCTTACAGACACCAACTTTTGGGATGGTAATGCATCTGTACAGTATCTGATTTAATCAGATTTAGACTCTTAGGTTTCACTATAAATTTATAATAGAATTAAGCAAACATTTTGTCCTCTATTGGTAATATCATTAACGTTCATCATATAACACCCCAGGTTTATGTCATTAATTAGCCTGCCATCCGGATGTCAGAGATACAGCATGACTTCATGAACCGAAACTATCATTAGCTAAACGACATCCTCTCTGTGTAATTTAATTCAAAAGCCTGGAGCTCCTCCAGATCATCCAAACCACCATGATCTATCAATCAGACACAAACCTTTAGAACAGAAATGCAGTGCGTATAGTTTGTGCCGGAACTAATGTTCTCAGATTAATCAAGATCAGTCAACTAAAGACCAAAGACCTAATGCTCACTCGTAGACACCAGTTTGTCATGCCTGTCAACATAATACCAAAGCATCATATTCCAATATCACTTAATAGGGATTTCTAAATAAGGATGCCCCATGAGAAGGGTTTTACCTTCAAAGGATTCCTTGTACTGGACGATGTTTGGATGGCTCATGTTAGCTAGAACTGCCACCTCTTTACGTGATTCTTGTCTTTCTTTGTTTGACATCTGATGAGGAAAAGAACACTGCATGTATATATAAAGGAAGATAGCCCATCAAATATCACATAGCCTATCGTATTTAGGGTTTTAAAGGGGACATCTGACTTTTTCCATGTTTAAGTGCTATAATCGAGTCCGCGGTGCATCTACTAACCTAGAAAACGTGAAAAGTGACAACCAGTAACTTTGTTTTGGTAAGCCTTTCTCTGCAAGCATGTCAAAAAAAATAGGCAGATCAGATTTCGCTGCCCTTCTGACATAGAAAGGGGATATTATTACAATATTACCTCCACTGAATCTGCATGTTTCCACCCACAGCGCCACCATTTGGTTTACACAAGCGGTAACAGTGTAACCAGTTCTAATGCAATGGCAAAAGTTCGAGAAAAGCATGTAAACTGTTCTGTTGTTGCTGCACAGACGAGCACAGAACACTATTTAACCAGAACATGTCACAGCTGTCTTGTAAAAACCTTGTCAACTACTGAGAACTATAGTTATATAAAAAAAAAGTCAACTTGTGTAAAGGTTAAACATGTCAGTGAGATGAATCAATGTAACTCCACAACAACTAGGCCTACATAAATGTATCCACTAACCATTCAGAAACGTTACAGTCTAAAAGTTGCAAACTCTTCCTGAGTCTCTCTGTAAGGCTCCACTCCGCTACTGGTTATTTCTGAGATTTTGGCTGAGTGAAATTATTCGCACCTATAATGATTGACATACCCATTTACGTTGCCATGTGATGTCTAAAGCCCTATTCGCACGGGATTAGTACTATATGGGGACCTCTAGTCATTTGTAATAATTGCGGAGGTTGTCTGTGATCTTAATCCCGTGCGAATCGACCATGTCTGTAATTTGTAAAGTAAAAATTCCCCCGCAAATGACCTACCATATTTCGCTGAACACCGATGTCCAGTGATAATATTAGTCCCGTGCGAATCGGCATCTCTGTGATTTGGCGGATCGAATATAATTTTTTTAAGGTTTTTGTTTCATGCGCGCCTTTTTATCAATTTTTCGCGAAGAATGAGGCTGCGCTGGAGTGTTTTGATAGTATTTTGGGTGCTGGGTCATATCGCTATACACCATACAGCTATACAATTTGCTGAAAGAGAAAGCTGAAAATCATCAGAAGAGCAAAAGCAAAAATAATGATTAGATGGAGATAAATGAATGACATATAGCAGCATGCGGTAAAGAACATTCTTCTGTTCATGATATCATACAGGTAGACCAATAATAACGGCAAGACATTTCCAAGCAATAGCCTCGCCGTCATATCCGGGAGATAAGTCCGTAAATTTGAGGATAATCACAGGCTTCGGTTATCCCGTGCGAATGCGCCACACGAAATTCAGATGTGGGGGGTAATTTAAAAATCACACGAGGTCCCCAGATAGTACTAATCCCGTGCGAATAGGGCTTAAGAGAGAGAAATGATCAACTCACCCTGGAGATGCCAATCTCCTTGATAACATATTGTCGGCCATCTGTCCTTGACTTGACCAGGATGGCTTTCCCAAAGGACCCCTCACCAATCTTCTTCAACCTCTCATATTTATCCATGTCTGTGCAAATGACTTCTCATGCTGAGGCCAAGAGAACAAAATACATGAAAATAAAATGATCAGAAAAACAGTACATGGATTTAAAAAAAATATATATGTAAAATTTATATAGTATAGTAATATATACAGTGTATATATTTACAACATATATATTACAGTTTACCATTTACACACACACACACACATATATGTACAGTGAAGAAAATAAGTATTTGAACACCCTGCTATTTTGCAAGTTCTCCCACTTAGAAATCATGGAGGGGTCTGAAATTGTCATCGTAGGTGCATGTCCACTGTGAGAGACATAATCTAAAAATGTCCAAGCAGCTTGGTGAAAAGAGGTCCACTGTTGGAGCAATCATTAGAAAATGGAAGAGGCTAAACATGACTGTCAATCCCCCTCGGACTGGGGCTCCATGCTAGATATCACCTCGTGGGGTCTCAATGATCCTAAGAAAGGTGAGAAATCAGCCCAGAACTACACGGGAGGAGCTGGTCAATGACCTGAAAAGAGCTAGGACCACTGTTTCCAAGGTTACTGTTGGTTACACACTAAGACGTCATGGTTTGAAATCATGCATGGCACGGAAGGTTCCCCTGCTTAAACCAGCACATGTCAAGGCCCGTCTTAAGTTTGCCAATGACCATTTGGATGATCCAGAGGAGTCATGGGAGAAAGTCATGTGGTCAGATGAGGCCAAAATAGAACTTTTTGGTCATAATTCCACTAACCGTGTTTGGAGGAAGAAGAATGATGAGTACCATCCCAAGAACACCATCCCTACTGTGAAGCATGGGGGTGGTAGCATCATGCTTTGGGGGTGTTTTTCTAGAGAGGATGACCGGGGCCATGTATTGTGAGATTTTGGGGAACAACCTCCAACCTACTTCCCTCAGAGGCTGGGTCTTCCAACATGACAATGACCCGAAGCACACAGCCAGGATAACCAAGGAGTGGCTCTGTAAGAAGCATATCAAGGTTCTGGCGTGGCCTAGCCAGTCTCCAGACCTAAACCCAATTGAGAATCTTTGGAGGGAGCTCAAACTCCGTGTTTCTCAGCGACAGCCCAGAAACCTGACTGATCTAGAGAAGATCTGTGTGGAGGAGTGGGCCAAAATCCCTCCTGCAGTGTGTGCAAACCTGGTGAAAAACTACAGGAAACGTTTGACCTCTGTAATTGCAAACAAAGGCTACTGTACCAAATATTAACATTGATTTTCTCAGGTGTTCAAATACTTATTTGCAGCTGTATCTTACAAATAAATAGTTAAAAAATCATACATTGTGATTTCTGGATTTTTTTTTTTTAGATTATGTCTCTCACAGTGGACATGGTCTTACGATGACAATTTCAGACCCCTCCCTGATTTCTAAGTGGGAGAACTTGCAAAATAGCAGGGTGTTCAAATACTTATTTTCTTCACTGTATGTGTATATATATATATATATATATATATATATATATATATATATATATATATATATATATATATATAAAAGTCAACCAAATATATTGTCTGATGGCACTAGAGCAATCAACTGACATTTTCCTCTAATATTTCTATACAGGTGTGGCATTTTAAAAGTCATATTCAGCTGGCATCCATTCACGGAGCCAGCAGGAATTATTAAACCAACTCAAGCAGAGCACCTCCTGATGAGTGAAAGGTTGTTATCTTTTTCCACACAGAAACCAGCTGCAAGCTGGCAATCACTACAACTGCCACCTGGCCTAGATTATTCGTCTTAAAGCAAAGGCAGACATGCATTTTAGACAAACTAGTGGGACAAAAATAAAACATAACAGCAATGCAGCCTTGGACAAATGCTAAAACTAAGCCAGTCTAAAAGCAAAAGCCAGACAGTGTATGTGGGCTGATGAATTAAATATGACATGTCAGGAGGAATTACCCACCACCCTTTAAAGGGGGTGAGAGATTGTACAAAGGCACAGGATAAAACAAATAATCAAGATGGAGAGAGAACCTTAAGATAGCAATAAATTAGATTAACAACCTTATGAAAGCTTTGTCGTCCAATAATAATGAAGCAAAGCTGACAAAACAGAAACTTACAAGCAGTAAAGTTACACACTGCTTGAGACTTGGACTGCCTTAACTTACACAGTTTAAGTTACTGCTACCATTTACAATATTAGACCTATACAATCAAGATTTGGTAGGCTGCTTTTTGTTATGTGAATAGAAGCATCATCGCATAAACATTACATTGCAAAGTTTCAACAACATCAGCTGATGTCTCATTTAGCGGGGCCTTGAACGGGTCGCTGTCCAAACTTATGATAATAAGCTAACGTTACTAAAAGCGAGCTAATTAAACCTGTGAGCAGAAATTAGCAGTCTCATTGAAATTCCGCGAAATGACACTGACAGTCACTTTAAAGCACAGCACTGCCATATGTTCAAAATAAAAGACAAAATGTGGGCAAAATAAATCAGTTCTTACCTTCTATATTCAGAATAATGAGCGAGCACTGGCAGCATCAGTGCAGCTCACATGAAGATTTTCTATTGTGGGCGGTCTCATGTGTGCAGACGGCACACGCTAACTGAGAGGAGCGATTTGATTGGTCCGCTCTCACGTCGAATCTCAGATGATAGGGTGAAAAATATGTCGCTCAATACTCACGGCCGTCATGTTTGTCTGTCAATGTTTGGCGCAAAATCCCCCCTTAGCAACCGTCACCGGTTGGTACACCGTCATTACAGAGGCAGTATTTGGCCACTATCCGCTTTCATGGCCTTTACAATTGTGAAAATTAACAGAAAAAAGGATTAAAGGATTCTGGTCATAGATGCACAGGATGTACATGTGTGCATTTGTGATGTACAAAGCATATTGTATTTGTTTTTTATTTAGGAAAAATTGTCCTCATTATTTTTTATTATAATATTTATTTAAGAAGTGCATTATTTATATTATTAGTGGTGCTTGCCAAAGGCAAAGCATCAATCTATCTAGTGTACACTATCTATCTATTGTTTACATCTATCTATCGTACACATCTATCTAGTGTACACTAGATAGATATAGTGTACATGTCTAGTGTAGTGTACACTATATATCTAGTGTACACTATCTATCTATTGTACTCTATCTATCTAGTGTACACTATATATCTAGTGTACACTAGGGCTGTCAATCTTCCTCTATAATACTATTCGAATTCCATTCCTTATTTTATTTAATATTCAAATGGTATTTGAATATTAAATGCTCAAATTCATCGTATTATTAATATTTACGACATTACACAGACTTATGGATTGCCAATGCCACTATAGCATGTGGTTGCTGTTACACGTTCTGTCCACTAGACTAGAGGCACATCTAATAAACATTTTATTCGTGCTGAATATGGTTGTAGCGCCTCTGATGGTTTTCAGCTAATATCTCTGCAAAAACACCACCAAACATTCTGAAACTTATATTGTTCTTTTCAGTTCGATAATAGCCTAGCTACCACCAGGCCAGGGTTAGGCCTCAGCAGCGGCAGGCCAGACTCAGGCCTCAGTAGTGTAGTGCACACTAGGTAGTGCACACTAGATAAGGTAGTGCACACTAGGTAGTCTAGTGTACCTACTCCAAGGTGTAGTGGTGTAAGGTAGTGTACATTAGATAGGGTAATGCACACTAGGTAGTGTATACTAGGTAGTGCACACTAGGTAGGGTAGTGTACACTAGGTAGTGCACACTAGGTAGTGTATACTAGGTAGCAGAGATGGGAGTAAGTCACTAAATGCAAGTCTCAAGTCAAGTCCAAGTCTTAACATGGCAAGTCAAAGTCAAGTCAAGTCATTCTGTTGTAAGGGTCAAGTCAAGTCAAGTCAAGTCATACTCTTTGTCAAGTCAAGTCAAGTCAAGTCACTAGATAGATAGTTTACGATAGATAGTGCACACTAAATAGATAGTGTAATTCTAGATAGATAAAGTACTTCTAGATAGATAGTGTAAGATAGATAGTGCACACTAAATATATAGTGTACGATAGATAGAGTACACTAGATAGATAGTGTACGATAGTGCACACTAGATAGAGTACACTACATAGATAGTGTGCACTAGATAGTGTAGTGTACACTAGATAGAGTATCACAATCTATTGTGCTATTGTTTATGTTGTAGCAATACGATTTATTTTTTTATCAAAATGTATTGATTTGCAAGTTTGTATGTTCATACATTTCATATCACATATCGCTTTATACACTGAACAGATTTAATTTAGGCTTTTAATGCACACATCAATTATGGTAAACGGAAGCCCCATTATCACATTGCATAGGGTTTTTGTATTAAACATAACTCTGGATCACAGTGTTCTAGAGACAAGGGGGCGGGCTCATTTTACTCAGACGACCAAACAGCCATATCTCAGCACCAGAACATCGTACAGATGTTTGTTGGCTCGTTTGCATTCATGTAGCCTACCACAACCGAGTGGCGAGTTTTGCCACTGCCGTGCAAGCACCACTTCACATTTTCTTCAGGAAATATAGGCTACACAGTGGCGTAACTTTGTTTTAAAAAGTGTGTGTGTGTGTGTGTGTGCGCGCGCGTGTGTATAAATGAATGAATCATGTGAATAAATACATATTTCCGACTGTTTAACGTGTGTCCTTTAAACGTCCAGTGGTAGAACTTTTGCCAAGCATGTCAGATGTTCTGGGTTTCTGAATCCGCACTCCTATAGTTTCGCACTCGTATGTTCATCAGTGGTTGTAATGTATTATCAAGCAGGGACACGTTTGTTTGCATTTTTGTTTTGTTATTTCACCGGAACGAGAGTCTCCGAAACGGATCGAAGCGCGCGTGTATGGAGCCAGATCAGACTCATTAATAATCGTAAAATAAATGTGTATTCACAAAAAGCAATTCACATGCGCAAAATAAACTTATTCATAAAATACATTTCACAAATGCAAAACACAATTCTTAGATATACAACTGTGCACAAAAACCTTTGAATGTTTAAAATGTACGAGCTTATCCTTGAATGTGAATGTGCAAATCGTCATTCACGTACGAATCGCCTTGGATTTGTGTTTGTGAGACTTTCCTGTCAGCGCTCTCCTCCTACACAGAGCACTCGTACTCTTTAGCTAATCAGATTTAAGCTTATCAATCGACCAGTATTACGAGAGGCGGGCCTACCCATTAGGGCTGTCACTTTTGAGAAAAATCATATTCGAACGGTTATCGGATATCAAGCAATGTATTCGAATATATTCGAATTTCTACGAGCCCCGCCCCCCCACAAAAAAAGAAAAGAAAAACACCGTAACGGAGATTCAATCACAAATTTATTAACAGTCTGGCAGTCATAAACAGGACTCAGGCCTGTCTGGAAAAAAAATCTTTGACTTACTGTTTTAAACAGCAGGTTATCAACAATCTATATGAAGTGGCAGTAGCCAATCACAAAAGTAGGCTACATGGAAAAAAACTGAATCGGAACAGCACGGCACAAACAAAAACTTGACAGCTTAAACAGCAGCAGGAGTAATGCCTATAACCTAGCCTAATTCATTTCTTAATATTGTTTGCTAGAAACACAATTTACCAATTTGTGATCTGGATCAATTGCGGCTCTCTTTTTATTGGCGATGTTCCTCGCGGTGGAGAACGCGCTCAGAGCGCGCGCGCACACACAGGTATTTGCGCGTCAAATGTTGAGAGAAGTGGTATCTACGGTGTAGAACCCAAAATATTTCCAAACACTACTTTTTAGATGAGTTGGGGTCGTAATTCTCCACTCAGGCTGGCCGTTCTGTGCGTTATCTTCCATTTTCAAAACAGGGAGACTATTGGCAATTATTCGCTTGATTTGGTCATGGGCCGACGCTACAATACGTTTAGAGCGCCCACTCCTGGATGAGATGGCAAACAATAAAATAAAAAAACAAACGGTCTAATCATAGACTAAAAAATGCGCTAAACATGGCACTTTAAAAACCGGATAGTTTATTTATAGTTCGAATACGGATATTTCACGTCATGTTCGAATGCATATTCGAATATCGAATAAAAAGTGACAGCCCTACTACCCATAGACATTAATAACTATAACTATGGGCCTACCTGCATGTTACGTAATCAGCTTTCGACCACAGTTCATGGCTGAGCAGAGGTATGTGCAGTTGATCAATTAATTTCTGTTTATTGAAGTTCGACATCAGTTGAAGCAAGTTTATTAACTATTAACTGATGTAAGCAAGTGTTGTGGTAATCAGATGTCCCATATCGTGTCAAAAAATATGCCTGTTTTGTTATATTTTAGCTGCAAGTACAGACAGCTCTCAGCTAATGTTACAACAATCACGCTAATGATCGCAAAACAATCATCTGGTGTCAATCAATACCCATCGAGATTGTTCTTTAAATAGTGAATATACCTATTTTATTGAGCACCCATTGTTTATTTGCCATTTGTGCAATTTGTTGTTAAATTATTAATCACTTGTTGTTTCTCTGCATTTTTTTTTTGCTCACTGCTGCACTGCACGAGTGTCTGCATGAGAATAGGCTTGTTTTGAGATGCGCCTTGCCTCGCCTGAAATGTAGTCGAGAGTAGGCGGCTGCAGTGAGGGGAGGAGTGAAAAAAGCGCAGGCAAGATGGACAGATCTCTCTTCTCGCAGTGGATCAGACACCTGCGAGATCAAAGGCGGATATCGCGGGATTCACGGGATTCACGCTCGTGCACGGTGTTGCTAATAAACTGGATGTAATTTAAGTTCTGTTGCTTTTATATGAAAATAAATATAATGAACAAGACACCCAAAGTATTTGCTATTTAATTCCATTCCAAATATGTGTTTATCAATATTTCTTTCTTTAATAGCCAACAGACATATCTTTATAATTGTTTTATGTTTTTATAAAAATGACATCACATAACCCATATCGCACTGTCAGAGAGTTTATTCACACATAACGTACGTATAGCCTACACAACAAATGATACCAGAGTTTTAAAATCGAACATTTTAAAAAAGAACAATACATCACGGTTGTTTAAACCAATGAGCATTAAGCTGTGTCGTCAGCAAGTCGTTTCCCATCATGCTTTTGATCAGCGCAGTCGGTGGAGAGCAACTGCGCGCGACTGCAGAATCCGACACGTGCGGCTTTTTTATTTTATTTTTTTTTATTTTATTTTTTTTTATTGGCAGCATTTGCAGTTACAAACAACACATACAAATACATACATAAACAAACTATACATAAATAAATAAAGTACATACATAAATAAATAATATCCAGTGGGGTCTGCAAAATTCAGCAAGGCTAATCCAAGAAAAAAAAAGAAGAAAAAAAAGATGGGAGTAATGTAGATGTTGAATGTAATTGTTCTGATCGGGTTTTCAATCCATACCAGTTAAATGAATTTAAGTACATGGATAGTATTGATTCATGTGACCCAGATATGCATTTTTATTTAAATTATGCACACAGTAAATCCCGTCCCTGTTATTATTATAGTGAAAAAGAGTTCAGCAGTTTATCTGGTAACTTCACAACAAGTAAGTCTAACACTTTTTCTACATTTCACCTTAACATACGTAGTTTACCTAAAAATAACGACCAATTAACTCATTTTATGTCTGTTTTAAATTACACATTTTCTGTTATTGCTTTATCAGAAACATGGGTCAAGGATGATACAGTAGATTTCTACAACATGTCTCAATATAATTCTGTTCATTCATGTAGAAAGGATAAGATGGGAGGGGGGGTTGCTATTTTTGTGCACAATGAGTTTCAGTTCATATTAAGGAAGGATCTTACGCTAAACTCTGACGAAAGTAATGTTGAATCCTTGTTCTTGGAAATACTCTCTTGTTCTCAGTTTGGCGGAAGAAATGTTATTATTGGATGTATCTACCGCCCACCTGACAGTAATATCAACTGTTTCAATGATGCACTTTCTACTGTTTTGGATGTTATTAATGATGAAGGTAAACTGTGTTTTCTACTTGGTGATTTTAACATCAATCTTTTTCAAAGTGGAAGCCATGCTCCAACAGCTGATTTTTTAAATGTATTGTTTTCATCCTATTTTCAGCCTCTTATATGTAAACCAACCAGGTTGACAAACAAAACTGCCACCCTGATTGATAATATTTTAACAAATTCTTTTGATTATGAGTCCAATTCAGGAATATTGTGCACAGACATCTCAGACCACTTCCCCATATTTAATTTGAATTCAGGAATTAGTGGTGGTTCAAGAATGACTACAGATAAACCAAGCTATCGAAAGTTTAGTGAAGTGAATATAGATCGTTTTAAATCCATGATTGAGCACATTACATGGGATAATATTTATGTTCAACATGATGCTGAATTGGCTTACCAGTTATTTTTTCAAACATTTAATTCTATATTCCATGAGTGTTTTCCGCTAGTTAAGTATAAAGATAAGTCAAACAAAACTAAACCATGGTTCTCTTTAGGGTTAATGAAGTCCTCAATAAAGAAAAACAAATTATATAGAAAATTTCTTCAAAATCCAACTTCACAAAATTGTGATACATACAAACAATATAAAAATAAATTTACTCATCTAATTCGTATAGCAAAGAAAAATTATTATTCATATCAACTTAAAGAGTCCGCTAGCAATATAAAATCCACATGGAGTATCATTAATGAATTACTTAACAAAAAAAAAGGTTCTGTGTCACGAACAGAAGAGAGACACAGAAGAATGACAGGTGAGAAGCTTTATTTAATAAGCTGATGGTGGAAGTGCACAAGCCTGAGGTAGATATTGACGATTTCCAGACGATGGAAGAATTCAGGATCTTTCAGGAGTGACAGGGAGTCTAACATTCTCTGACGAGACCAGACAATGAATGAAGGGACGTGAGGGTATTTAAGTGTTGGAAGTGATGAGCGGGTGCAGGTGTAGTGAATTAGTATTCAGGAGAAAATGAGGGAATGAGTGGATTAGGGTTATTAGAGTCTGATGGTGTGGCAGGTGTTACAGATGACTCTGTGACAGTACCCCCTCCTCCATGGGCGGCTCCTGACGCCCCAATGACTCGTCGACGGGGTCGGCCTCGACCCCTAGGGGCTGGGCGGTTGGGATGAGCCTCGTGGAATTGGGTGAGGAGGGATGGATCCATTATGTTCTCCCTTGCGACCCATGTGCGTTCTTCAGGTCCGTATCCCTCCCAGTCCACGAGATACTCCAGGAGGCGACCTCGTCGACGGGAGTTTAGGATGTCTCGGACGCGGTAGATGGAATCTTCTTCCGCGACATCAGGAGGAGGAGGCATGTCCATGACATCAGACCCTGGGGAAGAGGAAGTTAGAGGGTCAGTGAAAGGTTTTAGAAGGGAGACATGAAATGACGGTGCAATGCGGTAGCTTGGGGGAAGGCGAAGCCGGTAGGTGACTTCGTTGATTTGTCTTTCAATGGGGAAGGGACCTATATAGCGAGGACTCAGCTTCTTGCTGGGTAAGCGAAGACGGATGTCTCTGGTGGATAGCCAGACTTTTTGACCTGGTTGATACACAGGGGTTGTACCTCTCCTAGAGTTAGCTTGATTCTGGTGACGTCGTACCGCTCTCTGCAAGTGGACGTGCGCAGAGTTCCATACCCTTTCACTCGTCTCAAACCAGGTGTTGACTGCTGGGACCTCCGACGGCTCCCCTGACCAAGGGAACAAAGGGGGTTGGTATCCGAGTATACATTGAAATGGTGTGAGACCGGTGGTACACTGGCGTAGCGAGTTTTGCGCATACTCGGCCCATGGGAGGAAGCGGCTCCAGCTGTTTTGATTCTGATTACAGTAAGTTCGCAGATATCTCCCAATTTCCTGTATTTTCCGTTCCGTTTGGCCGTTGGATTGAGGGTGGTAGCCTGAGGATAGGCTGACTGAAACACCGAGCAACCTGAAGAAAGCGTGCCAGACGCGGGAGATGAATTGGGGACCTCTATCAGATACTATGTCTTCTGGAAGACCAAAGTGGCGGAAAACGTTTTCAAACAGTTTGTTGGCGGTTTCGAAGGCCGTGGGGAGGCCCTTCAAAGGGATGAGCTTACAGGCTTTGGAGAAGCGGTCTACTACAACTAGGATGCAGGTCTGTGAGTCGGAAGGAGGGAGGTCGGTCATGAAGTCAATACCCAGATGGGACCATGGTCGACGAGGTATAGGTAGAGGTTTGAGCTTACCCTCTGGGAGCCGACGTGGGATATTGGTGGTGGCACAAATCGAGCATCCTCGAACATAGCGGGAGACATCCTGTGCAATGGTGGGCCACCAGAACCGGTTACTGAGGAGTGAGAGGGTTCGGTGGCAACCAGGGTGTCCAGAGCCTGGGGACGTGTGGACCGAGTCTAGGAGGGGTAGGCGTAGTGAAGATGGAACATAAGTCCGGCCTTCAGGACCTCCTGGCGGAGCCGGTTCAGCACGGGTTGCCATTTGGATCTGATTGTCTAGGGTCCATTCAATTAGGCTGACGACTACGGTAGGAGGGAGAATGGGCTCAGGAGGTGATACTGTTGATTCTGGCGCATGAAGGCGGGAAAGTGCGTCGGCCTTCTGATTCTTATCTCCGGGACGATAGGTCACACGAAAGTTGAAACGGGTGAAGAAGAGCGCCCATCGAGCTTGGCGAGTGTTCAGACGTTTGGCTTCCCGAAGGAACTCGAGGTTGCGATGATCCGTTATGACCTCGACTTGATGGTGTGCTCCCTCCAGCCAGTGTCTCCATTCTTCGAATGCCAGTTTGATGGCCAACAGTTCACGGTTTCCGATGTCGTAATTTAGTTCAGCCGGGGACAGTTTCTTTGAATAGAAAGCACATGGATGGAGTACTGGCTGTTCTCCTTGGTACTGGGATAGAACGGCTCCCACTCCGGTTGATGAGGCGTCCACTTCCACCACGAAGGGATGATCTGGATTGGGATGGATCAGGATGGGAGCAGAACAAAAGGCTTCCTTGAGTTGTTTGAAGGCTTGAACCGCCGCTTGGCTCCAAGACAAAGATTTGGGTTGACCCTTGAGGAGAGAAGTCAGCGAGGAGCTGATGGAACTGTATTGGTGGATGAAACGGCGGTAAAAGTTTGCGAAACCCAGGAACCGTTGAAGTTCCTTTGTGGTGGTGGGTTGAGGCCAGTTCCTGATGGTATCCACCTTCCTCAGGTCCATTTGGACTCCCAGAGGACTGATTACATAGCCTAGGAAGTGGACGGTGGTACGGTGGAACTCACATTTTTCCAGTTTTAGGAAGAGTTGATGCTCTCTAAGTTTTTGTAGAACTTGGCGTACGTGATGATGGTGTTCGGTTAGATTCTTGGAGAAGATCAGGATGTCGTCAATGTACACTATTACAAACCGTTGTAAGAACTCTCGGAATACTTCATTCATGAAGGATTGGAAAACGGATGGAGAGTTGGACAACCCATAAGGCATAACGAGGTATTCGTAGTGCCCCGAAGGAGTGATGAACGCTGTTTTCCATTCGTCGCCACTTCTAATGCGTACGAGGTTGTAGGCACTTCTGAGATCCAGTTTGCTGAAGATTCGGGCACCACGTAACTGTTCCAGGGTAGCTGGGACAAGAGGAAGGGGGTAGCGGAACTTGACTGTTCGCTCGTTGAGTGCACGATAGTCAATACACGGTCGTAAGCCTCCATCCTTCTTCCCCACGAAAAAGAAACTAGATGCAGCAGGAGAGGTGGATGGCTGAATGAAACGTTGTTCCAGGGCTTCTTTTATGTACTCATCTAAGGCTTTCTGCTCTGGTATGGACAGCGGATAAATTCGGCCCTTAGGCGGAATGGTGTCGGGCAATAGGTCTATGGCGCAATCCCACGGCCGGTGAGGTGGTAATTGGGTGGCACGTTGTTTACTGAATACATCTTGGAACATCTGATACTCAGGAGGAATCTCTGGCTGGTAAGAGGTTTCTGGACTTTCGATCGAAGTGGAGTTGATATGAAGTTTAGAAGGATCGTGAGGTTTATCAGGTGGAGGTTTCAGAAGACAGGTCTTGATGACTGGCAGTATGCATGACGAGAAACAGGAATGCCTCCACTGGATGACCTCCCCCGTTGTCCAGTCCACTTGTGGAGCATGGACTGACATCCATGGACGACCCAGGATGATGTCCACAGTAGACCCATCCAGCACCAGAAAAGAAATTTCTTCCTGATGTAGAATTCCAATGCGGAGTGTAACAGTGGGAGATTGGTAACAAACTTGACCTCGGCCCAGTGGCTTACCTAGTATGGTTTGAATTTCTAACTTCTTTGGGGACCTTCGCTTCGGGAGGTGGAGTCTCTTGAGGAGCTGGGCGGAAATGAAGTTGCCCGAGGAGCCAGTATCGATGAGGGCGTACGCTGGAACAGAGCGAGAGCCAGTTAAGACCAGCACTGGAGTGCGTGTTAGCGGAGAAATCATGGGAGGAATACAAATGGAACTCACCGCAGCGCGTGGTGGTCTAATTGGGCATTGGCTGATGAGATGTTCACTCGAACCACAGTACAGACAGAGGGCGTGGTTAATACGTCGCTGACGCTCCGAAGCGGTGAGATGAAAAGAATCCACTTCCATGGGTTCTGGCGCCGGAAGGGAGAGAGATGATGTAGTACGTCGGGAGGGTCCTGCAGACTGATCCAGTGAACACGCTGATAAACGTTGGGATATTCTAATGGTGCGTTGGATGATCGCTTCTAGACCCATGATATCATCATGGACAGCAATCTGCTGACGAATGCGGGGATTCAGTCCTTGACGGAAACAGGTGATAAGAGCAGTCTCATTCCACCCACTGTTGGCCGCTAGAGTGCGGAACCGAAGCGCGTACTCACTCACCGAGGCATTACCCTGACGATGGTGGTAGAGCTGATCATGGATGGAGAGAGCGGAAGTGTTAAGGCCGAAAACCTCCTTAAAATGCGCGATGAATGTTTCCCATGAGCGAGTGAGAGCGCCGTTTGAGTCCCAGATGTTTTGGGCCCACTGGAGAGCTCGACCAGAGAGGAGGGAGATCAGGCAGACAATCTTGGTACGATCAGTGGGAAAAACCTGCGGTTGCGCCTCCATATAGAGCGAGCACTGAAGTAGAAAACCGTTGCAGCCCTCCGCTTCTCCGGAGTACGTAGTTGGACGGGCGATAGGACTGTAGATCGTCGGCGGTGCATGTGGGTTAGGATCGGGAGGAACTGCTCGGTTGCCGGGAGATGTTTGTTCAACGCGAGGGACCCGTGATTGGCTTTCTCCAGTACCCGTGGCTCCTTGCATATCGATGTTCTGGTCTTCTGTCACGAACAGAAGAGAGACACAGAAGAATGACAGGTGAGAAGCTTTATTTAATAAGCTGATGGTGGAAGTGCACAAGCCTGAGGTAGATATTGACGATTTCCAGACGATGGAAGAATTCAGGATCTTTCAGGAGTGACAGGGAGTCTAACATTCTCTGACGAGACCAGACAATGAATGAAGGGACGTGAGGGTATTTAAGTGTTGGAAGTGATGAGCGGGTGCAGGTGTAGTGAATTAGTATTCAGGAGAAAATGAGGGAATGAGTGGATTAGGGTTATTAGAGTCTGATGGTGTGGCAGGTGTTACAGATGACTCTGTGACATTCTGTTAAAATTCCAACTAATTTTACTAAAGATGGTATTTCTTTTACCAACCCTCCTGATATAGCAAATGGATTTAATGATTTCTTTGCCAATGTTGGGAGACATCTTGCTGAAAAAATTGTTTGTACAGATGGTTGTCCAACTGACTCAATTATTGGTTGCTTCCCCGCAATAGGTAATTTTGATTCTCTTACATCCAGTGAAGTGCTTGACATCATAAACAACCTGAATGATACTGCAGCAGGTCATGATGAAATTAAAGCAAAGCTTTTAAAAAAAGTGGCATTAATAATTAGTGAGCCATTAACTCATGTCCTTATGCTTTCTTTAAAAAGTGGAGTAGTCCCGAAAGATCTGAAGGTTGGAAAAGTTATACCTTTATTTAAGGCAGGGGATCCTAGCCTTTTTAATAATTATAGACCGATCTCTATTTTACCTTGTTTCTCTAAAGTCTTGGAAAAGCTGGTATATGTAAGAATGTTAAAACATCTGAATGACAACAAGATCCTATATAAACATCAATATGGATTTCGACAACAACACTCAACATATATGGCTTTATTACAACTTATAGACAAAATTTCAACAGCATTGGATAACAACATGTTTGCAGTTGGTATATTTTTAGATTTATCAAAGGCTTTCGATACAGTTGATTATGAAATTCTGATTTCCAAACTTTATCGTTATGGGTTTCAGGATGTTGTAATCAATTGGCTTACTGATTACTTGTATAATAGAGAGCAATATGTATTTATAAATGGCAGTACTTCCAAGAGAATTAAGTTATGTTGTGGTGTACCTCAGGGATCTATTCTTGGGCCACTCCTGTTTCTCATTTATATAAATGACCTTGCTTGGATGTCTGAATCTGCTCTGCCCATTCTATTCGCAGATGATACTACTGTTGTCATATCACATGCAAACTTCGATTCCTTGATGAATGAAGCTAATGATGTTCTGCTATATATCGCAAAGTGGTTTCAGATGAACAAACTTTCATTAAATATAGAAAAATCTAATTATATAGTTTTTAGGAATAAAAACAAAAGGTATTTAGAAGAAGATGCTAAATTATTTATTAATAACATTGAAATCAACCATGTTACAGTAACAAAAATTTTAGGGGTATTAGTAGATGAAAAACTTTCATGGAAAAACCACATTGATTATGTGTGCACAAAAATCATGAAGTCACTTGGCATCATTAGAAAAGTTTGTTCATTGGTAAATCAATCCTGTCTTTTAACTCTTTATTATAGTCTATTATATCCTTACATCTCGTACTGTAACATTGTTTGGGCTAGTAATTATCCTTCTTCTCTTCAAAAAATTGTTTTGATCCAAAAAAAGTTTGTAAGATTGGCTACTGCATCAAATCGGTGTGAACCATCAGCTCCTCTGTTTAAGAAATTGAATATTTTATCTATTTTTAGCATAAACATCTATCAAATATGTATCTTTATGTATAAATATATGGTTCAACATCAAAGCCTGCCAAAAGTGTTTAATAACTATTTTTTAATTAATTATGATGTCCATTCATATTCAACACGACAAGCAAAGAATGCTCATCTTCCCCGTTATCATACAACTCTTGGTAAATTTTCCGTAAAATATAGAGGACCGTCATTTTGGAATACTATTCCCCTTTGTATTAAAACTAGCTCATCATTGTCAGTATTTAAGTCAAACATGAAAAAACACTTGTGTGATTGTTAAAAAAAAAAATTTTTTTTGTATATGTGTTGTCTTAAATTGTCTGTCATTATTGTCATGATTGTTGTTATTTATTATAATAATTTGGTGTGGTATTAATTGATAATCCAGAGGGGAGGTTTTACTATAAGCCCTTTGGGGTTTCTTACCTCTCCTGCACAATCCATATGTATTGTTTTGTATGTAATATTTATCTGTTTTTTTTCTTTTTCTTTTTTGTTGTGCTAAATAAAAAAAAAATAAAAAAAAAAATAAAAAAAATCCACAAGCAGTCCAATTCATAGCATCACTTACACTTCCAATTTCATTCAGTCACGTGATGTCACAAGTGTTGAGTATATCTGCACAGTCTTCAGAGCTTTACAGTTCTTTGAATATCTTATGGACTCCAAGTATTCATTGACTTCACACTCAAAAACAGGAAAGAAGGGTTTAGAGCCCCTGAACTTACATTTATGGATGTGATATTTAGCGAGTAGAAATAAAAGATTAATAATGAAATACTTTCCTTCCTTGTCCGTCTTAAGGTCGACCACACCAAAGAAGACATCTTTAAAGCAAAATGAGAAATCCGTAACAAAAGAGGTTTGGATAAATTCAAGTATATCTGACCAGAATTTCTCTGTGTATGAACATTTCCAAAATAAATGGCAAATATCTTCATCTGACCTTTTACAGAAAGAGCATTCAGAATCAATATCTGGTTTATACCGCTTAAGCACACACTTTACTGGGTAGAATCTGTGAATTAATTTAAACGTAACTTCTCTCACTTTATTAGTAAGCATATATTTGAAAGGCAAAGACCAAACGTTTTTCCAAGGGACATTCTCTACTAACCTGTTCCAATATGGGATTATATAAGGAATAGTAACAATATCCCTCTGGTATAAAGTCCTAATAGTTTTATTTTTCGTCTGGTGCACTGCAGAAAAGCATAAACTCCCCACAGCAGTATCAGATAAATCCATATTGTGAGTCAGTGGCCATGGGAAATTAATGCCTCCCAGCAGCATTCTGATACCAGAAGGAATTGCATCAAAGACAATTGCATACTCCTTAACCGACACAGGAATTTGAAATTTCAGCAAGAAATCTGAATAACTGTACAGTCTGCCACTTGCATCATATAGTTGGCCAACAAGTAAAATATTATTCCTGTACCAGTTTTCAAAAAATAAAGATTTGTTTTTGTAGAGAATGTCCTTATTATTCCAAATGTAGTAACGATGGGGTGAGAAGTTATGTTTAAACAAGAGAGACCAAGCCAAAAGCATGTGTTTATGAAAATTGGACAGTTTAATTGGGATTTTGCTAATATTATAATTGCATAATAACAGAAAATTCAAGCCACCGATTTTAGAGAAAATATAGTTTGGAATAAAGTTCCAAAGTGATTTTGGATTGTTAAAGAATTGTCTGAGCCAGTTGATTTTGAAGGTATTGCTTAAAGTTGTGAAGTCCAAAAAGTTTAAGCCCCCACACTGATTTGTGTTCATTATTACAGATTTTTTGACATAATGAATTTTGTTTTTCCACACGAAATTAAACAACATATCATCAATTCTTTTCGATACCCCACAATCAACATCCAAAGAGGCCGCCAAATAAGCAAGTCTGGAAATTCCCTCCGCTTTTGTCAGTAATACTCTTCCTCTCAAGGATAGGTCTCTTTGTAGCCAAGAGTTTAACTTTTTTTTTGTTTTTTCAATGATTGGGCTAAAATTTAAAGGACTTCTTATATTTTGGTCTTTAGTTATTATTGTTCCCAGGTATGTAACCCGATCCTTCACAAGAATGCCACATATGTTTGAAACATCACAATTTTTAACTGCCATTAGTTCACATTTTTTTAAGTTTAATTTGAGACCTGAAGCTTGAGAAAATCCTCTGATCAACTCTATCGCAAGGGGAATCTGGGATGCATTTCTCAGGAAGATGGTGGTGTCATCAGCCAGCTGACTAAGGATGATACTTCTTTCAGCCAATGTTATCCCTTCCAAGGCACTGTTAGAGACATGTAGAGCTAAGATTTGAGAGGCGATCAAAAACAGGTATGGGGAGATTGGACACCCTTGTTTGATTCCACGAGACACTTTGAATCTAGGGGAAGTACCGAATTTCAATTTTATTGCACTACTACCATTTGTATACAGGGTCCTGACAGTTCTGCAAAAGCCATGTCCAAATCCAAATTTTTTAAGTGCTTGCAGGATAAAACCATGTTCAAGCGAGTCAAACGCTTTATAAAAATCAAGGAACAGAATGAAGCTGTTGTCATTGATGAGCTCATTATAATCTAATAAATCTAGCACTAATCTAATGTTATTTGCAATATGTCGTTTCCTCATGAACCCAGATTGTGATTCATCTATAATAGAGTCTAACACTTCTTTAAGTCTATTAGCAAAAACTAGTGCAAACATTTTGTAATCGTTATTTAATAGAGTGATAGGACGCCAATTCGCTAGACAGTTTCTGTCCTTTTCTGGTTTTGGAATCAATGTGATGACACCCTGTGTCATAGTTGTTGGAAGTGCTTCTTTCTCTAAGCTCTCTGAGAAAACTTTTACTAGAAAGGGGGTTAGTAATTCATCAAACATTTTGTATAATTCAGCAGTTATGCCATACCCTGGGCTCTTGTTGTTTTTGAGATTTTTGATCGCCTTCAACACCTCCTCTTGGGTAATGCTATCATCACAATAGTCTCTGTCTTCTGGGGATATAGTTCTACAATGGCTAATAGAGGTCATAAATGATTTAGTTGTTACCTCACAGTAATTAGATGTGTATAAATTGTTATAGAAATTATAACAGTGGATGGCTAACTCTTTTGGATCTTCAATAATTTTTCCCTCCACTTTAATCTGATCTACAGTAGCCAGTACATTTCTACTCTTTTCAAGTCTAAAGAAGTAGGCTGAGTTTTGTTCACCCTCTTCCATCCATCGTTTTCTTGACCTTATGTAGGCTCCCTTAGCTTTTAATTTATAAATGTCATCTAATTTATTTTGTAATTTCGTATATTCACATCTTTCCTCATTAGATAGAGACTCTTTTTGAGAAAGAGACGCTAGCTTCTCAATAACCTCATCTTCAACTGCTTGTCTGTTCTTGGCCAAGTCACCACCAAACTTCCTGAGAAACTTCCCCAACTCATATTTTAGAAGCTCCCAATTCGTCCCATAATCTTTCTGAGAGTCTGCTTTAATCCAAAAGTTTTCAATCAGTTCTTTAACTCTTTGTTTGACCTGCTTATGTTCAAGGAGGGAACTATTAAGTTTCCAAAATGAAGCTTTTGGGCAAGAGGACTGATCCGAGGACAGAGCTATTGAGATGTAGATCGCTTTATGATCGGTCAATGGAGTGTTACTGATATTGACTGAAATGCTGTTCCTCGTTAAACATCTGGAAACTAACCAGTAGTCAATTCTGGATTGTCTTGAGCAGTCTTTATTGGACCAGGTATACTGTCTGTCGTTTGGAAACTGTTCCCTCCAAACATCAACCAGGTCAAATTTATCCATGAGACAATTTAACACAGAGCTAGGAGACCCTGACCTCCTTGGTGGCCATCTGTCTAACATATTATTCCGACACGTGCGGCTTGCGGTCGCGAGAGTTTTTTGACGTACGTCAGCATGACATCAGAGCAAGGCGGACCGCTCTCGGACACATTTCAAACCGGCATGCATCTCGCGTTGATCACCGGTGATCGATTCTGCGCAGATTTTGCTCATCTCAAACAAGCCTATTATGTGGGTGTGGCGTGATTGCGTGAGTCTCACGCTGAATGCGTGAGAGTTGGCAGCCCTGAATAGATGGGTTTCCGTTTCTCTAATTACCCATTATCCTCTGCGGCGCGCCGCCATGTTGTGTGTCAAAGCTGTCATCAAAGCCCGTCTGTCATGCTCATGTTTACCGCCTTTTCATTTACCCAAGTATTTTTGACTCTTTTGTGTTGAGGTAATTTTTTTGTACGTGTTTTAAATCTGTGTGTTATTCGTTCAATCAAATTTTTGATTTCTTATTTGATCGGTGAATAATGTACATGAACTGCTGCGCTTGTGACAGGACCTATTTTTTTTACAGTCTATGGACGGACGCATGCTGAAAGAACGAGCAGAAAGAGAGAGAGAGAGCCGGTCGCGCGCGCGCACTCCCTCTCTCCTCGGAGCTAGGCGAAAGTGTAAACAAGACTTCACCGTCTCTAGTGATGGGAAGTCCGGTTCTTTTCCGCGAACCGGTTCTTTCGGACAGTTCGTTTCAATGAACCGGTTAAAAAAACCGGTTCACCAGTTCTTTTACGTCATCACGTAATGACGTCAATTCTATCATCCCGGCGGATACAAATACTTTAAATTAAAGGCATTTGTAATCCATAACTTCAGTTAAATAATAGTACTCATCGTCAAAATCATCTTGGATAAGTTTCTTACATTTATGTTTTGCAAACGAACCCTGCTGAGCCTACAGGCGATGTGCTATAACGCGGATGTATTACATGTTTTATAAAATGCATAAATGGTCTTCTCTTCATCATTTTATTTGTTATTAAATAAACTTACATTTCGCCGAATTCGCCCTCTCATTTAAGTCCTGGGTTCACCCGTACTGCGTGCTCATGTATCAGCACAGCATCAGTCGGCCGAAAGAAAGTTCTGTTCAGAGACGGTGCTATCACGCATGCAGTATCTCCAGCTCATCGGTTCTCTGTATCGAACGTGTCCGAAAGAAACAGTTCTCGGTTCTGTAGCCTACTGGTGATTCAAGAACTGCAACAGCCAGTTCTTGACTCGAGAAATGTAGCATAGCCTGCGTGTGCTAAACTTAGAACTGCTAAAACCTGAATAGACGACAAAACTAAAAAATCGATGCATGTCTCCAGTATGTTTAATTCGCATTATAAACATTTACTAAGCAGTGCACCATTAAAACCTTGGCAAGAGTTGACATCAAAGATTTATATAAACTTACTTAGAAATGAAATGAGCTGTTCCTTAAAATATTAGGCCTATTTTAGTATAATAATAAATGTTTAGCTTGACAGTTTCACAATCCAATCATTGTTTCCAAACTTTAAAATAATATAGTGATAATACAGTAATTATGTGATAAACATGTTTCCAAAATGTTTTATTTTGTTTACTGATGTAGGCTACTAACTAAATCTACTTAGGAAACGTACATTTCGTCCCTCAGAAAAAGTTGCACGCATGCTCAGCTCATCAACTCATCAGTTCTCAGTATAGCCTAGTTTCCATCCAATTGTCAATCGAATTATCTGAAGTTCGGTTAAAAAACTCATGCGAATAAAGCTGGTGAAAGTGTGTTTCCATCCAACGGCTTTAAAGCGAATAAAAACCTGTGCGTAATGACGTCACATGCTGTTTTGCGATCAAATTGGTATATCGAATTGATTTGAGACATTTTAAGGTGTTTCCATTCATTTTCGCACTGATTCGCACAACATTCAAGCAAACATTTGCGAATAAAGTTTTGCTAGACAAAATGGATCGCGCCATCTACCAAATGATCAATATTGCACAAGTTGTAGCCTAATAGTAACTTACTTATGTGCCAGCTGATAGCGGCATATTAAGGGATAATGTATATGCGAGGTGGTTGTTAGCCTGAAGGGTTGTATTCGCTATAACAACCGCCTCGGTATACATTATCTACATGGCTACCTACCAAATAAATCAATAATTTGTTTTGTAACACAAAATATTGATTTAATAAGGAGTTTATTGATTTAAAAACGATTGTATTCCATCCGCTACAGAAAATAGCCCGTTGCGTCTCTGAACTGCGTCCATGGCAACGCTCTGTTTTTCATGGCAACGGTGTGTTAGCAGCGTCTGTTATCAAGAAATAACAGACCGCATTCTACATTAGAACTCAACCAACTAAGCCATGTAATAACAAGATATAATAAGAAAACAACGACGATATCAACACATTTCTATGATGATGCAGATGCACGTAAATGCCCGACGCCAACGGAGGCGCCTGTGGTGTGTGTGGGAACGACAGCGCTGGGAGATCGTGGTTCAGTGACACACGGAAAACCTTTGAATGAAGCATGTTTTTGCTTTGTCCACTTACATCTGTTTGTTGACACTGTGTGCGCAAACAGAGCGGAAATATTGGGCGGAAATGAACTAAAACTTCTTCTTCTACGTTTTGTGGCGTGTTGCAACCATAAAAGGACCTAAAACTTAATCGCAATTCATTATTTATTCGGCAAATAACGTTTCCATCAGCGTTTATCGCATAAGCTGTATATCGATCAAGATAAAATCCGATGAGACCGAACGTATTTCATTTGAGTCGATATTCATGAAATCCAATCGAATTTGACTGTTTCCATAAGGCATTTTTCATTCGATATCACCTAATTCGGATAAAAATGTGTGGATGGAAACATGGCTTATGTCGAACGTGTCCGAAAGAAACAGTTCCCGGTTCTGTACTGGTGATCCGAGAACCGCTGTACCTGTGCGTTCGGTAGTGCACGCATGCGCAGTATCAGCTGCTCGTGCGCATCACTTCTCTCAGCACCAACATATGTCTCAGTTCAGTGACCTTTTGGAGTTACTGGAATAAAATTTACTCCTGGATATTGGTTTATTTCGATTCGGAGGGACTGTCAGGCATGTCTGAAAGTGAGTAACTTTAGTAACTTGTGGTTCAGCACTGACGCAAGACGCGAACTGTTTCGAACGATTCAGTCCGATTTAGGCCATGTCCACACGGACACGGGTATTTTTATAACCGGAGTTTTTCCTCCAGCGTTTTTAAAAAAAATCCCGTCCACATGAAAACGCAAAAACACGCTATCAAGCGCGGTCAAGAGCATGCCACGCCAGCAGGCGGCGAAATAACCCTAACCGTAAAGCCACGTTGGCCAATCAGAAGCCTAACAAAAAGTTATTACCGGTTCCGGTAGGCGCAAATCTGACGTCAAACACAGCGGATAACGGCGCACACTCTGACGTCGCAAGGCAAAAACCCCGGTTTCACTGTCTACACGACAACACGTAACCGGCGTTTCTGAAAATACTCACCCTCAGCAGGGGTTTTCAAAAATATTCGGTTTCAGTGCGTTTTCGTGTGGACGAACGGCCGAACCGCGTTAAAAAAGTCCCGGTTTTAAAAATACCCGTGTCCGTGTGGACGGGGCCTTAGTGTACTGGTTCGACCGGTTCACTAAAAAGAACCGGTTCAAAAGAACGATTCGTTCACGAACCGGCCATCACTACAAACTAAGCGCTGTCTTGCTCTCACTCCCTCGTGGAAAAGTTAGTCTGGAGCCCTGCATTGACGGTTCACATCGCTGTAGCCAGGCGGCTGATATCTGCACAGCCCTTATTATACGGTACATTTAGACTCAGTGTCAAGACAACACCATCTGGGTAAAAAAAAAAACAACAACAACACAACGCTCCGAACTAATTTAGTGTAGGAGAGAGATGGAGAGCAGAAGCACGGAGCGATGTGCTCCAGGTGTAAGTTAGCCTCTGCCTCTGGCTCGACCAGCTGATGTGGCCACAGAGAAAGTGATGAAGGTGGACAATCGTCAGAGTGTTGTTTTGCCCAGCCAACACCTCTCAAGGGCTGTGTCGAAAGTAGCCGCCTGGGTACAGCGATTTGACAGCCGATGAGAGCTAACGTTAGCGCATTTAGCTAGCCCATCTTGGAAATGATTAGATAAAGTGTCACATCTCCAGAGCACAAAAACCTCTAAATGTTCACAAGAGCAGCACTGAACATTAACTCCAGCCAAACGGAGAATAATCGCATGATTTTCATGTTCAGAATAATGCCCAGTTTAATTATTATCATGCTCCGTAACACAAACGCTTGACCCACTTGACACACAAGATGGCGCCGTAAGGAGTTGCGGGAGAAATGTGACGTCATCGGAAACCCATCTATAGATGGGTTTCCGTTTCTCTAATTACCTATTATCCTCTGCGGCGCGCCGCCATGTTGTGTGTCAAAGCTGTCATCAAAGCCGGTCTGTCATGCTCATGTTTACCTGATGTTTACCGCCTTTTCATTTACCCAAGTATTTTTGACTCTTTTGTGTTGAGGTAATTTTTTTGTACGTGTACATCTGTGTTATTCGTTCAATCAAATTTTTGATTTCTTATTTGATCGGTGAATAATGTACATGTACTGGTGGGCTTGTGACAGGACCTATTTTTTACAGTCTATGGACGAACGCATGTTTAACTGAAAGAACGAGCAGAAAGAGAGAGAGAGCCGGTCGCGCGCGCGCACTCCCTCTCTCTTCGGAGCTAGGCGAAAGTGTAAACAAGACTTCACCGTCTCCGAGTCCAAACTAAGCGGCAAGCGCTGTCTTGCTCTCATTCCCTCGTGGAAAAGTTAGTCTGGAGCCCTGCATTGACGGTTCACATCGCTGTAGCCAGGCGGCTGATATCTGCACAGCCCTTATTATACGGTACAATTAGACTCAAGTGTCAAGACAACACCATCTGGGTAATAAAAAACAACAACACAACGCTCCGAACTAATTTAGTGTAGGAGAGAGATGGAGAGCAGAAGCACGGAGCGATGTGCTCCAGGTGTAAGTTAGCCTCTGCCTCTGGCTCGACCAGCTGATGTGGCCACAGAGAAAGTGATGAAGGTGGACAATCGTCAGAGTGTTGTTTTGCCCAGCCAACACCTCTCAAGGCCTGTGTCGATAGTAGCCGCCTGGGTACAGCGATTTGACAGCCGATGAGAGCTAACGTTAGCGCATTTAGCTAGCCCATCTTGGAAATGAGTAGATAAAGTGTCACATCTCCAGAGCACAAAACCTCTAAATGTTCACAAGAGCAGCACTGAACATTAACTCCAGCCAAATGGAGAATAATCGCATGATTTTCATGTTCAGAATAATGGCCAGTTTAATTATTATCATGCTCCGTAACACAAACGCTTGACCCACTTGACACACAAGATGGCGCCTGCGGGAGAAATGTGACGTCATCGGAAACCCATCTATAGGCTTGTTTGAGATGCGCCTCGCCTCGCCTGTAATGTAGTCGAGAGGCGGCTGCAGTGAGGGGAGGAGTGAAAAAAGCGCAGGCAAGATGGACAGATCTCTCTTCTCGCAGTGGATCAGACTCCTGCGAGATCAAAGGCAGATATCGCGGGATTCACGGGATTCACGCTCGTGCACGGTGTTGCTAATAAACTGGATGTAATTTAAGTTCTGTTGCTTTTATATTAAAATAAATATAATGAACTAGACACCCAAAGTAGGCTACTTGCTATTTAATTCCATTCCAAATATGTGTTTATCAATATTTTTGTCTTTAATACAGACATATATGGCAAGCCGTTTTAGCTTAAATTGTACCCAGCCTTACTCGTCGTAATTGCATTTTTACTAGTAAGAATTCAATTAGAGAGCTCTACAAGTGAATTCTTACTAGTAACAATTACAATTAGAGAGCTCTCTAATCCAATTATTGCTAGTAATAATTACAATTAGAGAGCTCTCTAATTGAATTCTTACTAGTAAGAATGAAATTACGACGAGTAAGGCTGGGAACAATTTAAGCTAAAACGGCTTGCCATACATATCGCACTGTCAGAGAGTTTATTCACACATAACGTACGTAGGCCTATAGCCTACACAACAAATGATACCAGAGTTTTAAAATCGAATATTTTAAAAAAGAACAATACATCACGGTTGTTTAAACCAATGAGCATTAAGCTGTGTCGTCAGCAAGTCGTTTCCCATCATGCTTTTGATCAGCGCAGTCGGTGGAGAGCAACTGCGCGCGGCTGCAGAATCCGACACGCGCGGCTTGCGGTCGCGAGAGTTTTTTGACCTACGTCGGCATTACATCAGAGCCAGGCGGACCGCTCTCGGACACATTTCTAACCGGCATGCATCTCGCGTTGATCACCAGTGATCGATTCTGCGCAGATTTTGCTCATCTCAAACAAGCCTATTATTATCATACATGTCAACCGCGGCGCTACCTTAGGTCCGGGCCCGCCCAGTTTGACCCAGGCGGGTAACTCCTATTACCGTCTGCAGAGACCTCTATTTGCAGGCGTACGGATTTTCATTCTATCAGTTCATCCAATACATCATTCATATGTGGAAATAAATTAGAAATAAATCAGATATGTGTCAATGCATTTAGACCACTTCTCCGCGGTTTAATGACGAGAGAAACCCCGACGCGCATCTGCAAAGGGATGGATTGCCCGACAAAACGTCGTAGAGAAAACGTGAATGTGGACAAACGTTGACACATATCAACATATCAAAGGTTGGCTTGCTCGTCCTAAAATTTCGGACCCACTTCGACCGAAAACAGGAAGAAAATTCAGGTATGTGAGCTGGCTGAATTAACATAATTTTTATTCATATCTTTCACATACTGCAGTCAGATTGACCGTGTTCACTCTTAATAACACCACTCACATGTGCACTTGTAATGACAAATCAAGGATGTTAAGAGGCTAAAAGCAGGCTTAAAACTTGCCCCATTGAAGTCAACAGGGAGCAAATTTTAAAAAGACGATAACACGGTGTTGGCAACGCCGATTTTTGTCGTTGTTCTCTGTACTGACAGCACCAGGGCCGGCCCGTGGCATAGGCAGTATAGGCAAATGCTAAGGGCGCCGGCGCCTTATACCCTAGGGGGGGGGCGCCAGAGCCGCGTTAGGAACTTTCCGCTTTTATTGTACTTCATTACCACTGCAACGAGTGGAGCAATTACATAAGCCTGCCAGTGGCGCAGTGGGTATACCGGTATGTGTAGCGGAGTAGGCGCCCTCATAAGATTTCATCCTAGAATTTTGACAGGGGAGCCCCCTCCAATAATATCGCGAGCGGGCGCGGGCGCCGTGAGCGCTGAGCGAACAGGCACGAGTAGTGAGTTGTCGTCGAAAAAGATGGATAAAGAAAAAAGCGGCCGGGGGCTAAAATAGAAATAGCCCATTCGTTTTGTTTTGTTTTGTTTTGCTTAATCGGCGGCGCTGGGTTAGTGCTGGTGTAATGCATTGGTCAAAAAAAAGTCAGCGTTAGCTTTTTTTCTGACACCGCATGAAACGCGTAGATCAGCGGCCCATTGGTTGTTTTCTTGATTGACACTGGGCTGGCCCAATCACATCTTTAATGTGAAGTATAGAAAAATACTCTTTCTATTAGTATAGAAATACACAACTTATGAAAGTTTCCTTTATTTTTCAGTGCATTGTTTTACAATATATGAGTATTATCATCATGGGATTAATATTATAACTATTATTATGTAATGTAGACAGACACTAACTAAAAGAGTTTTGAGTTTTTCTTTGTTTAATTTGAACACTGAATATGGGTTGGAGCTTTTAATTTTGAACTCTCAAAGTGCACCAGATTAATGAATTTAACACTAAAATGCACAAAATTTTCTTACGGGGGAGCATACCCCCCTAGCCTTGTAGCAGCCTAATAGATTAGTAATAATAGTAGTGGTGGTAGTAATTGTCATTTATCTACTACAAGTTACATGGTCAGATTAAATGTATTTGTACAATGCAGCTATGTAGGATGATTGAAATATCCTTGAACGTTCTTTGTAGCATTTGTATACACAATTTATTACAGGTCAAGTCATAATTTGCTTTTTGAAGTTTTGTAGTGACTATAAGAGCATATTTGTTTAATCAATCTCGCAAAAATCTATCTCGCCTAGGGCAACCCAGAGCCATATAGAGAGAGAGTTGCGACAACTCCATTCACTCCAATGGAACGTTTTTTTTACAGCAATGGCGGCTCACGGAGCCTCTCAATAGTTCCCGGAAGCGATATTTTTTTTCACAGGATGGTAGGGGAAGACTCATTAATATTCATTAGGGAACTCATCCCTGATTGGTCTTAACCCCAGTGACTGGTAGGTTTAGGGGCGGGGTTAGGGGTAGGTCATCAGACCCCCAGTGACGGGTAGGTTTAGGGGCGGGGTTAGGGGGTAGGTCATCAGACCAATCAGGGATGAGTTCCCTAATGAATATTAATGAGTCTTCCCCTACCATCCTGTGAAAAAAAATATCGCAACCGGCAAACAGTGACAACAGAGGAACACGATCGATCACGATGGATCAAATGAAGCTCATTCGAATTTCTACACGCCCGAAATTAATAAATAGAGAGAGCAGTATGAGTGAAATAAGGCATTACTTTGCCTACAAAAGTCATGAGAAAAGTAAAGAAACAGATCACAATATGCACCACTCTGCAAACATCAAATCTGCCAAAGCACTTGACTTGTCAGTTGCTCATCTTGACTTGTTCAAAGAGTTCAGAGATCGACAGGTTAGTCCATCATTCAACTGATTTAATTTAGACTTTTATTGAACACTGAACAGCGCACATACATAAGAGCTTCCCAGCTAACAGGGAACGTACCCAGAACATTCACTAACGTTCTTTAAAAGTTGTGTAAATGTTAGTATAAAACGTTATTAAAATAATGTTTTCGGAACGTTCATATAACGTTATTAACGTTCTCATAACGTTGCTAGAAAACGTTCTTAGAACAACGTTCTTGGAACGTCTTTATGATGTTATTTGTGATTGATGAAAGTTCTCATAACGTGGATAGAAAACGTTCTTAGAACAACGTTCTTGGAATGTCTTTATGACGTTATTTGTGATTGATGAAAGTTCTCATAACGTGGATAGAAAACGTTCTTAGAACAACGTTCTTGGAACGTCTTTATGACGTTATTTGTGATTGATGAAAGTTCTCATAACGTGGATAGAAAACGTTCTTAGAACAACGTTCTTGGAACATCTTTATGACGTTATTTGTGATTGATGAAAGTTCTCATAACGTTGCTAGAAAACGTTCTTAGAACAACGTTCTTGGAACGTCTTTATGACGTTATTTGTGATTGATGAAAGTTCTCATAACGTTGCTAGAAAACGTTCTTAGAACAACGTTCTTGGAACGTCTTTATGATGTTATTTGTGATTGATGAAAGTTCTCATAACGTGGATAGAAAACGTTCTTAGAACAACGTTCTTGGAATGTCTTTATGACGTTATTTGTGATTGATGAAAGTTCTCATAACGTTGCTAGAAAACGTTCTTAGAACAACGTTCTTGGAACGTCTTTATGACGTTATTTGTGATTGATGAAAGTTCTCATAACGTGGATAGAAAACGTTCTTAGAACAACGTTCTTGGAACATCTTTATGACGTTATTTGTGATTGATGAAAGTTCTCATAACGTTGCTAGAAAACGTTCTTAGAACAACGTTCTTGGAACGTCTTTATGACGTTATTTGTGATTGATGAAAGTTCTCATAACGTGGATAGAAAACGTTCTTAGAACAACATTCTTGGAACGTCTTTATGGCGTTATTTGTGATTGATGAAAGTTCTCATAACGTGGATAGAAAACGTTCTTAGAACAACGTTCTTGGAACGTCTTTATGACGTTATTTGTGATTGATGAAAGTTCTCATAACGTGGATAGAAAACGTTCTTAGAACAACGTTCTTGGAACGTCTTTATGACGTTATTTGTGATTGATGAAAGTTCTCATAACATGGATAGAAAACGTTCTTAGAACAACGTTCTTGGGACGTCTTTATGACGTTATTTGTGATTGATGAAAGTTCTCATAACATTGATAGAAAACGTTGATAGAAAACGTTCTTAGAACAACATTCTCAGAACGTCCTTATAATGTCATTAGTATTTTCTGAATGTTATATTTAGGCTATCATAACATTCTGGGAACATGTTATTTGCTGAACATTCTCATAATGTTAAGTACTTGTTAACAAATGTGCGCTTCTTAACATTAGTTTACAATCACTAGATTTGTATAATATGACTATATATATCCATATAAACATTTTAAACATCACAATAGTTCATAACACCACCCCAATAAACCAGCACTTAGATAGCCTATTAATAATAGTAACTAGTGCAAATGCCTGTGCAAAATCAGTTTTTGTGTGTGTTTTTAGTAATTGTTGGTTTGGTGTGTTTGAGAGCTCATTGTTACAATTACACAGCAGAAGTTCAGTTAGATTTTTAATTGTTTATGGTAGAAAGCAAATACTGATACTGACATAATGACATAAAATAAATATGGAAAATTTAACTACACATTTCAGGGAGCAGGCTACACAGTGAACTCAGAGAAAAGCTGTGAATAAAATACAATATTCAGAAATAAACAGTGTAGCTGACTAAATGTTTAGCTGACAGAGTTTATGTCAGAATGTTTATTTTTAACGATATATTTTGCATTTCTAATAGCCCGTAGCAAGAAACCTGTCACGTTTGAAATCCATTGGACTAACGGTTCGAGAGAAATGTGGTTAACAGACATACATACAGACAGAGAGACAGACCTTTCTGTAATTTAGATGCTATTCACAATATGTGAAGCACTCTTAAATATATTGAAATACATTTAGAAAATATATTATTTAAAAAAATACATTGAAGATAAATCTTTTAAATTGTTCCTCATGTTACATCTGTAGCTAAATGTGTGTTTGTGTATATTTCATAAAATATATCCATGCCTTACTGGCTACATTCTAGTTGTCTTTATTATTGTTTTGTCCTCGCCTATGTTTTAATATTATTGTAAACAGCGAAAATAATCCCGAAGTGTTTTTTTTCTTTCACTTCAACCGATTTCTTAACCATTTCTTTACTATTGTATCTTCTTTCTGAATCAACACTGGTGCCTGCTGTGCGTTTGGCTCCACCTATCGACTGACATCGCGAGTGCAGTCAATATGGCGGCACCCATTCCTTCCGTAAGTTTTACATTTTAGCGACACAATTTGACCTGAATGGGAATAAACGACTGTATCATCTTATCGATATTTAACGTGAGTTCGATGTCTTGTCGTCTAAAAAGCCTTAATCCAGATGTAATTGTGCAACCATTTAACAATATCGCCGTGCATGCTGGATTAAATAAATGCTGGTTTCATTAGTAATCAATCTCAAATAAACCAAGAAATGTCGTATTAGCGCTAAGGTATATGTTGCTCATTATCAGTGGCAATAATTGCTGCATCAATAACTTTTATGACAGATATCCTTACAAAAAGTACAGTGGCAGTTATACATTATACTTCTAAGAATTACTTTTATGAATACCACGGTTACGGTAAGTACATGTCCAAAATGTACATTACGATGCCCCTTTTTACAAGTGATGGTTTTAGATGGTAATAATATGGTGATCAATGGCGATCAATGATCATATTCATACACCATTTACACCCCTGCTGTATTTTTATTTAAAGTACCTTGGAGTGCCATGCAAATACTTAATAGTATGCATTTTTACTTGACATTGTTTGGCATGTCAAAGAAATGTTATTTTAAGTTCAAATAATAACATTTATTGGACATGCCAATCAATCAATGTCAAGCCAAAATGCATAGTTTCTTTTAGAACCATTTATTTTGACTAAGTTGTATTTTGACCTTTACTTGCTCAATATCTGATTAGTGGCCAGCAGTCGTCATTCAGCACTGTTTCTGTTGTAGGGTGGTGATGTCCAGACTGGCCGTAGTGTTTGGAGGTTCTCGTGGCATCGGGCGAGCAGTTTCTCAGCTGCTGGCACAGAGGGGTCATAGGGTTGTGCTGCTGTCCAGGAATAAGGAGGCTGCACAGGGTACTGCTGAATCTCTGCCTGGAGGTGAGGCAGTGAATATGATCATTTTGAATTACGTGCAGTGGTTCGTTGATGAAAATGATATCACCTCAGTTTGGCAGTGTAGACATCATACACCTTTTCTTTTTTCTTTTTTTTAACTTAAATGTAAGTGGTGTAATAGAATTAATCTATCAAAGGGCACAATCAAAACAGGTGGACCAATATATGCAATCAGTGTGCAAGGACCTTTAATCTTAAATGGCATTATAATAGATGTTATAATTCTGGATATTTAATTTCAGAAAAACATTTGGGTCTTAGCTGTGATGTTTCTAAAGAAGAAGATGTTCAGAGAGCTTTTGAGACCATCAGGAAGAACTGTGGCACTGTGGGATACCTGGTTAACGCGGCTGGCATCAACAGGTCAGAGACGCCACAAAGCAATGGTGCAGAATAAGTATTGTTTTTTTGAAAAAAAATAGATAAGTTTCCATGGCCAAAAAGAAACAGTAACATTAAAAATAGCAGATTTTAAAATATATATATATATATATAGACTGCTGCATTCTTTATATATATATATTATTAATTATTTATATGTTATTTAAATATATTATTTAATGTATTTTTTATTTTAAAGAGATGCATTGTTACTGAGGAGTAAATCTGAAGACATGCTGTCTGTTCTGCAGACCAACCTACTGGGCTCAATGCTCACGTGCAGAGGTGCTTTACGCAGCATGCTCAGCCACGGAGGAGCTATGGTCAACATCGGTGAGCCATATTTATCTATGTCCCTTTACCTTATGTTCTTATTATTATTATTATATCATTTCAATGCTGAAGAGTCACAAAGAAAATTAAGCTGGAGAAAACGGGAAAATTCACCCTGCATCAGCAGCTGGACAATTTGAGTTCATTTAATTACCACTAGATGGCGCAAAAACTCCAGATTTGAAATAGTATTGCTAGTTCTGCATCATTAGTTCTTACATGTCAAATTCTGACAGTAAATGTACATTTTCTCTTGACATTATGTAATATGGATATGGTAAATTAGAATTTCTGATCGTTGTGATCAGAATAAAACATTTTAACATGACAAAGTAAGAGTTAGAAATGTTTATTCAGCATCAATGGCACAGTATAAACCTCCTGTGGATGAATATTAACCCCATAAACCTGACATAATGAAATAATAGGCAAATATATATATGGAAGTTCTCCCAATAATAATAGCTATTTAAATACTTTTATGATCAAAGCTCTGTTGTTTTAATTGTGGGGGTCAAAACATAAAATGCAGTGCAATACAACGATGATTGAGAGATAAATAAATGTTAACATCAAGGCCTGATGTTATGATTTTTCTACAAAATTAAGTATGGATGAAGTAAACATAAGTTGCTTTAGTAACTTGCCAGTAAGTGTTTATCTTGAAATATTATTAAAAATATAAAAGTTATTCTTATTTACTTTAAAAAAAAAACACACACATCAGTATCAGATTTCACAGCAAAAATATACACATGTACCATGACATGCAAGAGGAAGTTTAGAATTATACTAAAAGGCCTTTTACTTGCTAAAAAAGAAAAGTCACTATCAATCAGTTGGCAGAAGACGATAAGAAATTTGCTTATCAAGTATGTTACAGTAGGCTTTATAGGGTTAATAATGTGTTTCCTCAGGCTCTGTGGTGGGTGTGAAGGGTAACTCCGGCCAGTGTGTGTACAGTGCCAGTAAAGCTGGACTGGAGGGATTCACTCGCTCCCTGGCAAAGGAAGTTGCTACCCGGAATATACGAGTGAACTTGGTGGCTCCAGGTGTCCTCTCTTTCTCAATTCTACTACTGCTTTTGCCTATTAACCTACATATTAGCCGTCAGATGAGTGCAGCTTAGAATTCATCTCACTCCCCTCTCTCAGGATTCATTCTGACGGACATGACGGCAGCGCTGGAGAAGGAAGAGGCAGCGAGGAGAATTCCACTGGGCCGTTTTGGGGAACCTGCAGAGGTGGCCCAGGCTGTCCTTTTCCTCCTGGAGTCCCCTTACATCACAGGACAGGTTCTGCTCGTGGACGGAGGACTACGACTGGCATTGTAAAACTAAAACTGTCATTGAAGTGTTAAAGTGGATACTTTTGGTTCGCTGATAAAGCACAATATCTGTATTTACATATTGAATCAAAGCTTTATTTTTGATCACCTCCCCATCTCTCCATGGAAACCCGAGTCACACAAAACTGTGTAAGAGTAGTTTTGGCCCATCTGGATTGGATTAATGTTATTTTTAGCACACTGGAGTTTTTGGGTTTTGGTTGCGTGTTCCATTTCTTGGGATGACAGAGGTCACAGGTCAACGTTTGGAGGATATGACTAGCTTTTTGATGTCATAGTTATTTTCAGCATTCAAATAAGCTAGGCTACATTACACTTACAAATGAGCTAAACCCCTAACCAGTTGTTTAGAAAATTTTTTTAAATGTTATATCGGGCCTTCTCACCACATCAAAGCTCATTCAGATTTATTGAGATGTTTTTGCTAAGAGCAATTGGACTCAACCCAGACTCAATACTTTCAGAGACATTTATTTATTGTACTTTTCATAAACCAGAAGAGAATAAGGAGAACAGTCCGTATACAGGCACAGGTTGGCTTGGAAATCAGAAAATATTGCAAAAAAAAGAGCCTCCTAAAATCGGACTAATTTGTAGGATAAACAGCTGTGTAAGAAAGAGCATATGCAATCACAGGCTTACATGTATACATTCTGCTATATTTTGTGTATATACGTTGCAAGTGTGTGTGTGAGATGATGGCTAAACTTGAACTGATCAGAGCAAGTGTTGAGAGAACGCTAATATAATTTTAAATGTGTATTTCATTTTCCTTTCAGTGTTATTTTGTTATATAATGCTTTGAGTTATTTTTTCTTGAAAAAGCCAATTACATATAAATGAACAAATCCGTGCTGCCAAAAATCACATTGTGTCATGTTTCTGTAATTCCAAACCTGAAAACTGAAGGCTACCTGTCAAAGAATTACCATCTGCTCATTCCATGCACCACCATCATCATTAAAATCAATATTCGTATAAATCTCCTCTTTATCCCCCATCAGCCAATCCTTCACAAACATGTGCCGATTCCACTTCCTATACTTAAGTTTCACCATAAACATTCCTCCTCCCTCTCGCTTCCACAGAAACACAACAAACATCTGTCCAAATCTGTCAGTCAGCCAAAACTTGCAAAAATCTCATCACTCATGTTAATGACGCATCAGTCTCCACTTTTACCCTCTCGTAAAAATGAACAAAAAGACGGGGTGGGGAAAAGGTCATTAAGGCCCGGCCTTGTGAGACATCTCTGGATTGTAGATCCAGACGCAGCTTCTATCAATGGCAGTGTGCATCTGATCAATGTGTGGGATCTCAAGGACACTGACGCTCCAGGGACGATGGGGTCCATGGAGTTTCAGGTGTGTCCATCTTCCTGTTCCCTACTTCCAGAGAACCACCCAAAAAAGTCCTATTTCCTGTGGAAGACGTTTCCTCCAGCATTTCATAAATATATCTAATCTAAGGTATTATAACTAAATACATAAAAAGTGTTACATGTTGGCAATGTAGTAACATGCACAGCTAGATAGTTATTTGAATAAATGTTTTTTTATTTATTTTTTAAAGTTAATTTTTAATTTAAAATTAAATATTTCATAGGCACTTGTGAAAATCTAGAGATGAAAAAACAAGGTGATCGTCGGTATACTACCTCCTTCCTCAAAGCCGCGCTGGTGTGTGTATATGTGTATGTTAAGTGCGCCAGCGAACCATTAAGTCTTTTTATGACCTCTTTTAAGCACCCACATCACTTCCCCTCAGGAAACAACTGAAATAAAGCATAGTGAATGGTCTAGTCCTCCTCGGGCAGAGAAGTGATAATACCAAGAATCAATCTCTCTGAGGAAATGCAGAGCGAAGCCATTCAAAGTCATTCCATCACTTTTTCATCCGACCCCCTTAAGAGAAAGAGGTTGTTGGGAAATGGGTGGGGATTATGGAGTACGCTGGATCAAGCTTGAAGGTCAGATCCTCCATGCTAGGCTCTACAGGTCGTCACTCTCCACCAGAGCGCCGGGAGGAAGAGGATTAGAGTCTGGGAAGAAGGCTGCCTTCACATCCAGACCCCGTTCTGTCAGAGCGGCGTAGCGGCTCGTCGATGGGCGCACCTTCTTGGGCCTTGGGGTGTGAGTTTGCTGCCACTGGGCTAAAGGAAAGGGCGAGGATGAACACGATTTCTCAGTTAGAAGAAATGACAGGATGTAAAATTTATGTCTACATAATGTAGTTTCTCAATTACAAAAAACATGGAGACTTTCCTGTATATAATAAGATGTTTCATTTAGGGTTAACATGGTATAACGGTACAAAAAAAAATCTAATATGTAGGACAGAAATAGTTGATTTGAAATTAATTCAAATAATGTAGTTATTCATATTCACGTGTATCCGCTGAAGCAGAGCAATGTACCTATTTTCTTTCTTAATTACAATATATATATAAAAAGTTTGTCTGAAATATTTGGGAGAATATATGCTGAAACATGCACCTGACACAGTTTGACTGAAATTTGGGCATTTGATTTTATTAACTGTCAATATGTATGATATATCAAATATCATTATCATATAGTTTACTGGACGATATCTGAGTTTTTTGCTTTCACTTGTAGCATTTAAAATGAATAACTTTAGCTTTTAGTATTTATCTTTTAATATATTAATACAAAATATTATTGATCATTTATTAAAATATACATTATATATTATTTATTGATTATCAGCTATAAAATAAGATAAAATAATAAATAAAAACATAATGGTATCAGCCAGAGTTTTAATATTGTTAATTTTATTTAATATTGGGGTATTAGAGCAGGTATTGTATCAAAGCATAAATGAGTGTTGAGTCACAATTCCCAGTTCCAATTCATTCTAGACTGGATACATTTCAATTTTAATCATGGTATGATGGAGATTATAACATTCATTCAGTGTTAAATCACACCCCTTCTGTGATTCTAACCACTTTCATAAGACTCTGACAGCCCATTGTTAGTTTAACCTTAGGTAATGCATCCGTATTGTTAAAGCTGTTGTTGATGGCAAACACACAGCACTGGCTGATGGGATTGCTATGGGAACAGCACTGGGCGGAAGAAGGGAGTGTGCTTTTATTGGACAGATTTAATACGGTTTCTTCCTTAGTCTGAAGCAATTTATGCAAGAACATTGATCAGATAAACCGCTTAACTTCTTAGTCTGTATTTTGTGTATTTTGGTCCTTTACCAGTAATAACTCAGCATTGTTACATGAATTCATGAGATCCGTTTCCACTGTGTGTTTAAACTAACCATGAACATCGAGACGTGCTGTACTGGAGATGATGCCAGCTTCATTCTTCGCTGAAACCGTGTACCAGCCTGCGTCTTCTTTCAGAGCCGGCTGGATGATCATACAGAGGTAACCAAAGTTGTCCTGGTGTATGCTGGGAAATGGAATTGAACATCAGAATGAGCAACATAGTTTGCCTTCAATTCATGCCAGGATTGTTTATTCATGCTGCATGAACATATTAATTTGATTTGAATTCTCATGAGTAAACATGAGAATTCAAATCAATGTGACTGGAGATTTTGACTAACGGTTCTTGTCCCTCTGAGGTGGCGTAGACAGTAGTGTCTGTGGTTGGGTTACTGCGTGTATGTTTCTTTTACAAGGCCTTTTCATCTGCATTGTGTGTGTGTTTTTACTTTTATTGTACCATGTGTACCATTACTTTATTCAGCACACACACACGCATGTAGCAGCTTCAAACACCAGTCTCTTAACTGCTGCCATTTACAGACATATGGTGCACAGTGAGTAGAAAGTCGTTTTAAAATATGTCTATGAGGACAACAGCATTCAACAGGCGAGCTCATTACTTTCTGGTCTGGTTTATGCAAGTATAACACAACGATGATTAATAAAATGACTTCGGGTCTTAAAATATGTTCTTATTTATATTACAGAGATTCTGCAGTTTGATTGGTGGAATGGCTGCAGGAGGGCTGTGATTGGCTGAGATCTCCTACCTTATCCTGTCTGTGTTGTGAGTGAAGGACTCGTTCTCTTTCTTCCAGAAGATCTGTGGGAATGGGACTCCAGACACACGGCACTCAAGACGCACAGGGTGACCCTCAGCGACACTTGTGTTCTGGAGTTTCTCAATGAAACAAGGGGCTTTATGCATCTCTTTGGCTAAAAAAAGAAAGAAAGAAAATAAGAAAAAACCTAAAAGTAGTATTCATGTAACATATTAATGAAATTGATTTAACATAAAATGAAAAAAATTTGTGTTGCTTTCTTTAAAAATACTAATACATATTAAAAATTATGCATTATTAACTGCATGTTATATACACATTTTGTAGATTGGGCCAGTACGTTTTTTTTTTTAAAGGAATAAATACTTTTATTCAGCAAGGATGCACTACAATTACATTGACCAAAAGTGACAGTAAAGACATTTAAAATGTTACAAAATATTTATATTGCAAATAAATGCTGTTCTTTCAGCTTTCTATTAATCAAAGAATCCTGAACAAAAATGTATCACTGTTTCAACAAAAAAAAAACGTAGTGTCTTTTATCTCTAGTTGAACTCCATGGTTGTGTAGAAGACCTTGGTTGTGTACCTGCAACAATAAGCTCTAGGTTGAATGAGTTCTGTCCAGCTCTGTTGCTGGCGATGCACGTGTATACTCCTGCATCTCTGCTAGTGACAGGCTCGATGACCAATGAGTGAACTCCGTTCTCCCTCACCAGCATCTTGTGGGAGGAGTCTGGACGGATGGTCTGGCCATTCAGCTGCCAGATGAGGTCAGGAGTTGGCAGACCACTTACCTATGTTTTGAAAAAACTAGTCAAATCAAATGTTTTCAGTATAATTTATTCTCTCACACATTATCTGTGCTAAAAAAAATGTTAGTTACAGTGCAATCGCCCCTTTAAAGTATTTTCGAACCTAAAGCTAGTGTGTATGTGTTTGTCCCTGTGCGTCTGGCCTGTGGCGTCTGTATGCGTGTGGTTCTCATGGGAAAGGAGTCTGTGCACAATGCCTGAGATCTGTTTTCAACAACTCTCATTCCTGAGAAACACAACACCTGCCTCACCTGAAGTTGTGCCAGCGTCAGACCACCATTGAATGTCCCTGTGTGCATGCGTTTGTGTTTACACACATTGGGCTGAGAGGGGTGGACAGAGATGCTCATTTATCCATCTGCATTTAGTGTAATCTTCCTGAGAACACACTGCTCAAGTGCCGTTCCCCTGGGTGTGCATATTCCCTGTGTGATGCTTACAATGTCCATCATGCATCTCACTACAGCCAACTTGAGTGTGTTCATGACTTTTATTGAAAGAACAGGCTGTGTAAGTGAAAAAGCAGAAAATGCAAAAGGCACTTTGATTTTAGACCTCCTGAACTGCATCTAGGGACATTTGTGGCCTGGAAAGTTTATAAAGCCTCAAAGCCAGAGTAAAAAAAAAATCAGCTCTATAAATACCATTGACATTAAGGACTCTGTGCATGAGTGCATTACTGGTGATGTCTTTTTATAGCGTGTGAATCCCTCCATGGCACAGTGAGCCTTTATTCTGAGTATGCAGTTCGCAGCCAGACATGGGCAGCGGTACAGAAGAAGAATGTAATACTACAGTTAGATGACAACATGAGAGAAAGAAATAGACCAGATAAGAGGTAGAGGTGGTGGTGGTGGGGGGGGGGGGGGCAATTTAAATTTAAATTGTGTTCTTTTAACAAATGGTCACTTAAAGGATGCACTATGCCTCAATAAATTGTCAAACTGAGCAGCTAAATATAACATGAATGGTTTAATTTTTTAGTATTATTTGAAGTATTCTTTTTAGAAAAAAAAAGTTGGTAACACTTTGTTGGTAGGACATGAGCAAGGCGGCAAATCAGGAGAAATACGGGACAGACAAAACAGCTGCAGAGACAGAGGGAGGGAAGGAAGGATAGAGGACAGTCTTCAGAGACAGCGGTTAGCCAATGGAAACATCTGAGAGAAAGTAGAAAACTCAATAATAGGAGAAAGAGAGAGAAAACAGGATAATTCCAGCCTTTTACTCAAGGTTATTCATCATTTTAGAAGTGATGAAATATCAACTTTATTTAAAGGGATACTTCAGGATTCAGCATTAAGCTTTGTATTAGTAGAAAACCTGTAGCATTTTCGAATTTCCGGGCTTTCCACCCTCATATCTCTGAGACGAGAGATTTATGTATTTTTTGTCTGGAAAAAATCTTCAGATGACGCGAAGATCGTCATTTTGCGTCATCTGATGATTTTTTGGCCAGAGGCTAAAGACTACAGCCAGTAGTAGGGGCTGTCCCGCATGTTCTCAACTCACTCACAGAATATACGCATAGTGTCAGGCATCTTTTTTTGGAAGCTAAGCTAGCAGGCTCTTGTTCTGTGGAGAAAGCTGAGTAGTTGGAGAAAGTTGAGTAGTAGTAGTCAGCTTTTGCTTTCTGCAGTCGCCATTCATTGTTTACATGCACACCTTTTGTTTCAATCTAACTGAATTCATTCCGATTGGTGAATCTGAATGTAGTGTTTACATGAATGCTAAACAAGTGTAATCACGCCACTGGCCTCGCACCGTTCTCCCACGGCCCTCAGTCTTGTCCTGCTCGCCAAAGTAAACATAATGAATGGCGACTGGAGAACACGAAAGCTGAATCCCCGACATTTTGGGAGATCTCTGGGCAGACTCATCACGGAGACTCACTAGTAGCCGAGACTTGTTGTTTAACTACTACGCTCGGTCACTGGTAGGCGTGGCCTCCTAGGGCAGTGAAGCAAGTGCATTCTGGGAGTTGTTGTCTTTCATCCACATAAGCCAAAAATAAATTTTCTGAAAGTTTCAAATTCAAAAATTTCTTCTACATAAATGACCCATTTTAAATACACATTAATCTTTCCAGAGGTTAAGCTTTTTTTCCTCTCTCTTTCCTTCAGAATGCAGAGAGAGGAAACATTTCCCAGATAATCACACACAGAATATTTCCTCCAGCCTCTGAAATGCCCATGAGTTTATTTATTTGTGAAGTAACCATGTAATACGTGTTATGGTCACTATGGAGTTAAAGTGAGTGTGGCAGTGTTTGTGAAGTCACCTTGCAGTCCATGCGGCACAGTTTACCCTCTTGCACAATAAGGTCACCAGGGGCCTGCAGGAAATGAGGGCGGAAGTGACGTTCCTGAATGTTCTCATTCTCATCACCACTGTCCCTGGACCTTGAGCGTGGTCTGAGGAAAATAAAAAAAATAAAAAAAACTTCTATCAGTTGCTGCTTCTTTACTGATTCTATTCATTGTGGTGTTTTTTTTTTTTTTTTTTTTTTTTAATAAACATAACTGCATAATGTAAATATCAAGGTGAACAATTAAAAAAAACTGCATACTATTTTTTTTTTTTTAACTACATCAGATTAAATACAAGGGTGGCATATTAATGTTTTGTACTGCAATAAATCTAATACCAATTCAACAGACTGCCAAATTAAGACACTTCAATTGGACTTAATATAGTAGGCAGGGTCAAAGTGAGAATGGCCAAAATGACAATTTTAAGAGGAAGGGGAAATTAGAAATGTATACCTAATAAACATCTCTACAGCAATAGGTGTTATATCAAAAACCATGGAAAAACAACTTTGCCTGTAATGCATTAAAGGAAAAAGAGGAAAATGGAAAAGTAACAGGATACCAAAGTACACTATAAGTGCAGACAGACAGGCATTTTTTATTTTATGGAGAGCAGCTCCGATTACTTCATGTGTAGGGAATCATTTCTACTTTTATGAATGAATGATAGGTTGGCACTTCGCATTGCCTTTGGAGACTATTGACTGTCAATCAAAAATATAAAGACCTCAAAGGCCTGAATGGCCAGATATATAATATCTAATCCTGAGGAAACCCCACCCTTTGAAAAAGATTCACATCTTTTATTCTGCACAAAAGACTTCTTAACTTGTCCTTGCATCATTGTTCAAAATACACAGGTGTTCTTTACATGGGGCACACCTCTATTACTGCTAGTCCAATAAAGCAAACCTGATCCTGAACCTGCTGTAATCCACTGGCTGTGTGTGTTTAGAAACAGCATTACTTGTATACCTGCGGATGTGTCCAGGTGTGGAGCGCTGACTTCTCCCCCTTTGGTTCACAGCCTGAACCATCATCCTTCCAGTACAGCTCACTCTCCCCTAAGAGAGAAAAACAGAATATATAGAAACCCATTGTACCTGTTAAAGGTGGGGTATGTGATTCTCTTTTTTGTCCATTTTTTCTAAATCACTTGAAATCCTATTCATAACCCACTTACAGCCACTGAGTTAGAAGCACTGAAATGAAAATTAAGCAATTTAATCATCTGTGGAACGGGCCTCATTTCCAAGTCCACCTAGAAATCATTTCCAAGACCACCTAGAATCACTGGACAGTAAGTCCGTCAATCAAACGGTCGTACCATACAACCCTCCCCCTCACACAAATCAGGGCCAGCGTTGGAGGAAAGAAGGTAGGACCATTTGAGTTGTGTATTTTCAAAATCTGCCGGCCGTTTTGCAAATCACATACCCCACCTTTAAGCTTTTCTTATGGTCAAAAGCTGGAATGCAGGTATAGCCTTCCTACGTTATGGGGACAAAATGTCCCCACAAAGATGGCAATATCCAAAAAATGTTGTTCCCCGTGTGAAAAACAGCTTATAAATCATACTAAGTGATGTTTTTTGAAAATGTAAAAAAAAAAATCAAGTTTTCTGTGATGGGTAGGTTTAGGGCATAGAATATACATTTTGTACAGTATAAAAAACACTATGTCTATGGAATGTCTCCATAAAACATGAAAACCCAATGTGCGTGTGTGCATGCGTGAACTCTTGACCCTTCCAAAGGCTGTACAAATTATCTTTCTTCTGGTCAGTCACTTCCCCCTGACTACTGATGTTTATCTGTCTCCACCAAAACACTGGTCAAGCTGACAAGCCACTTGAGTGGGTGGGTGTGTGTATGAGAGAGTCATCAAATGATAGCAAACTCAGATAATAATCCATCATATATTTTCAGCAGCAAAACTAACAATACAAATTAAATTCATTTTTACTATAGGAAAGAACATTAAATATTGCAAAAATATTGCCTTTTGCAATTGGGGCGGATGACTAGTCTCCAATTTTCTGAGAAATGCATTAGAATTAAGAGTGTTAAGTTATCTTTGCACACTGAGCATACTTTTAAAATGAAAGAAGATCAATCTTTTCAACAATGTTTCCCTATGCCAATATAATCATGTCTTGTGTATTATATTAAGAGTGTATATCTCACCGCAGGGTTTCCTGCCATGATGGTGTAGTTCCCATCATCATCTAGTGAGGCACCAGCTGTGTGCAGGGAGCATGTGCCGTCCGGATCACGACTGATACGGTAGTGTTCACTGCGCTTGGAAATCTGCTTTCCGTCCTTAAACCAGTACACCTACAAACACACACACACAGATAAACATGATTATGCAACAATCCAAAGCTTGTACTGTTGTCCCTTTCTTTTTCTCTTAATCATTGCTCTTGTTGCTAAGTCTGCTGTCATCACACAGTCATTACAGTGGTTTCATGGTAGTCAGGAGAGACACAATGATCGCGAGACAGCCATATATGGCAGGAATCTCAGAAGTGAAGCAGAGCTTCTGATGAAACCAGCCTAGTCACAGATGATAAACTCCACCACCAATCCCAGCTTTCCAGACTCCTCTCCTACAAACCCGTAACACAACATACAGTACATGCCACTTTGCAAAGCACCATTAACTAAAACCTCCATTCTGTGAACCACTAATAAATCTCCAGAACAATATACACGATAAGGCTATAGACTATAATAAAAAGATTATATTATATATGGTATATTATGAAAAAGAATCATGAGGTAACTAGTATGTTTAAAAAAAAAAAAATTCTGTAAGATTTTTAAAATGTTTTTGAAAATCGTCTCTTATGCTCACCAAGGCTGCATTTATACAATAAAAATACAGTAGTAACAATCCAGTAAAAACAGCAGTATTGTGAAATATCATTACAGTAAAAACAGCAATATTGTGAAATATCATTACAGTAAAAACAGCAGTATTGTGAAATATCATTACAATTTAAAATAACGGTGTTTGGTTTATTTCTGTGATGACAAAGCTGATCCATTTTCACCATTATTACTACAGTCTTCAGTGTCACATGATCCTTCAATAATCGCTCTAATATGCAGATTTGGTGCTCAAGAAACATTTTTTAAGCAGCACAATTGTTTAAAACATTGATAATATTTCTGTAGAAACCATGATACTTTTTAAAGGATTTATTGATGAATAAGTTTCAAAAGCGTATCATTTATGTGAAATAGAAATCTTTGTAACATTATAAATGTCTTTACTTTCACTTTTGATAAATTTAATGTGTCCTTGTTTAATAAAATAACCCTTATTGACTGCAAACTTTTGAACGGTATACCTTTCCACAGTTTTTTATTTTTCCAAAGTTGAATTAAAACTATGCTAAAATACTGAGATAAACTAGATTATAATCTACAATGAAATAAGATTTAATACTTAACTATCTGCTGAGAAAGTCACTTTGATAAGAATCTGCTTACAAGCAATATGAAATGTAAATATGCATGTGATGACATCTCACCTTTGGCATTGGGTCTCCGATGACCTTGCAGCTGAAGGTCACAGGCATGCCCTCGAAGACCTTGTAGTGCTTGAGCTTCTGATCGAAGATCGGTGCAACCTCTCCGGGCGCTGCTTCATCATGCTGAACATCATCGTCAGATTCCTCAACAGGCGAGCGCTCCAGACGGAACTCAATCTCGCTGATCAACCGCTGCTCGAAGCTGGACACTTTATACTCCTGTCACACATACAAACACAAAGACTTTCATTTATTATCTTCTCCTCAAGTTACCAACTCATTCAATCACTCTTTTTATTCATTCAAACACACATCCTCTCATCACCGTGCCCTATAATCTATTCAGTCTCGTATCCAACTTTTTTTTTTCACTCTTTTTGATCTTTCATCTGGTCTGTTTCTTGTCTTCGGTTTCTTTTTATTCCACTCTGCAGCCAGAAGGAACATCTGGATAAAAGTGTGTGCTGATGACACATCACAACAATAATTGCAGGTTTAAGACACAGCTGCAGAAACACACACCATCATAACTACATACGAAGACAACGAATGCACCCTCTACATCTTGTTCTCTTGAACGTCCAGCCACATCCTCCCAAAAGCACACACACATGCATATTTCCTATGCAAACACAAAGACAACCGCTATTTGCCCAAGGACGTGTGTTGAGCTCTAAGCACACTTTAAAATTTATGGCACAACATTAACAGCATATCCACTTCCCACCGTTCAGAGGAAGAGAAGCATGTGCATTTTAGTCTCTCCACTCGAGTGTAGGAAATGTGCAAAGCAGACACATGCGGTCTCCAGTGCCTGATCAGTTAGCAATAACATGATGTTAGGCAGCCAGCTCAGTTAAAAAAATAAAATAAACCTTAAACAATTCATGGATTATTCAAAATTGTTACACAGCTCAATGGAATATATGATAATGATGAATCAGTTCGGTGGCCAAATGCTTTTGTATAATGTTCGCTAACCTGCATAATTGACCGCTGTAAAAAGCAAATGACTGTATTAATGATTTTATGATATTTAGAAAAACACTACTTCGATAGTCCACATTAGACATTCTACTATAAGTAACTTCGCAACATGTCAACTACCAGTCATTAGAGTATTAGTAGACTGTCTGCTTAATATCTGCTAACACTATTTGGAAGAATAAAGGGACATTCTACTGACTATAAGTAACTCTGCAAGTATGCCAACTTATTCTACTAACCCTAACTTGATGGTCTACTAATACTCTAATGAAAGTTAGTTGAAATGTAGTTGCAATTAATGTGAGTTAGTTGACATAGTTGGAAAGCTACTTAAAGTTAGTAGAATGTCTAAAGCAGACATTTGAAATAGGGTAACCTTAGAAAATACTATTATCATTTACTAATTACAATGACTTATTTTTTCTTTCTTCTTAGATAAAATGATTTCAAATCACATTCAATTTCATGTCCATTTAACTTTTTTGTTGTTGCAAGTATCTGTGTAATAAAAGGGAATATGTATTATACTTTAAGTAGTTTTCGACAACTGGCTGACTCTACCTCTTACGTACACTACCATTTTTTTTTAAATAAATGAATGCTTTTATTCAGCAAGGTCACATTTATTTAAACAAAAGTGACAGTAAAGGCATTTATAATGCTATAAAATATTTCTATTTTAAATAATTGCTGTTCTTTAAATCTTTCAATTCACCAAAGAATCCTAAAAAAAACATGCTTTATGGTTTCCAACAATATTAAGCAGTGATACAATAATAATAAATGTTTCATGAGCAACAATTCAGCATATTAGAATGATTTCAGAAGGCTCATTTAACACTGACCTAGAAAATTCAGCTTGCAGCCTTAGTGAGCATAAGAGATTTCTTTAAAAAAATGTTTTACACAGTGTATGAATTACAGGGGTGCTTTAAGGTACACCGACCCCCTAGTCCCAGTCAAAACACTCTAAATTCAGGCTGACAGTTCTTTCCATCACTGATATGGAAAGAAAAAAAGAAAGATTCAGTAATGCATTGTATATTAGGGGCCTGGTTTAGAACAAGGGAAAACAAATTCTGGTTACCATATTAGTTGCCCATTAATTTCTATTTCATTCTTAAATGAGAAGAAACCTGTATTAGTCAGGTTTAAGTCATGTGTCTTTTCACAATTCAATTCAATAAAAAAAAAAACATCATGTTGTGCCATTATATGACTCTAAGTTTAAAATACGGCTCATTAAGTTTAAAATATAGGCTAGCAAACTGTTTACAACAGCTAAAATACAACAAAGCCTGCTGGATAAAATATTTCACTATAGAACAATAAGCTGAGGTCATGCAACCTACTTTCTTCCTAATATTGGACCCCCCAGGAGTTTGGTGTAATTCAAACACTGAATACAGTGCTTATTTGATCAGAAAGATTGCAGTGTAAATCTCCATATTTGATGATTTTCCCAGACACTACAATAGTCATCACTGTCATATCGCCGTCAAAGACTTTACTTTACTGACTTTCAAAGACGCTTACTCAGGACTCAGATATTCCATAAACAGAGACACATAAGAAAACATAGTGGATAGAGTAAACACACAATCACATAGAGTAGTGAGTGGCTAAAACATGGGGGTGGCCACACACAGAGGGGTGAGACAATTAAACAATCGGGGGTGGTCTCATGAGGTGAAGCAAAGGGAAATACAGCGGTGAGACAGACTCAGAGAACAGCGAAATATAAGGAGGACAGACAGGCCGCTGCATGATGTTTGTAATAGACAGGATGAGAATGAATAACCTTTTGAGGGACAGACTCTGAGTCAGCTGAGCTGCCTTCCTGTAGAGAGATCAGAAAACAGGCAAGGGGGTTGAGGATGATGTCACATCCTGCACATTTACACACCTATTGCACAAAAGTGCAGTCATACGCATTACTTTCAATGCGTGTTTGTGTTGTGCTGCTAATCCTGTTTTTATGAACTTACCTGCTCACACACACCTCCAAAATGCCTCACCGAAACACTCTCCTAGCCAAAACTACATCACCTTACTACGTATCCAATGCATATGTACAAGCACATGCAGGAGCTTTTAGCTATTAGATGAATTAAGACGCATTTAAAAGCGCGCAGGCAAACCACAATGCTCTAAACGACATACAACCGCCAAGTGGTACACTGGAAAAAGTGCGCGTACGAATTTGTAATGGATGCATTTTGTTTATAATCCATGTTTAAAAAGCCAGCCAATTATGAACAACTGCTTTGTTTGCTGTGACACAGTGGGGACATTGTGTTGGTGGATTTGTGTGTTGTGCTCATGAGTATATGTGAATCTGTGTGTATGTGCGTGTGTATACCTGTGTAACTGGCTCCTCCTCCACCTGTTGTGTGTTAAACACTGTGGCAGCATTGTCAGCACCCAGCAGCCTGCGAGCCATCTTCTCCTCATAGGTTAACCTCTGAAAGCAAGCAGGATTAATCTGTCAGAGCCTGGGTTATTGTGTGAGAAAACACACACACTCACACAAGCAAAAGCATTATGATTATTTGGTCGCCTGTACTAGTGAACTCAAGGCTATTAGTCGTGCTGAACACGTGGTGGGTTTTGCTATGTGTGGTTGATTGATTTTAGGGCTTCTATATTGAGTGACATTTTCAGTTGGAGGAAGTGGTGGTGAAAGGTCATTTTGTTATTGGTTATTGGTTATAATGGTGGTGTACATAAAACATAATCAATATGGTAAGGCTAGTATGGTAGTACTATTAATGATCTACTGTAATTCTTTAGTAATCCAAATATAAGACCTTTGACACAAATGCAGTACCTGCTGTCCATTGCTGAGTCTTTCCTCTTTGAAACGTAGTTTCCTCTCTAGATCTTGTATGACAGCGTCTTTGGAGCCCTGGATATCCGAATCAGAGAAGATGCGAGGTGTACGGGGCGTAGTCTTACGTGGCAAAGCTCTGTTAAAACACAATCAGAAAATACTGAAAAAAGCAACAGATTACAGACTAAGCAAGAAACTGTGGCTACAGTGTTAGAACTACCTCTCCACAAAACCTTTCCAGACAGCGGCTAGATTTAAAGCACACTCTAAAACAAACAAACAAACAGAACAGCAGATTTTATAATACGTTGCGTCATAAAAGTTGGGAATGTGGGGAATATGTTTTTGCATATGCACTGGGAAGCAAGAATAATTTCCGTTATCTGTTTGCGAGTATGCGTTTGAAAATTCCACAGCGGTCTCTTATCTTTCCCCCTCTGGCTCTGGAATGCCAGGAAGAGAGAGAGGAATGAACAAGTGGGAGATAACAGAGAAAATAGAGATGAAGAGGTTGAGGATAGGAGCAGCAGCATTGAAGAAAAAGTCTCTCACACACACCATCAGACCATCTTTACTGAAGATTAGAATCATACATCACGAGTAACAATAAAGCTCTGAAAACACTCAAAGATTCGGTACTTGATCAGCTTCTATCTGCATCACTTGCAGAATATTTAATAAATAAATTATTTTTGAATACGCCAGGTGGATTTTTATTAAACATCTATATTTTTGAAAGCTACTTGTGAACACTGACCATTGGCTGTTTGTCCCAGTGTATTTTAATATTAAGTATATACTATTACAGAATTTATTAATCATTTGAATTCGCAATATCTGAGTTTTCAATTTAATCATAGTTTATGTTTTAGTAATTTGGGTTACTTGTCTTGACTTAAGTGTAATTTGACACTTGTTCATTTTTAAAAATATATATTTCTATTTAGCTTTAATTTTTTATTTTAAGTTATTTTAATTTGCAGTTTAGGTTTTTTATTTTCATTTTAGTACATCAACTTTGAACTACAAAAGTTAAAGATTTCATCAAACAAATATTTTATTTAGGTCAGCTTTATTTCAGTTAACTTTATTTTAGTTAATTCAATTAATTTAAAGTCATTATAATCTCAAAATCTTTTCCACCATAGCAGTCAAATCTCATTCATCCAGTGTGTTGCGAATCAACAATTCAATTTTTTTTTTTTTTTGAGCTCAATGGTCAGTGGAATCAACCAAACAAAACTTAGACTTTTGGAAAGATAAAAAAGCATCCCAGACATTTTGTACAAGTTCCCCCTTTTGTGCTGCACAAAAGAAAGAAGGTCATCCAGGTTTGAAACCAGATGAGGGTGAGAAATTGAATTTGTTATCCCTTTAAAAGCACTCATTCTCAATAGTGAACCAGTGTGCTTTATATTTCTGTAGGATTGAGAATGAGAGAGGGAACTTCTGTAATACACAGGCCTGACCCTCAAGGTTCCTCAGCTCCCATTGATCCCCGTGTCTCCATAAACATGCCACGGAAGAATGCATACAGTACATGTTTTCCATGCAGCTGCAAAGCAGGAGCTGCACTCCAAATTACTTATTAGCCCAAGTGTTCACACTATGTGCCCTTTTTAGTGCTCTACTGAAGCTATTGATTAAGCGCTCAATATTTATATAGTATAGAGAATGACTGCACACCTTCAAATCGAGAAACATTTGAGATGCGTTCAAACTTTAAGAGATGATTGTGGGTACTCACACTGTGCCGTTACCCTTGGGCAGCCCAAGCGCGTTCATTGGTGGTGGTGGAGGAGGTGTGGCCGGGAGCACCGAAACCAAAAATCCGGCTGGTGATTGGGGAGTGGACGTGAAGGGTGAAGAGCTGTCTGAGCGGGTGGGGCTTGACATGACAGGTGGTGGAGGCGGCGGAGGGGGGAAGTCTTGCGGCAAGCCAGAAGGAGAGGACAGAGTGCTGGAGCTGAGGAAGGGCGGAGGGGGTGGCGGGAAGGAAGGTGAGCTGGGAGACTCCACACTGCTTCCTTTGGACAGTTGCGGCTGCTGCTGGAAGGGCGGAAGAGTGACACGGCTGAAGGGCTTGTGGGCTGCTATGGGGGACAGCGGACTGGAGCTCGAGGAGGTTGAGGACTGCGTGCTGTATCCAATTGGTCCACCGCTTGTTGTGGGACTCTGGGCAGCGATGAACTGCTTGGGTCGGGCATAGTTGAAGGTGCTTGTCTGCATGGTGCTACTCTCCAGCTCCTGGAACGAGGGAGGAGGTGGGAGAGGTGGAGAAGGAGGCGGGACTTCCTGAGTAGGGGAAAGCGGTTGTTGCTGCTCTAGAAGGATCTGATCTTGAAGCTGCTTCAGTTGTGCCGCGTTTCTGCAAGGCACAATTACAAACAAAAGGACTGTTTAGCATCACACTAACTATACACATTTTACTACAAGAGTCTGTCAGGTAATAGGACCGTCTAACTCAGGGGTAGGCAAGTTCGGTCCAAGAGAGCCACTGTCCTGCAGAATTTGGTTCCAACCCTAATCAAACACACCTGAACAAGCTAATCATTGTCTTCAGGATTACTAAGACTATAGGCAGGTGAGGTTTTTTTCAGTGTTGGAGCCAAACTCTGCAGGACAGCGGCTCTTTAGGACCGAACTTGCCTACCCCAACTGTACAACTGCACAACCTGACAAACATAACCTGAACTGACGTCAACAGATCTTAAGATAAGGTTTGGAGAGCATGTTTGCTGGGACTAAACCTGGCTAAATATAACTCTGTAGTCTGTACACAATTATAAAACTGATAGCTCTGGTCCTGGATTACTCAAAACAGCATTCCTCTCAAAATCCATGACATACTGTAGAAAAACAGACATAAAACACCTGTTTACCATATAATTAATGGATCTGCTTAATAAATTAAGGTTTTCATGGAAAAATTGGTCTTTAATTTCTTTTTTGCATTAAGCATTAACCTTTTTATGAAATCAAAATGGTAGCTGGTTTGGTCATTAGCTGGTTGAAGGTTTGATAGCTGGTTTGTTGCTGGTCCAAGATGGTCTACCAGCTTGAACCTAAATGACCAATTTGGACCAGCAAGAAACATGTTTAAAAACACAGTTAATAGCTTAACTTGGCACTGCAAAGATTATTCTGATGATGTTGCGCGTTGTATATATCCTCCTTTAATGATTCATTAAATATGTAAAGCCACACACAGAGTTCAGCAATTTTATGAAAGGCCATCTCAGGGACAGTATATCACCCTCACAGAATAGATGGACCACCGGGAGGAAATGTACTCCAGAGCCTGCAGAAAGTGGTGTAGTGTGCGTTACTGTAAAGTCAGAAGGTTTTATGACTAGTTATTGTGTGGTTATGCATGTGTTTGTGTATTTGTGCTGAGTTTCTGGGATGGAAACTAAAGCCCACTGAAATGCGAGTGATATGCTATCTTGGTTAAAGTTTAAACTGTACGGTCAACAGCATGTAACAAAAAGAAAAGGAATTGCCTTTTCAGGGTTGTGTCGTGCTAATGGGTATGGGCTGATGATTGAGCATAATATCTGTCAAACGTGACGTTCACCCACTTACACAAAAACACTGGAGTGACGTCCACACTGTCCTTTTCTCTGCTAAACATCAGATATTTGCTGTCTACAGCCTACAGTTTTCCATCATCTGAATTCTTGCATCCTGGAAAGACATGTTTTGTTCAAAACAATTTGTCTCTCTTCTTTTGCAGACTCACCCCCACTCTCCCGCTGCCTTTTTTTTGGCAACTCCTAGACACTTTTTGAGCCTCAACAAATGGATAACCTTAAACACACCAATAACCAAGTCCAGATGCTTTTCATTGACATTTTATTATCTGTCTTCTACAGGTCCATTTAGAGCAGCGTTCAAAGCTTTTCTGCTAGTCACCCTGTAAAGAATTGCAAAACGTGAATTAAATGTGTGATTTCAGTGTGTTTGTGTGCATTTCTAAACATATTAAGCGTTTGTGTGCTAGCCGCACTCCAAACCCCATTTAAACTACTTTTTTTCCAGATGTTGACTAATGAGTCATTGTGTTTTCCCTCCTTTCATTCATTTTTTGTAAATGAAGGTGGAAGCCCTCCCTCCATCCAACTGATAATTCCTCAGAGTTTGGGTGAAGAAAAAGAGAAGGAAAGTATTCACAATGTGTTTTTAATACTTCGCCAAGCATTAACTTAAAACCTAGAGTGCAAGTTCATCAAATAAAAGGATTCATTGAGGAAAATAATAGATTAAATGATGTAACTTTGTTTTGGCGTCACAAATGGTGATTTGGGCCACATTAAAAGCAAAAATGACCACCTAAAACCATCCCTTTCCCCTTTTTCCTCTTTTTCCCATTCTGTATGCTTGAGTATCCGTCAAAAGAGCACTTTTACTGGAATACTTTGGCAGCTGGTGAAAGGCTCTTGGACTCAACTGCCTGTGCTGCTTTGCTTTCATTCCTTTTTTGGCTCTGTTATGAGTCCGAAGCACCAGCGGCTAGACTCTCACTTCTCTTCTTTCTGTCTTTGGGTCATGCTTTCCCACCCTCCTTTTCTTTTTCAATTCCTTCACACTTTTCCAAATTCCATCACCATGTCTCTCTCCTTATTCACTCATTTTTAACATAAAAAAGAACAAGAAAGTTTTCAAATCCAATCTCGTCTTTTTCTCCATCCTTCTGCATTTCTTCTCTCCTCTACCTCCTCCCCTGAGAGAAAACTGCTGGTTAACAGCCGGTGGAGGTCTGGCATTACAAGCCCCTCCAGGAATACCGCTCCGACTCTAAATATCCCACTTAATAGTTTCCAGCAGTCAAGGAATATCATAATGTTCAATCACAGGCAGCCATTTTCTAAAAATAGCTTGCAGGTTTCTCCGCTTATTTTTTCCTTTTGCATTTCTGGAATTCCTCACAAGTAAACCTGATTTGATGGAGGTAGGTCAGCCGGTCTGACATAATCAGTTCGCCTTAAAAGGCACAGAGTCTGCAAATAGAAAATGCTACGGTACACTCCTGCTTAAAATCATGTTCATTCATTACAATAAAAAAATCTGAAGAGATGAGTGCAAAATAAGCAGTAAACCAAGTTTCTAAATGTAGCGACACTAACTTAAATACATTTTTTAATAGAGTGAAAGAAGTTTTTGTTATTTATTTGTTATTTTTACAATAACCTGCTACTTTTCCCCCTCAACTAGTACTATCACAAACTTATTTTTTGTTTCTTTGTTTTGCATCTTCAGATCCTAACTAATTCAAGCAAATCAACTGAATATGTTCTCCTAGACTTCAGAGCTGTAAAGTCCAACTCATTCTATTGAGTTTTTAGCCGGTTTTCCACCACTGGGCCAAAACGTTTTTTCCTTTCTTATTCGTTTCATTCCGTGCCGATCCAGCCCAGCCGGTACGGATATGGTTTCATTGTCCACTGTGGGGCTGATAACAGAGCTCTTTTGAATGCATTACAAATGTTTCAGTCGTTGCCTTGGTAACAAGTGTTAACAGAAATTTTGAGATGTAAATAGCGACCGCGTTATGGAGGATGATTAGATATTCCTTTTAATTTTATTATTAACATGCGTTTACTTCGCTCAAATAGCGTGTTTGACCAAGTGACCAATCCTCCTAAGTGTTGACAACGTCACTACACGCATTCTACCAGCACGGTTCAGGACGGTTAGCCAGCCGTGCTGAGAATTCCGGGACAAGAACGGTTTGTAATCTTGCCATGCCAAACTAAGCTCAAGAGGAAATACAACTGGAACCATTCCTTACTGTTCTTTGACCCGTTCGGCCCGACGGTGGAAAAGCGGCTTTTGTTACATGTAAATTAATCGATTCATAAACGATTAAGTCCTTTCGTGGCATTTTTAAACTTTCTAAAGCAAATTATTCACTTCTATTCACATTCAAAGTCTTTTTTTGTAGTATTTGGTTTAAAGTTATCTGTTCAAGTTTAATGCCATTTGTTATTTTTATTCAACCAAAAACACTCAATGCTTTAGTGCCAGATCTCTGATTTAATGATCTGAAAGCCCTGAAGTAGCTTTAAATTAAATGTTGCCAACTACTTTTTCAAAAGGATAGTTTGACTTGGAAACCTACTGTACAGTTTCAAACTAGGTTCTCCAACATTATAAATAAAATCACGGCAGACCTAGACAAGATATTTTTGCTTTCTTTTTTTTAGCAATGGAAGGGAAAGAATGGGATCAGTTGCAATACAAACTCCCATCGCACACAAGGCCACGGCTCCAACCACATTTGTGTTTTTTGAATCTACAGCTCTGCTGGACTCAGGGTCAGTTCTGTCATAGTGTGGGTGATTTAGAGATGCTAATGGAAGAGAGGTGCATATGCCGATGCGCGTCCATATGCTGATAGCACGCAGCATAGCTTAAATAATAACAGCCGTCTGTCAAAGGTTACATGAAGTAACCCAATCAATTTTCTGCCAAATTACAAGGTTTGTTACTAGTGGAGATGAAACAGACCCCTCAGCAGACACAAAACACTCTCTCATATTCCTGCACTTACACACATTCCTGTCTAATTCAACTACATGTCTATAAAATGCACTTACACAAATCCAGCTCCTACTGTTTTATGGGAACTCCAGAGAAGTTGTCTGTTTTTAATCAAAGGAAACTGTTCAGAAATTAGAGAAATCTTCTAAACGTAGAGCTTATTTTTTTAAGAATTTTTTTTACATTTTAAAATATTAATTGCAAATTAATTTTAAATAAAAACTAAAATAAGTAAATAAATATGCAGCATATGACTTTTTTAAATTATATACTGAGAAATGTGAATTAATTGGAATGTGTATAACAGAATTTTGTTCGATCAACAAAACTCCTTAAATGTCACAAATAATCTACACGTTGCTAATAAGTAAATTGTTTAGCTGTACTGTCAAAAACGTCAAACAAAATGTACACTTATTTTTCTGCTCTTATCTTCCTCTGAAGCCCGTTGACTTTTATCTGAATCATATGCATTCTCTTCTCCACACCATAATGTAGAATCCAAAGCAGATGATGTTGTTCACACCGCATTACACACTACAATTTGTCGTACCAACCATCAAATGAAGGTCAGACACATGCTCATTAGTTTTGAAGTGTTTTTTTTGTCAGTGGCATTTGTGCCCCTATAAAACAGTGACAATTACCACATACAGTAAATGTCCCCTTCACGAAATAATGGCAAGATACGGGTCAGTGCGAATCATGGTTTAATTAGTCCACCAATCAGCTTCTGTCCAGACTTTTAACGTCACTACATCAGACACGGGCCAGTGTTAATTAGCCGTACTAAACAATGAGGTCAGTGTATTCTCTCTCTTTTTAATTTAATCTTTTTCTCAGTCCAACTGCAGTATCTTCTGAATTTTTCAAGTCTACTCTTCTAAACATGACTGATACAAGCAGAAAATACATCCTGTAAACAGATTTCCCGGTGTTAACTTTAACCAAAAGTCTGTTAAAATTCTGAAGATTATTACAAGAGCGATTTAATGCTAATAATGCGCGTAATTTCTAAAAGTGCATCTCTAGCAGTCAGTTTAAGCATCTTTGTTTTGTCTGTGTGCAGGAGTGGAGTTTCAACTGTTTGTAACCAGCTGCTATCACAGGAATAAGAGGACAGGAAGTTGCTGAGTTTAAATATTTGCCAATTAGAGGACAGTGTTTACAGAGCACGTCCTGCATTGTGAACATCGGTGCGAGTGTGTCTGTGCGCAAGACATACAATGAGAAAATAATGACTAAGGACTAATAATAAGAAAATTTTTACTACATGTTGTATTATTATTGCATTAAAATTGTATTAGGCTTTGAAAGAGGAATGTCCTGCCAAGTGTATCCTAAAACAGACAACAAACACTACTGTGATAACAAAACCTTCTTTGCTGAGGATGACAACGTGCTAGCTGAAACGTGTTTATCCAATAGTGTACACAAACCGAGATCAAGGAACATGTGGGAAGATACTGAAACAAACAAGAAACACACACACAGTTAACTAACTGATTCAATGCGGAAATATGATTGATTCAGGTGATTGATTCCATGTCAGTGTCTAGTTTTATATAATCAAACAATCCTGAAAAAAATAAATAAATCATGATTTCCATTTTCCACAAAAATATTAAGCAGCAGCAGCACAAATAACACTGCATGACGTCCTGAGTCCTGTTGTTCTCGGGTTTGTTAACGCATGTTGAGCATGTCCAACCGGACAATTGTTCCTCAACCATTAGTATAAAACCTCTTTGAAAAGTTACATCTCTGTTGTAGCAGAGATTTAAAGGGGATCAATTCAGTCATCAAAACATCACCTTTCAACAAAATCACAACTTTTTCAAAAATGTTGAAAAAAATTACCTTTAGATTTCAGATCTTTTTTTACTATTATAGTTGAGCTATAAAAGTTTGTTGCCTATTTATATGGTATCTGTCAATGCATTATACCCAAATGAGATTCCCTATTTCAAACACTCAATCTTTCAATGCACTTTTATGCACATTAACATCTGAATTATAACCACACCCAAACCCTGTCAGCTCATGTACACTGACTTCAGCTTTCTTTTATAGTTCCACTTCACTATGATCCAAATACACCCTATAAACAGTCATACTAACCATTGAAACAGCAACAGATCTTGTTCTTTTTAACTGCAATCTACAGACCGGCCCTACAATGCTCCACAGTTTAAAGTTCTTAAATTGCAACAAGACTCATGTGTCAGGAAGAAAAAAGTATCTCATCATGTTGCGGTATCGGACTAGCGTCTCTCTCATTCCCTGTAGATGCTCATACACACGCACACATACACACCCTTCAAAACAGTCAATTCATTAAACAGTAGAAGACTGCATCTGATCCTTCCATTACATCTGAGCGTAATAGCAGTGCTGTCACTCACACAACCAAACCGGACACTCATTCTCTCACCACTAATGTGCATAAAATCTTTTGGATTCTTGCCACGTTACTGTGAGCAAAACTTCCAGAAATGTCCAACAGTAATTTTGGCTCGTAGCTTTTCAAGAGGTCAACAGAGTACATAAGAGGGCCACATATGCACGCACACACACACACACACACACACACACACACACACACACACACACACACACAAAAGGTCTAGAAGTGCAAGTTTTCAAGCCCTTTCTCAGATTACATTGGTATTAGTAGAGTGTGTTCCAGCTTTAGGAGCAGTTTGACCCAGATCTGATCTCACAATGCGGCTCGCCCAAGCCAACCAGCTCTACATGCACTGCACTCCCTACCAGACTCCTAGAGGAAATGTCCAACTTTCCATAAAGACGTCACGCCAAAATAAAAAAGGCTCTTTCTCTTCTCCAGCTCCCACACTCTCACTTTCATGCTTTCTTTTTTCTCTTCTCTCTATTCTTTTCTCTAACTGTTCACCATTTTGCATTCTCTAAGTCTCAGACTTTCTCTCTCTCTCTCCTTTGGCCTGTCTGCTCTCCATCCGTTCTGTCCACCTATGGTCTATTCGTTGACCTGGCTGGGAAGTGCAAAACTGGAAAGCAATTTCAAACTGGCAAGCTCTAATCTGATTGGCTGACTTTATGCAATCAGGTTTTTTCTTTGTTGTTGTAGTCTCCCTGAAAACAAAGTCATGTTTACAAAGTATTAGGTTGATACAATGCCAAATCCAGAGATTATTTCCTCAAAAGTGTTCAGAGTTTGCAAGGTTACTAATTTAAAATGCTAAAGGGAAATTTAGGCATCACAACAAAGATTCCTTTTGACAGTGCAAGTAAATTATTGTATCTTTAAAGATTAACTTAAATTGAGTGTAAGATGATGGCAAGGTAAAATACACTACCGTTCAAAGAAACATAGTAAAACAGTACTGTGAAATATTATTGTCTATTTTTAAATAATTTAAAGTGTAATTTATTCATGTGATGGCAAAGCTGAGTTTTCAGCATCATTCCTGTCACATGATCCTTAAGAAATCATTCTAATATGCTGATTTGCTGCTCAAGAAACATTTCTTATTATCAAATGTTTAAAACAATTGTGTTTACTGTTTTTTTTAAAACCATGATACATCTTTTTCCAGGATTCTTTGATGAATAGAAAGTGTGAAAGAACAGCATTAATTTGAAAAAGAACTATTTTGTAACATTATAAAAATGTCTACGGTCACTATTGATCAGTTTAATGTATTTCTTTAAATAGGGGTTGTGACTTGGGGTTCATCCCTTGAGGTTCACTTAATGTTAATTCGTTTTTGCAATATCTTTCTGAGGTCTGTAGAGTCACAAACAAACTGTTTAAACAGGACGCGTCACATTGAATAATCTTTTACTCTTCAATATTTCATATTGTCAGCAGACTCAAGTGCGTTGAGCATGTCAGAAACTGAATGGTACCTGTATACTGTATCCAGTGTCGATGGTGTCAGTGATTATAATGGCTTATTTTCTTTGCTGTTGATGCAACACAATGCTCATGTACTTACCCTATATTTTTGAACAGCAGTTAAATGTATGCATATACATACACAGAGTCACACATATATAAAGAAAGAAACAAAAGAATAACAAAAACGAAACCAATATATTGTGCATCCTGAAACAGTCTGTGCTTATTACTCTTGGAGAGGCAGAAATTCCTGTTTAGTTTACTTTTTTGCCATTTAGCCAAATGTGTGTGTTTAGGACTACAGTAGTTTGAAAACCATATATGAAACCTTTGGTCACAGCAGTTGCAGGAAAAGTTAAAAGACTTCATTTTCAGAACTATTCACTGCTGTTTCGTTCTCTTTCACTCTATTTATCTATAGTCAAAAAGTCTTGACCTGCACAGTCCATTATTCCCGTTTGCTTTCACCATCTCTCTCTCAGACCCCTCCCCCAACTGTTTGCCTCTAATTGCATGCACAGCACATAAAACAGAACCAGACTGTTTTCTTTTCACATAGAATGTCTCATTGCACCCCCCTCCTCCCTCCTCCCTCCTCCCTCTCTCTTTCTCTCTCTCACAAAGTGGGTATATGCCTGGATTGTAGGAATGTGAGCTGAAGACATTCCTCTCCAGATTGGCTGAAAAGACATCACCCATCACCATCAAATGGGATTACCAGCAGGGTAAGGGAAAGTAAGTGAGAGAGAGAGACACGGGAGGGGTATGAGCAGAAGAGAAATAAACCCTAAACAAGGCAAACTGAGCGACAAAGAGAAATGGGAGTCCAAACTATTCTCTGCTGGCAATAAAACGGTTAGTACAATGGCCTTTATGAACCTAGACTCCACCAAGCAAACCACTACTCCACTACCGCTGCCATGAGCGAAGTGCCAACCCATACACACATTAAAGTGCCAAACATTCAACTGTTCAAACTTGGAACACAAGTGAAAAAGACAAAGCCACCAACATAACATCTTTTCCAGAAATTTTGTTGGAGGTTTTAAGTTTGAATAAACTACTTTCTTACCAAAGCCCTGTGCAAAACTAGTGACTACAATTATTTTTACTGAGCAGAAGATTTCTGAATTGTTTTCTGTACCTCTTTTAATTTATTCTATTCTTTTCTGGAGCTCTAATTCACCCTTTTGTCTTCAAGTATCTCCCTTCACTCTCAGATATATCATCTACTTGTTTTATCCTCACATGTATACACATCACATCAGTGGATTAAATGTGTTCTGTTTAATCTTATCTGTAGTTGTGAGCATTTAATCATCCCTGTCTTTTTTTCAATGGAAATATGTTGCATGTTAAACAACTTGCCCTAAATATTCAACAACAAAAAATCCTACATTAAAAACAACTAAATTACTAAATAAAACCAAATGTAAAAAAAAAATAATAATAAAAACTCCCAGGTTAAATATAAAGTGTTAAATGGTTACATATCAACAGGTTCTCTCACATATCAATGGACATAAATAAGTTAGTTTTAAAAACCCTCATTCATCTATGCAAGTTACTCAAAAGGAAAAAAATAAATAGTTTACTTAGTACCTTGTTTTTTCACCTGGGTAAAGTTATTCCCGTTGCATGTAGGTAATTCCTTACAGGTGTGTGTCAGTGTGAATGAGGACTGCGGCTCTCAGTCAGCTGCTCTTGTCTTTATATTAGAACGCGCAGACACGCGCTGAGTGACGCGGCGTCTGCCTCTCGAGCTCTTCTCTGACTCACTAACTGCAGCCTGTGCTTGTCTGACATAATAAGAGTTCTGCAACTTAACTTCCACAATAAAAGTCCCCATGCTCACCTTTATTTAAATACAATAGCCTAACGTAGGCTATTTCTTATATATATATATATATATATATATATATATATATATATATATATATATATATATATATAAGTATGTATGTATGTATGTATGTATGTATGTATGTATGTATATGTATGTATGTATGTATAAATAATTTATTATTTAAGCTAGGTCATGTTTAACATTTCTTTAACATTTTTGACAGCTCAGGTAAATGAAAAAGGAGTGTTGTAACACTTTTTACTTTTGTTTAAGTTTGATATACTTTTTTTACAAGTTTTTTTAAACATCTACAACTTATCTGTAAAGTAAGCTGTGGTGTGATAATTGATTGATTTGCTGAAAAATAATCTCTGATAACCACAATCATTTCAATGTTTAATGAGACACGCTAGTCAAAAAATGCAAACAAGTGGTAAATATTCTGAAAAAAAAAGACTAAAATTAGAAACAAATGTATAAAATTACTTTACAAACCTTTGAGAATGTTACATTTTGCGGATGTTATTTAAAATTGTGGTTTTCTGTCATTTATCATTCAATAACAAGAAAACTAAACAGAAACTATTTGTCACAATGTAGAATATTATAATAAAATAAATTTTCCATTAAAAATAAATAAAATAAATAATCCATTATGTTTCATATAAAACATCCAAAGAGAAATTTAAGCCACTTACATCACTCCTAATACATGCGCTTGCCTTGTGTTACTCCTCCACTGTTTAAATCTTCAACTCAGATAACATCTCACTCTTGGAAATGATATGAGTTTGTTTTAAAAACATCCTCTAACCCAGACACGCACTCAATGGGTAGACAAAAATGAACTATTTTATAATTCATAATTTCACATATTAATGAAACAAGTAAAAAACTCTGTCTATTCTTTTCTTTTTTGGGGGGCACTTGCAAGGCTTATTTTTTCCCATCAGTCAGTCTTTTTGTTTGAAATTCAAGAGATTATTTTATTCTGCGATTGTTTACTCAGATTAATCTGTATATCTTGCGATATGTAGACACGGATTACTTATGATTCTTGGATAATTTCTACATCTGCAGTAGATAAAGTGTTCTGGCACATTTTCCAGCCTCTTTATCCCCCCAATTCACTTTCTGTTCTTGACAATTGTGTTCTGCCGTGTTATTTGAGTGTGTGTGAATGCATTCTGACTTATTTTAGACTAATGGGAGTATGGGTGTCATTATCATTTATATGAGGGGGTGTAATGTCTATTTTCAGAAGTGCTCTGTATTATTCTATGTCCTTCTCCTGGCTCACTTGTGTGCTTGTGTCAGGGGCGCAGATGAGTCGCCCCTTCAACGCTCATGCTAATTCTCAGGAGTGACTCATAACATCCAGTAAAGAGCTAGTATATCTGCTGGTGTCAATCACTACAATAGTCATCAAGCTATTTTTTATTTTTTATAAATAATTTTTTTAAGTAATCATGTCTTTTTACACTAAAACCCTAATATATACACTACCGGTCAAAAGTTTGGGGTCAGTACGATTTTTTATGTTTTTAAATGAAGTCTCTTCTGCTCACCAAGGCTGCAATTATTTGATAAAAAATGGAAAAAAAAACAGTAATATTGTGAAATATTATTACAATTTAAAACAGCGGTTTTCTATGTGAATATATAGTAAAGTGTAATTTATTCCTGTGATCAAAGCTGAATTTACAGCATCATTACTCCAGTCTTCAATGTCACATTTTTTAAATTATTATAATATGAAATTATTATAATATGATGCTCAAGAAACATTTATGATTATTATCCATGTTGAAAACAGTTTTTTACATTTTTATTTCAGGATTCTTTGATGAATAGAAAGTTCAAAAGAACAGCATTTATTTAAAATATAATCTTTTCTAACATTATAAATGTCTTTACTGTATAACTTTTGATCAATTTAACTCATCCTTGATGAATAAAAGTATTTTCTAATTTCTTTCCCCCAAAAATAAAAAATTAATTCTTACTGACCCCAAACTTTTGAATGGTAGTGATTAATGTTACAAAAGCTTTCCATTTCAGATCAATTCTGTTCTTTTGAACTTTCTATTCATCAAAGAATCCTGAAATAAAAATGTAAAAAACTGTTTTCAACATGGATAATAATCATAAATGTTTCTTGAGCATCATATTATAATAATTTCATATTATAATAATTAAAAAAATGTGACACTGAAGACTGGAGTAATGATGCTGTAAATTCAGCTTTGATCACAGGAATAAATTACACTTTACTATATATTCACATAGAAAACCGCTGTTTTAAATTGTAATAATATTTCACAATATTACTTTTTTTTTGCATTTTTTATCAAATAATTGCAGCCTTGGTGAGCAGAAGAGACTTCATTTAAAAACATAAAAAATCGTACTGACCCCAAACTTTTGACCGGTAGTGTATATATTCGGAACAGACACATTTCATGACACACTGATGAATGTACACAATTACATAAATATAGAAGAACAGATTTACCAAAAAGTATTTAAATACTTTAAGGGCTATTTTACTAAAAAACTAAAAATTCATGTCACTCTCATAACTTTCAAGCTGCCCAAAATAATCCAAAATAACCCCATTTGCAAACAATGTAATTCCCAGAATGCTTGAGACTGTGAAAATGTGTCATAGATAGTGCTTGTGAGAGAGAAACACTCACTATTATGTCTCATATGCCAAACATCTCTGTCCAGACAAAGACTTTTAAGCTCTTCAACAGGCCATCAGATAAGGTTCAAACTTTCCATCTTGTCAACACACTATAGTGCACCACTCTCTCACACACACACATTCAAGAGATAGTTTATCTAAAAACACAAAAGAAGACATTACTATCTATACACTTAAAGTCATTAGGGTCTAATGTGGTTTTGGACCCCATTGACTTACATTGTATGGACAAAAACAGATAAATTGTTCAAAATGTTTCCAAATGTTTCTTCTTTAGAAGTAAGTAATTCGATTTTTTGAATGTCATGAGGGTGAGTACAGATTTAAATTACTATCCCTTTCAAAAATTTGTTTTATAACAAACTATTCATCTAAGAAATTAGATATTTTTGTCTATAAATGTAAACTACCGCTTTATACTTCCAAACCATCATCTGAGCAAACATTACACTTCTAAATGACTTCAACTAGTTTCTCTTCTAAAGCACTTTCACTTTTTCTCTGCAGTCATCCAGTAACAGATTTTTTTTATTGAGATGGCCTGCTCTGGACTCTCTCTTCCATATTTGGAAAGCTGCTCTATTCCCAGTGGCTCACTTTAACACCGTTAGCCAATGTAATGCTGAGTCTCTAAACCCTCAGCCAATCCCGCATCCCCCTCATCTCCTTATAAGGGCTGCATATAGTCAATAGTGTTTGCCTTCCCTCTGGCCTTCTTGGCCACACTGTGCTGCTTAATCATTCTAAAGTAAACTGGCGGAATTTGTCAAAAGCAAAGCTAATGATTTTGATCCGTAAGTTATCTGTGATAAGTCTCTTCTTGTCTCTTTCAGCAAGGATGCATTAAATTGATCAAGACATTTTAATTTTCTATTTATCAAAGAATCCTAAAAAAAAGGTGTCATTGTTTCCAAACAATATTAAAGGTTGTATCAGTCATTTCAGGCCCAAAAAAGGTCGAAACATAAATGATCACATTCACCTAATCTAATGCCCGCCCCATAAGCATGCCGTCCAAAAACCGCGTCTCTGTAGGCAGCCTAGGCTCTGAAATCTGCACACAAAAACAAATGGGTACACCACCACTCAAAACCAAAATAAACAGTGTTCCAACCAATCACCGACAGGGGCGGGTGTTGTGAGGTTTTGAGCTCGTTCACGGCTGGACACGAAGTCGGAGTTGGTTTTGAGTGGTGGTTGTACCCATTTGTTTTTGTGTGCAGATTTCAGAGCCTACGCTGCCTATAGAGACGCGGTTTTTGGACGGCATGCTTATGGGGCGGGCAGCTTGCGGATCGTTAGGAAAGATTAGGTGAATGTGATGATTTATGTTTCGGCCTTTTTTGGGCCTGAAATGACTGATACAACCTTTAAAGCATAATAATAAGGCATGTTTCTTAAGGACCAAATCAGCATATTAGAATTTCTGAAGGATCATGTGACACTGAAGACTGGAGTAATGATGCTGAAAATTTTAATTTGCAAAAATTGATTTTAAATTGAAATAACATTTCATAATATTACTATTTTTACAGTTTTTTTGATTCAGTAAATATACCCTTGGTATCCATCACTTTTTTCAAAAACAATCTTACCGACCCCAAATGCTTGAACAGAAGTGTACTTTCAGGCTACTTACCAATTAGCTACCTTGCCAATTAGCAATTATCTACAGTATTTTTATGAGCCACAGTTGTATTGTATATAAATAAACACAAAATAAAAAAGTCACAGTCCACAGTGGAAACACTGGGTTAATTTAAAAAAATGAGGCTTGGAAGTCCAAGAAAAACCTATTTGCACTATTTATCAGCAGAGGTGCAAGAATGATAGGAAAATGTTTGGTGAACTGTGTCACTCAACAAAACTGTGCGCAATAAACCATTAAACTGAATTTTCCTGTAGAAAGCGTCTCTATATGCTTGTTTTCTTTTGGATGTGCTTCTAAACCACACGCAACGCCTGTGCAAGAAAATGATTGTTAATACACCATTTGGGTCTTTTACGAGCAACACCTCATAAACAAACCAGCTTTGAGAAAAAGCGCTGAGTCACACGCCAGAAATGCAACTGGCTGACCAGCGCTCCACGGATTTAACCATAATGCTGGGCATAACGGCATGGTTTAAACACTACATCCGTACACCGTGACCTCAGTGCTAAAGCTTTATCTGTCTGACCTAACAAAAAACTGACCCACGCTCCGTTTCTCAAAAGCATTGTAAGCTAAATCGTAGAACCATTGGCACCAATACGATCAACTTAGTTCACAATAGTTTTGAGAAACACAGCCCAGAGAACCCTGACTGCAATAGGGAGAAGAAATACATATATGGGATATGAATATTAAAACCTCCTTCATTGGAACTAAATTGGTCAGAATATAACTGACACACTACCACAATAACCACATCAGCACTGTAAACTCAAGCAAAACATCTGAAACTAAAAACCCCATGAGTTTGAGAGAAAGCTAGTGTGGTTGTGGTCAAGAATAAGAGAGCTAAATGAAATGTGACCAGATTGTTTGAGACCAACTCTCAGTTTGCTGCAGTTGTCTCGAGTGTCCATGACAACAACCCCACAGTGGCTCATGGAGGTTTGTGGCAGCCGGTGCGGTATGGCAGCAATGCAGTCGGCACGAAGATAGCAATACACAGCACTTCAGCGAGGATTAAAGACTTCCTTTCTCATCTGTTATCCTTTCTGTCTCGCTCTTTATCTCTGTCTCTCTTTTTCTCATTTAATTTTGCCACCATGGCGATCCACTAATCCAAGATAAACAAAAATCCTGAATGTTACGTTGAGTAATCGTTTAAATATAAACACATAATGAGTAAGGAGGTAAATTATTGCATGATTTACTTCAAAGAGACTTTGTAGGAGACATTCTGTGTCTGTCTGTCTCAGCGACGTGATGAATCGGTGAGGATTCCTGGCTCCTCAGGTCATGATCCAACCCTCACCCCTGAGCCAATGGTGCATTTATACATCACTCTGGTCCTTTTGGCTCAGGAAGTGAAGGATTATTGTCTGACATTCTGTCTCTGGTGTGGCTCTGACAGGATACAACACCTTTTACTTCCAGGAAAAAAGGGTCTGCTGCATAATCTTCACCTCTGCACAGAAACCCGTCATACGTCACTAAAAGACTGAGACAAATACGGATTCACTGTCACAGATGTTTGATCCTTAATCTCATGAGAGTAATATGACATATGAATAATATCTTGAAAATTTTCTGACAGCAGGGTATCAATAATTGGTGCAAAAGACTTGTTTGCAGTAATTGTGTATAACAAAAGCAAACTCCTCCTGATTTCCCCTTTTATTTTGCTAAGTGAATTTTAAATGAAACTTTAAATTCAGTATCATTACTCCAGTCTTCAGTGACACATGATCCTTCAGAAATCATTATAATATGCTGATTTGGTACAGATAAGAAACATTTCTTATTATTATCAATGATGAGAAATGTGTGCTGCTTAATAGTTTTGTGGAAACCGTGATAAAATGATTAAAAAAAATTCAGGACTCAATGAATAGAAACTTTAATAAATACAAAGTTCAAAAGAACAGCAATTATTTGAATTGAATATATGTAAAAGTTTTTAGTCTACCTTTTGATCAATTTAATGTGTCCTTTCCGAATAAAAGTATTTATTACTAAAAGAAAAATTAAAAAATTCTGACTGACCCCAAACCTTTTAACGGTAATGGATTTAAACCAGAGTCCCCTTGCAACACCAACTGTTTTTTCTTCAGTCATGTCTCATCTCGCCTAGTGGTATACAGTCTTCACCAACTGGTATCAGAACACTTTTAATGCTCGCTTACTTCTCAAAAATCTTCAGATATTGGTGCAGTGGTAGTATCACATAACCACTACTATGCTGATGCCAAGAAAAGATCCAAAGCTAAACAGACAGTATATTCACGAAAACACACCCTGTGTTCTCATGAAGAATTAAAGTAAATTTGATCCAGTGAAAAAGATGCTTCAGGTTTTCAGAAGGCTTTCACACAAACCTACAGCACAAATCTAATATAATCCAGCTTTAATTCAAAGGGGCTTTTGTGAAATGTCTCACTATCTTAGCACACACATTCATCACACTGTACAGTTGATATCAGATACCACCTGCTGCGTATCTTTAATTCATCAAACGCACACAAATACATACAGAAAATGGACATATGTGACAGCAAGTTTATCCTAGAGCATAATGCAGGCAGTCTTCTCACTTTCTGTCTCTGTGTTTCTTTACAAGCTCCAGGTGTTATCATTTCAGTGTGGTATGGACTTTACACACTGTGAAGCATGTTCCCATAAAACCCCTGTGATTTCAGCCCAACAAGATCGTAAATCAGAGGTGCACACAACCATTTCTCTTCTTACACAGATGCTCCTCTGAAAATAAAACTTTGGCTGTAAGTAACAGGGATTTAGTTCCTCGGATAAATGTCACAAATTGAGTAATATGCCTTCATTATAAGCTTAATTTTATATGCCATATTTGCCTCAAAACGGACCCACAAAGCCTTTCCTCTTGGTCAGCTGTAGGTGAACACCCACCAAACACCCTGTTCGTTCACACCTTCCTCTTTTAGGGTCTATCTCTCTGTCCCTTCCTGTGCTGAAGGACATTGGGCCCTGTCTATGTCATCGAAGTCTGCCAAAACACACTGCGTGGTTTCCTGTATGGCGTGTATCCCCGCAGGGTGTAGCGTCAGTGGCAGGGAAAGCGATCAAGGGATCAATTGTGAAGAGATTTGAACATGTTAATCAAAGTGCATAGTGCAAAGGTGCTAAACGTTAAAGGATGTTCACTCAACACTTGGTTAGAAACAATGAACAAGCACATGTACTGCCCCACCAACATAAATATGTTTAAATAATTTCTATAATTATCAGCCGAGTCAGTGTCTCTATGTGAGTCAATTTAGCACTGAATGTCTTAAAACTCTTAAATTTGGGTGAAAGTAAAAAAAACTAAATTAGTAAGAGATATTATCAAATAAAATAAAAGGATAGTTCACCCAAAAATGAACTTTCTGTCACCATATACTCATCCTCACAACATGCATGACTTTATTTCTTCCGTTTAACACAAAATCATTTATTTCCATGCATTTGCCATGAATGTGGACTGGGACATTCACACTTCAAAAATGTTGCAAAAGCACCATACAAACCATAAAAGTGGTTTGTGTGCTTTTAAAGTCACACAATAATAACAGACTGAAAAGTAAGTCATTATTCACCGATTCACAGCAACTTAATTGTTGAGCTGAACTTGAAAACTGTATTGGTCTGATTTGTAAAAGAATCATTCAAAGTTTTGTGAATTGAATCAACTGATTCATTTAAAAAGAATCTGACTCAAAAGTATGATTTGTTCAAAAAACAAAGATAGTTACTTCTCTCATCAACTCTCATCACTTTCAGTGAATATCTCGAATATAGTCCATGAGTCATCTTCTACACCACTTTTATGATACACTTTTATAATTTTGTAGTTTGACAGCCCCAGTCCTCATTCATTTCATGATGCGAAAAGAGTACCCGGAATATGTTTAAAAAATTTACCTTTTATGTTGCACATTAGAAATTAATTTGGTTTGGAATGACATGACATGAGGGTGAGGAATTTATGACAGACTGTTCATTTTTGGCTAAACCGTTCAAGATGGACTAGATATATGAAGGGGGAAAATGTTGAGAAAAGAACAACATATTTGCAAGCAAACAAACAACTGCTTCAAAAGCTTTTTAGTAGGCAGCATCAGATTGATTTTATATTTCATTTTATATGACATGCCTTTATTAAAACAATGCTGTTGTGCCAGCAAATGTCCAAGGCCCATCGCTGAAACAAGAAACCAGGTGAAGTTCATCAGCCTTTTACTAGTTTACCCAAAGAACATGACCAGAGCTGCAAACTCATACTTTCCACTAGTCCTCAAATTGCTTTACGGCAATTCTGCAAATAACATAATCACAGATGTAATTGATAAATCACTGTAACGCTGAAATAAAGTTGAACTAAAGGAGAACTCAAATCACATGGGACCTTTAAAAGATAATTGTCTGCAGCTACAACATGGTCTTAAATCCCCACTTCATCATTCTATTCAAAGCACTAATGTGAACAGCAAGTATGGGAATATCCAGAGGAAATCAGCTGGAATGTGTAAACGTGTTTGGAGGGTCACAAGGGAAGGTTCAGGTCTGTTTGTACCTGGAGGATGCTGAAAGACGATAACATGCCACACAGCATGTAGAAATGACCTCGGAGTAATTATACAATTATGAAATTCCTGTTTTTACAACCAAATGACATGGTGAAGTGACTAGTGCTGGGTAGAGAGCAGTTGGATGGTGTGGGTTTTTTTAAGGGGTGGAGGTTCTTATTATCTGCTCCCCTGTTGTGTCGTTTCTAGCGGTTGATTTGTGACGTTACGGTGGAAAATCTTTTGGGGAAGCAGCTTTTTAAGGCAACAATTTGCAGAAGCTCAAGCAAAGACAGGGTTTGCCAAACGGCATGCCATTTAAACCTCAGCTTGGACCTCGTCCACAACTAGAAACAATTTTCCTTTCATAGCTAACACATGCCTGTCAAACCCACGCACATATGCGTTATTCACACTCAGGTTGCATCAACCTATTCTTTGTTTTACCTTTCGTTTGAGAGGTCGTCTGCTTGCTCATTTGATCTGGAATCACAGAACGGATGGGGAGATGTATGGAGAAAAGACACAAATAAAACCACAAGGACTAAATGTTGCCCTGTATCCGCAGTACAGCATGTACACAATGCAAAGCTTGCCATTTACATGATTTATTGTGTATACACAAAGAAGAATGCACACAATTGACCATTTTTTTCTCTTTCTTCCCAACATCCACCCACTAAACACACACATGGTTATAAAGAAGAAAAGGCATCTAAATTAAATGGAAATCAGCCAATAGGCACAGAGACAAACAGCCCTTAAAGTCTTTTCATACAAATAAGTAGTACTGTGTGAAGGTATGACCACAAGAGCCTAATGTCACATTCACACACACAAACATATTTCAATGCCACACACAATCCAGACAAGATTACAGAGCTGAACTACATTTATATATAAGACTGACTCTGCCTAGAATCAACAAAGACACTTTTGCTTTTATGTTGCTGCAGTTCACATGTTTATGTCATCCTTTCATCATAGCCAGAATAAAAGCTCATGTAACAACGCTCTTTTACTTTGCTGTAAACTAAAACCTTTAAATAATATGGTAAATGTTATGTTGCTTATGTTTGCAACATGTCATCCACTTCGCAGTTTACATCATTACAACTGGATCTCATTATGTTAAACAATGATGTTTTTGTAAAATATGTTGTTTTTAGAATATATTATCACTATCATGTGAATATGTATCTTTATTTCATTTGTCATATAAACAACAAGTCAGTAAATAGATTAATGTAAGTCCACAGATCTGAAGTACATCACATTAACTGCTTCAGGTTCTTTCATATAACAAAAAAGGGGGAAGTTCATTCCGTGAGGTAGTAAACATCTCTGAATGATTCACTGACTGGATGATTCTGAACAGAACGGGTTTTAGCGTTTAAAAGCTTGATCAGGATAGGGAAAGAAAAACTGAATGTCTTCATTCAGAGGCTGCAAAGAACGCCACTGCAATGGTGAAACACACCTGGCGGCATGTTTTAGAAAGAAAAACTATGGAAAAGCAGCCCAGGATAAACGCACTCTGTGTATGAGTTCGAGGCTATTTCAAGAATCTTTTAGACTGATTCATTAAAAAGAATCTATTGTGAGTAATTTGTTCAGGAATTGGATATCAAGGCTCGTGTTGTGTTCACTGCTGTGTTCAGGACACACTAGGCACTAACTAGATTGTAAACAATAAGATTATCACAAATGTTTATTTTCTGCATTTTGTGATTTTAGTCTCAGTTTTAGTATCTCTGTACATAGCACATAAGTTAGGACCGGTATAACTTGGAGGGTCACTGGGAATATTTGCAGGCATGTAAGTACTGACTTGCCCTGCATGTTATTGTTGTCCCGCACAACATTAACATGCAGGGCAAGCTTGTGCCCTTGGGCAGTGCACTTAACCTTATCTTAACCCTAAATTTATGGATGTTGTCTTTAAAAACTGGAACAGTATTAGTGAGAGTCAAATTGCACCTACTGAGTAATCTACAGCCAACTATCTTGAGGCATTGAACATTACACCAAAATCCACTGTCAGATCAGTGCTCACTATAACCCATGATAAATGATAAAAAGAGAGTGCAGTATGAGATACATCTAATACAAAAGATCCTTCTGAAATCTGTCTGGAGTCATAGCACAACTGCTAACACATATGCAAACACATACCGTACACACATCTCCCATTGATTTATGGCACGTAGCAATGCCCGGCCTCTGACATGGTGATAAAGGGACGGAATGCATTTGTTCTCTAAGTGGGGCTTTCCCATTAAACCACCCACTGACATACAGTATGTAGGAAGCTGGAGTAGTATATCACCACAGAAACATTTGTAAATATTAACACTTTTGATCAGAATCTGTTTATTTTACTTAAAGTATAATGTTTTAAGGTTTGATGTTGGTAGGATTTATAAGAAATATTATAAAATAGGCCAAAAGCTGCATGTCAAATAAATGGTAACACTTCAAATAAACCCAAATTTTCAGTATTCATGACAAAATATCTGGATGACTCACTGTGCATCTGATAAACACTCTACAGGAGTCAATTTGTAAATGGAACGGCAACATAGCTAAAATCATATGGTCATATAACAATGCTAACATTGCAGATTGTATTCATGCTACACACCTGCATACTTTTATATTTTCGTAATGTTTTCTTATGCTCTTATTTGATCAAAAATGCAGTAAAACAGTATTATTGTAACATAATATTGCCATTTAAAATAACTTAAGAAAAGTGAATAAAATAATATAAATAAAATAATAAGAAAAGCCACTGACCCTAAAATTTTTAACAGTAGTGTACTACTATATTTTTCCTCATTAGGCATGGGCAGGTGGTATTAGTGGGAGGGACATTTTCATTTTAGGGTGCATTTAATAAGATGAAAATCAGTGCAGGATGAGTCATTCGAATTTTGGTAAATTTTCCCTGGAAAACACTGTAAATTTTAAATGTGTTTAACTGCAAAAAGTACTTGCACTAGCATAAAGTTTTAATGGCTTCATAAATACAACACTTAAACGTTTTAAGGTTAAACATAGAAACAAACGTTCACCTGCTGCCTTAAAAACGTGAGTAAACTCAACTGAACATGAGTAAACACAACTTAAAAATGACCTTTGTTTCACCTAACAAATAGTCAAGACAATGGGTTAAATTAAGTTAAATGTTTGAAAACGTATAAACTTGAGTAAAAAATTTTGGAGAAACTTGTCAAGGCAATGGAGTTAAAGAGAAGAAATTTGTTCAAATAACTTAATGGGACTGTGATGATCTAGCACGTCCTGATTTTGCAGAGTTAGACGCGTGGGTCAACATGTTTTGTTGATCCTGGAACATTCCCGTCTAACATAACATAACTTATCCCTAAAATCAGAGGGAAATGATAGGTGAATAACACTGATGTAGAATCACCTAACCCTGGTTTTAAGCCTAAACTTGACATAAACTGTAAACTTCCCTCAAATCTGATTGGTTGATTGATTGAAATATTGTTCCAAAATCAACAAAGATGTGGATCCACAAACATGTTGTACTTGGTGAAATCAGATTCTGTGATGATGCACAAGATTCAGCTGCAGTACTCACAGTTTAGGTTTGGGTTTGGTGGGGAGAGGTGGAGCCTTAACCGCTGAAGGTGATGGAGGTGGAGCCGCTGTTTTCTTCACATTTGAAGGTGATGGTAAATTCTCGTCTGGTGGCTTGTTTAAGGTCTGACCATTTTGCAGAGGTCTGTTTGGTAGACTTTCATGAGGCTCTTTATCTGTGGAGACCTGAACAGGCAATGCAGTGATGCTGGGCCAGATGTCCAGCTCGTTGATCTGGAAGGCCTCAGCACTCGGTGGGGTTTTGGGTGGGACTTCCAACAGACTAATTTCAGTGGGTGGAGGAGGTGGAGGCGGGAATGATTGGTTGTCCTCAAACACACTTTCGTCCCCAGATACACCGTTGCTGGGAAACTCTTCTGCAACTAGAGATACAAGATAACAGAAGACATACAGCTCATTTTAGAGTGAGAACAGATTTCTTTTCCTATTAAGTGTGTTGAAACCCAGTTGGCCCACATTACAATCCATTTCAGTGGAATAAAGAAGGAAATAAACCGGCAGTTCCTGGTTTTGTCACTGTAGGACTAAATGTTGCTCAATAGTTTTTACAATGATTTAATGCTCATTGCAAAACACAGTGGGAGAAAAAAAAACGTATACTAACTACCTAGGCCAACAGTTAATCCGCAGCTAAATTGTAATCCTTTATTAAACATGAAATCTGGCTTAGATTGTCTCAGATTTACTTAAATGGCTCTGTAGTAAACTTGAGGCCTGAGGACTCCTGGAAATATGAGTACACCCACTCCATCGCATAGTGTAAACATTCATCCCTCTTCTGACCTTACCATATGACACACAGCTATCAGCACATACTGCATCCTCACTCCTCACCCCACACTCAGATCTTGGAGTGATGTAGACGGGACATGGCTGGTTGACCTCATGCAATTGACATGTTTTCAAGATGTACCACATTGGGCCCCATAACATGTCATCAAAAGATCACTGATGTTGATCCTATGTCTTTTTTGGAGAGGGTATTTTTTGTTACTGCTTTGTAAATGCATGAAGTCATTACAACTCCTGTGTTACATCACTTCAATTTACTGCTTAAAATGAGAGGTTGCTGTAATGTTGAAACTATTAAGAGGCTGTTTACTTTGGTTAATTTTATTTGTTTTCAGAGGTTTATCCCATAGCCTCCTTTCAAACAATGTCATATTTAATACACTCAAACAAAGGAATAATTGACACAGGGAATAAACAGGAGCCATTCATTTTGTGCAAAACTCTTTCTTATGGTGTAAACATCACTAAATGTTACACTAATTGTGTTTGTAAATCATTTGTAATTTATGCTTAAAAAAATATAACTTCAGTTCATTCATCACAATAATATATTATTATCATTATTAGTTTTTAAAATTGCAATAACATTTACCAATATTACTGTTATTATTATATTGATCAAATATATGCAGCCTTGGTGAACATAACGAGAACAATAACAAAATCTTACTGACCCCAAACTTTTGACCGGTAGTGTATACATTTACAGTATATAGGATAGATATTTGTTATATATGACTGTTTGAACACTGTTTCTCTTTTCACATGGACATGTTTCTTTACATTTTAACCTCCTTCTACCCCAATGTTTCACTAAAATATTTAAATATTTACATGGCCATGAACTTTGATCTCACATATAGTCCGTATTGTAAATACGGTGTAAACGCACCTGGTGTGACAGTGAGTTGTGCAGTGCTGTTAACTGAGCCGTATTGGTTGGTTGCAGTGCAACAGAATAAACCTCCGTCTTCAGGGAACGCCTCTGCAATTACCAACGTGCAGATTTCCTCTGCAAGACCAATCACAGAAGCCATCAATTACAGAGTCATCAAGATCACAAGCAATATCAGATTAGAAATAGATTGAATTAATTACATTGTGACACGCACATAAACTTAAATTGCTACAATGAATTTAACAACAGTCCGATAATTCAATACACAAGCTACTGCAACTGGCCAGTTTTACAACACAATCTATTGCAGTCAAATAATGCTATCTACAGAAACATGAGAATCACATAAATATTGCTTGTAATGAGGAAGGGATGTAGACCGGTATTAGACAATTAGATAGACAGGTGTGGTGAATCTAGACAGGTAATTGATGGTTACAGAGGTGATTCAATAGCAGAGAGAAGTCTGTTGCCGCAGACACAGGCTGTGTGTCTCATTCCTTTTCCTTGTTCCTTATGAGGTGATTTAGTAAATTGTGAATACTTCTTTGGGCAATAGTAAGGGCGCTGATCCCTACACATTGGGACACTGATGACTCAATTACCCACAACATCATTAAGGTTGCAGGGCTCATATTAAAATGTAAGTGGTATTTGTCAAACACAACAATGTATAACACTCATTAAATCATTCATTTGTTTGTCATACATATTCATTTTCACTGTTAAAATGAATAAAACCATTTTGAAATGTGCTCACTTTCTTTTTCTGATGGCTTTACGACATTTCTGATAAGGATATGGAGTGAGTGGCTGATATTCGCAGATGTTTATGCAATCTGGGAATTTCTATTGAGAAATTCCGACCGTTTTAAATGAGACAGGCCTAGAAATGAATGACTCCCCCTGAGCAGATTGAGACACACCCAAAGATAGAGATGAGAGTTACTATTAGAGCAAGAAGGTGAGCCATACTCATGTACAGAGAAAGTATGTGACTCATTAAAGGTTTAATCCCAGGTGCTGATATACATTCGTGCTGTTCATTTGTTCTATTATTCAGAGATTTTCGCACCATTTGTAGGCCATATTGCATGCATTGCGATGATGCCATGTCATAAACATAGAGCTTTCTGACAGGCTAAGAGAATTATCATCTTGATAAATCCATATGTAAACACGTATCTGAAGGAAAGTGTTTCATGAAGGAGGGGAAAGTGGAAGCAGGAGCAAATATAAAAGACTCACCGGGTTCTGCTGCAGATCTTGGCTCTGATGAGAGAGGGATATGGGAATTGAGAGAGAAAAACAAAAACCACAACAAATCACTACATATCAGTACATCAATAAACCAAACACAGTTGCTAAGATAGTTTAAATAGTTACTCAAAAAAAAAAAATTCTGTCAACATTTATTCATTTTGTTCCAAAACCCAGATGATTTACTTTCTGCCCTGGAACACAAAAGGGGGAGTTTGAAAGAATATACACGTCGCTGAGGGTTTCAAATATTAAAAATAATAAAGTACTATAAAAGTGGTCCAGTGGAAAATTATGACAGAATGACTCCATTCAAATGTGCATTCAGTACTTTGGTGCTAATTTAAAAAAGTTGTATACATTAAGAAACAAATAATGTTTTTGTGAAGTCATCTGAATGGTGTATACTCAACATGAAATGAAGACGTGAGGGTTTTCTATAAAAAAGTTCTCACAACTGCAGTAGTGCACAACATAAACACACACAACATGCAACAACAACATTAAAGGGGAATGTTGAATTCATAAGAATGACTACATCTTACTATCTAAAATATTAATAGATACAGGTATAAATTATTTTTTGTAATGGTTGCTCTTACAAAGTGGGACTCTATAACGCTTCCCTGATAGCAGAAGTTGAAACACTGGAAATAAAACATGGCTTGAATCACTCAGTATTGTCTGTGCATTCTTAAGAACCACCAACTCATAAAATACTGTGCTTCATCTACAAGTAATTTATTATGTACGAAAAAGGGCAACAGTGGTCTCCCCAGCTGCTTCCAGAAACGTCCATTTTTATTATTAATACTTTGCGCCAGTTTCCCAGGAAGTGACAGTTTTTTTTTCTCTTGAACACATGGGATGAAACGGTGCTTTATGTGCAATGTTTTATGTAATATGGCAAATTTTTGCAAAAGTTAAATTCACAACTTTGATTGCAACATTGCTACTGGCTGCCACCTCTGTAGATACACTAGTAGGGCAGTGTTGTTTGATGATGCAAAGAGCGAAAATGGGACACTTATTATCGTGCTTTACCAGCGGAGACAATGCTTGAATCAGTACCTATACAGGCGAAGAAGCAGAAGAGGTCTAAGGCCAGAAGACAGACAGACAATGCCAAAAAATTTACATAAACATCGGTACAGCATTCACAAAATGAAAAGAATTAACGACAGAGAAAATACTGAGTAGTGACGCCCAAGTTGCTTCTTTTTTGGTTGGATATAGACTGTTCTCTAATACTCACCAGTATCAGTGTAATTTACATAAGAATTATTCTGATCTATGTCGATTGATGGCAGTCAGCGTCTAACACCATTGTGGTCTCGGTTCTTAGAGTACAAAAAGAATAGCGATACTAAAAATAGCAAAGAACTACTGAATGTCCCTTAAAATGGTTGCCTGAGTAGTTCCTCTTACTCTTTTGCAGGATGCGGAAGTCAGGGGAGTCCTGGATCTCCCGGCCCTCTCGAAACCACTGGACCCGCAGAGGAAGACTACCTCTCACCCGGCACTCCAGAACCACCACCTGACCTTCAGATGCCTGCGCGTCCTGCAACATCTACAGAACAAGAGAAACACAGCTAAACACTGGAAACACAGACTGAGAGGTAAACACAGGGAAAGAGGACAGACAGATTAATGGAAAAAACTGAAGTGACAGTTGAAAAGGTATAAAACCACTAATTCTGCTCTTTCTTCAGCACCTCTTTCATTCCTATGAACTGTACATACTCTTTCAGGCTGAAGACATAACAGACATAGAGGTAAGAAGCTGTCAGCAACCCATAAAAGTAAAAAGGCGCAGATTAGTTTGTTTATACCTGTGTGTGAGAGTCGCTTTCTGTTTGGTGTGTGTTCACTCACTTTGAAGATTTGTGTATGTGTGTGTAGCATGCTTGTGGTTACACGTGACGTGTTATAGGTTTATTTAAAGGTCAAGTCAAGAAGTACGTCAGTATAATCCAGCCATTTCATTAGTGTGCCTGTTTGCTTAGGACTGCGATGATGATTCAAAACTATGTATTATAAAAAGGCACATCCTCTCATTAGGAAGATTAAAGCCTCTCGGAATAAAGATGGAGTGGGATGACGGGGGTCTAAAAAAACCAACTTTTATCTTTAAGGAGGTGGAAAATAATTTTGCACATTGAGAAAACATAGCATTTGGCATTGAAGTCTGAAGCTCTGCCTAGGCATGCTCAGAGCACTTATCACTGAGTCACACACACACACACACACACACACACACACACACACACACACACACACACACACACACACACACACACACACACACACACACCGAGAGAAAGGTAGAGCGAAGAGGCCTGGAATAATTTGGGAAAGGTCATACCCTGATTAATTCACCCATTTCTCAAACTTTTGCATGCAAATTCACTAGTGTGTGTGTGTGTGTGTGTGGCCATGTCATTACCTTAGTGAAGCTAGGGGGCGCTTTGACAAGAGCATCACTGGCATAAAGTGAGGAAACTGGACTCTGGACCTGAGGGGAGAGAGAGACAATAAGTGTGGTTATGATGGATCTTTCCGGAGAGTGTGAGTTTTTTATAAGTCCATCTGCTGTTGTCATTCCTAATGAGTCTTCCAGATATATATGTGCATACATGTGCATTGCAGTAGATAACAGTCAGTGAAAGTTTCCATAGAAGTTAGCTAAATCTGACAAATCTGCCTTGATGACTTTTAATGTCCCCGACAACCTCCGTAGCCACTTGTTAGCAACCATTTTTTTCAAGACACAAAAGCTTAGAAAAATTTATGAGTGGGGGTATAACTGACATTTTTTATTGTAGACTTAAACCGTGAAAACATCTTGAGCTTGTGTTAACCACAGACCTTATTTCAGGCATTTAACCAAAAATCCATTCAAAAAGCTCATTGACTTTGGGACAATGGAACTTGCAGCACTTTTTAACAGTTTCAGCGCAAAAATTGTGTTTGTGTGTGTGTATTTCTTACTCTCTGTGGTGTCGCAGAAAGAGGCTGGACAAGCGTGGAGCGGTGAGGTTGGCTCTCTGAGCTCTTTGGTGATGATGTGTGAATCGTCAAGGAAACTGAGCTAGTTTTCCTCTGTGCCCTGAGAGAACATATCAGCAACACTAAAACAAACCTCATTCAGACCTGAGAGAACATATCAGCAACACTAATACAAAGTCATAATTTAAAAAAAAAACATTTAGATAAGTAAAGGACACCTCTAACATCTTGCAATATTCATGCTTTGAGTCATCCTGGCTGAAAGCTGAAGACATTTTCTAAAGCTATGACAAGCGAATCAATCTTTTTGCTCCATCACAGTCTTTTAAAATTTCTTCACATAAAGTTACAGGTCATTATATGTGACCCAGTTAAAGAGGTACAGGAATTTTGGGGCAAAAATACCCAAACAGCTGGGTTGTATTTGCCTCAGAATAGGTCAGTGGTCAGAATTTGTTCCAGTGTTGGTCAGGGTTATTATAGGTAACTAAAACCATAAAAACATTTTAGTTACTTGAAATAAAATAACTGTTAACTATAATAAAATAAAATATAAGTAACTTATTTCAGCTACTTGCCAAGGAAACATTTCTCATTTTCCTTTGAGCTTAACTTGATTTAGTAAAATAACTAAAATGACAACTGAATAAAAACTATACAGAATATTACAAGAACTACTAAAAAATGACAAAAACACAACAGAAGTTTAAAACTTTAACTAAAATGAATAAAAAAAGTGGAAAAATCAAAAATCAAAATATGACCGTAATAAAAAACGATAATAGCATTTAAATGATTCTTAAATAACACTGGTGCTGGTGAATAGATGTCTACTATGAGAATGATATCCTATTTGAACACATCTCATGCTATATCCACTTCTAATCAGCCTTTACAGGTTCATTTAAAGTCTAACAGTGTTCGTCTGACTTTCAGAACGTTAGGTTTCCAACAGCAAATATATAGAATGTAAAATGTAAGCTAAGAAAAAAAAAAAGTTAACAAAATAATTGCTCTCTAACACGCACCAACTTACACACACAGTGAAGTAATATCCACTCCACACTGTATGAATTTTCACTATGCAGTTTGCACCTTATAAATGACTTTGGAGCCAATGAGAGCGTAATCCCACTGTGGGGCTGTGATGATGTCAGAGGGAACCAGACCCAAGTGCTTAATAATTTGTGTAAACAGAAGGGGAAGACTGAGAGGCCAGCAGAGGCAAGAGAGGACAGGAAGAGAAATGAGCAGATAAGTTCAGAGGTGACAGAAGAGAGTTCATCCCAGAGCAATGTCACAAAGAAATAAGGTTAGACAACACGATTCCTAAATTCTTGATTGATGGATTATTGGCAGTTTAACAGCCTTGGCTATTATTTAAGGTCAGTTTAAACCCAAAGAACCTACCATGTTCTTCGCGGTGGAGTAATATGAACCTTTATGTCACTGGGTGAATTAGGGGCTATTAGATGATACATAGTCAGGGACAGTAAAGCTGTCAGCTGAGGTCTGAGTCAAAGGGTTGAAGGTCATGCAAGGAAGAACAAGCTGAAACACACATACTGTGGCATGGCTCCAGACCTAAACTTCGACACGGATCCTTCACCTTCTGAGTCTGAGGAGGAAACCCCTTTATAGAGAGAAATACAACAAGAAAATGAAAAAGAAAAAAAAGTACTGAACAATTTTAATCCATAATCTGACTTGTGATGCAGCCTGAAATCAAACCACACCATGTTCTAGCTAATACTAGCCAGAGGAGAACTGGCCACCCGACTGAGCCTGGTTTCTCCCAAGGTTTTCTTCTCTATTTTTGTCACTGATGGAGTTTGGGTTCCTTGGCACTGTCGCCTCTTGGTTGAGGACACTTAGGGCCAGATTTACTAAACAGGGCAAATTAACGTCTGGTTTAAAGGAGCAGTATGTAAGATTGTGGCCAAAACTGGTACTGCAATCACTTTCAAATTACTGACTCAAGGTTGCCAGATAGGCTGCAGGATCCGATTATGACACGTTATTAGCTGCAGCTGTGGTAACTAGAGCAGAGCTGGCAACCCGGATGCTGCAACACTACTGACTTCGTGATTGGTAGATCGGTGGAGGGTGGCACTCAGACCAAAACACAACATGACAACATCAACATCAGTTGAGGGCTGCAACTTCACTTTTTAATAAATGACAATATCCTGGCCGGACTACTGTTGTCAGTGATATAAGTATTTGAAATGAACATGATTTCTTAATGTCTAGTGACATATCAGGGAAAATGTATGATTAATTGAAATAAATTTCTTACATACAGCTCCTTTAAGTAAATAATGCTGCAAATACCAGTACATTGACTAGTGCAAACCTTAGTAAATCACCTTGCATTTAAATACTCTCCTCCCATAAATTTTGCATCTGAAATGTAAACTCCTCCAAATGCATATGCAATAAGGTCAGCCGCAAAAATAACCCTGTTCACGCCTTTTCAAAGCGTCTTTGGTAAATACAGACAGTAGTTTTTTAATGCCAAAAAGAGAGTTTGCACTGGCGTAAACTGTAAGTAAATCTGGTTCTAAATATTCAGCAATATTATTGATTTGCCCGCACTGACACTATCAAATGAGAACTTAATTGCGCTGGATGATGACATCACTGTTTTCTACAGACTTTCTTTATAGCTGAATTAAACTGATTACATAATTGATTAAAATTTCACAGTTATTGAACTGCACTGAACCAACATAGAACTGATTTCAGCTGAATAATGACACTATTGTCTTTTTAGAGATGCTTTCCAGCTGAATTTAATTCTGTTTGCATCATTGAAACATTTTCCTGTTATCACTGTAAAGCTGCTTTGAAACAATCGTATTGTTTAAAGCATATATAAATAAAGGTGACTTGACTTGACTACTGTTAAAGTACAGTACAGTAGAGTACCTCAGCGAATTTGTGTTGGCAAAATACAGTCATTTCAATAAGAACCAATGAGAACGGGAGTTTTGTGTAAGGGTGAAAAAGTTCCCCACGCAGATTTTGCTTGTGTTAAAGTTGGTCATGTGAATTAACAACGTTGACCAACAGAGAGCTGCTTGTTTTGAAAGTGACTTTTGTGTGACCTGTAAATTCTTAATGGTTAATTGGCCCTCAAAGACAAACAGCCTTGGGTATTATTTATGGTCAGTTCATACTTTGGGGGGAGTAATATGAACTTTTATGTCACTGGGTGAATTAGGGGCTATTAGATAATACACAGTCAGGGCCGGTTAACCTATCAGCTGAGCTCTGAGGTCAAAGAGTTAAAGGCCATGTGAGGACAAACAAGCACACCTACTGTCACATCTAATGTAATAGCACCATAATACCAATAAACATAATTTAACGTGTAAAATATAATTACTTTGTGGTATAGTATGTAATTATTTATGTTTTCATTTTAATGAAATTGTATGAATGTGAAATGTGGGCAATTATTCATATAAAAATTTTTCAGTACAAAATAAAGAAAATGTGTAAGATAATTATTTTAGACTATCAGGCATTATATCTTAAATTAAACCCTGTAAACAAATTGAAGCATAAGCTTAAAGATAAAAATAAGGACAGTTCACGCAAATATGAAAATTCTCTCATCATTTACTCACCCTCAAGTTGTTTCGAACCTGTATGAATTTCTCTAGCTGAGTTTCCTGTATAAACACAAAAGAATATATTTTGAAGAATGTTGGGAACCAAACAGTTGATGGGCCCCATTGACTTCCATAATAGTATATTTCTTTTTCACACTATGGAAGTCAATGGGGCCCATCAACTGTCTGGTTACCAACATTCTTCAAAATATCTTCTTTTGTGTTCAGCAGAAGAAAGAAATTCATACAGGTTTGGAACAACATGAGGGTAAGTAAATGATGACAGAACTATACCTTGGTCTTATGCTTATAACATAAAAAAGAAAAGAAGAATTTCAAGTAAATGTATATTTTAAAAAATATTTGTACATATTTCATTAGTACTGATCAATAAAATAATTTCGCGACGTAGCTGGGATCTCACCTTCAATATAAACCTCTGCAGAGGTGTTGTCTGCTCCCAGCGCGTTGGAAGCTACGCAGGTGTACCTGCCGGTGTCGTCTTCAAATGCTTCGGTTATCACTAGAGTGTGCAGGTCACCATCACGACAGATCTGAATATCAGGGCAGTGGTGCAGCTCCCGCCCCTCACAAAACCACCTGTGCAATTAAAACAGAGAAAACAGCATGTCAGTCAAAGGGTGTAGCCAATTACAGAGCTATAATATTGCTTAATTAAATCCGATTAAGCTCTGGTCAAAGCAATCATTGATTTCTATCTCAAATAATACAAATGGAAACTGTGAACTATTAATCCAACAATCAAATCTGTAACAGTACTGCATGGTTATACTGTCTTTTGTAAGAGTGTGATTTATGAGTGAGAAATTGGCTAAATAAATGTAGATGAACAACTGAGGTCATGTTTACAGTAAATCCACTGTCCGCTTAGTTTGCTGCAATCAATTTTTTCTTAAAGTCTGTGTGTGTGTGTGACGTGTGTGCGTGTGTGTTTGGTATCACAAATCCCCGCCAATGCTCTCATCTCAGGGTGAGTCAGCTCTAAAGAGACTGAGAACAGATTTCCCTGATTAGAAAGATATTTCCCAACTCATCAACACTGAACCAGATGATTCGCTCTTTTATCGAAACCTAAAGTCACCATCAAAATGGACAATTCGTTTTTTATGGAATATTGCATTATTTATTCGTGCACATCATAAAAAATAAAAATAAAAAACATCTAGCCTCGTAATAAAAAAAAATTAAAAAAGAAGATCTCTTTTCTACTCTGATTACATGTTTTTGGCGCGAGGATGGGACAACCCTCTGATATACGTCACAATAAGGAAGAAAAGACTATCGCTACTTCCTATTCATGCCGGTTGACGGTTCATCTTCTGGCTGGTTTGGGCCAGAACTGCATTAACAATAAAAAGGGGTAGGGGGCAGAAGAGATATGCTAAGCAAGGAATGATAATATTAAAATAGTTTACAAATATAAAATATATTATCATTAATTTTTTTTGCATATTAAACATTTCTGATCTGTGCTGTTCAAGTCTTATATTTGATATTATAAAGGTAATGCTTAAAATGAATGTAAAACAGTGTGTCTAGCAGGTTTCGCTGCTTAGTCATGATATTGGCTGATTCTCAGACAGGGAGGAATGTTTAGATTAATGTGTGTGCACAACTGGAACATGACACATCAAACACTCACACACCTAAAGTGGGGACACCGCACTTCATCGTGACGCAAGGGTCTAGGAATCATAAAGTCTATACAGGGACAGTCCTTTACTCACCACACACACACCAAATGCAATTTCTGTTTCTATAAATCAGTTTTTTTAAATAATAATGTGTTACGGGAAGCACTGTCACACAACACACACACACACACACACACACACACACACACACACACACACACACACACACACACACACACACTGCCTGGGTCCCTATACATCATGCTGCCCAATTCTTTCAAGTTTTCTTTGTACTCCTAGTGTCTCAGACCACTTTTATCCATTCATCTAACCTATAACACTCTACACACACACACACACACACACACACACACACACACACACACACACACAAATAAACAAACACACACGCTTTAATGTGTCTAGAGTCGTCTGGAATGAGTCCTGGTTCAGGCGCACAGCTGTTCATTCAGCTCATTCTTCGGATCTTAAAATACTCTGGGACATCATTAAGACTTCTATAAAGAATCCCAAAATTCAGGAGCCTGCTGAGTCTGTTTCATTCCATCCTGGCAGTTGAAGGCTTTATCCGTGTTCTGCTTCATTTTCATTACCAAATCAAGTACTGCTCAGATCTGCTTCTTTTTGTCTCTGCATTTGAAATCAGATCCCTAAACATGGCTTCTTTCTCCAAGGCTATAAAAATGAAGGATGTCTCATTACAACTGAAATGTCTATTCTGTGTGCTCTTGTGAAAACTGTTGGAGTCACTTTTAAACACCTTTGTGAATCCTGAAAAGATTCCAAGACATTCCAAGGTTTGGCGGCTCTGTTTCACACCCCTCTGCCATTCATGGCTCGGACGACAGCATCCAATCTATCACTCATGCTCTTTGACTTGTCAGTAGTGAGTATGTCAAGACATTATATTATATCCATTGATTCAAATTTGATCAACTATGTTCAGAACTGATGGGTGATGGCTGAGTTAATGCCATCAGATGAAACACATTCAGGTAATGTTCAGTTCTCTATATTCACACTCTGTCTGTCTGTCTATCCACCTCTCTGCAGGCTCATGCAAGCCTAATACCCTTATGTATCTCAGAGAGAGAGATTTTATGATGCCAGGACAGGTGTGAGTGTGTCTGATTCACCACCACAGACTCAAACTAGCTGCAGTCTTTGGTTCTGCAAGGGAGATTTTTCCCCTTAAGGATTATTGGTGGTCTAGATTCAATTCCAAAACCCCCAAACACTTAATAAAACTAATTAAAGTCTTAGAAAATTGATGGCAGAAGATCATGTCTAAGGCTGGTGATTACATGTTGTCTAGAAAGTATGTCTAACACCTACAGGTTTCAATCAATTTTAAAATAATTATAATGAAGGAACGAACATAGTAAAGATGAATTTGGTCCACTTTAGACATTTTACTAACTGTGCTTTGCAACTTACAAGTCAACTAACTCTCATTTAAGTAGACTGTCTGCTTAAAATCTGCTAACATTTTATTTTGATGCTCCCCAACAGAGATTCTACTGACTATACTTTTGATTATACTACTATTCTATATGACTATAACTTTGCAAGTCAACTTATTCTACTAACCTGAACCCTAACAGTCTACTAACAGTCAACTACAGTTTACTTATACTCTGATTTGGTTGACAATTAAAATGGTAAATGGACTGCATTTATATAGCGCTTTCATAGACCCAATGGCCACCAAAGCACTTTACAATTTTGCCTCTCATTCACCCATTCACTCACACATTCATACACCGACGGCGGTGTCAGCCATGCAAGGCGCCACCCAGCTCGTCGGGAGCAGCCGGGGTTAGGTGTCTTGGACACCTCAACACTTGGTCAAGTGGAACCGGGGATTGAACCACCAACTTTCCGGTTTGTAGACAATCTACATGAACCACTGAGCCACTGCCGCCCACAATTCGTAGTACACAATTCATGTAGTTGCAAAGTTACTTGTAGTTAGCAGAATGTCTAAAGTGGGCTAACAAAATAAAGCGTAAACTTAAAAAGGGTTTTTAAAATGTTGAACAGAAATGGCACTTTCACAAAAAAAACGTCCTCTCTAACGTTTTTAAGCATTTTCCAAATGTTTCTCATCCACACTGAAATGGCAGGCACAATAGCGGTATAAACATACATATCTAGTTCAATTTGTGTCACATGACTAAACATGCATCATCGTTTTCAAATACCTCAGTTTTCAAAGTCCACACTTCGAAGTGAAAATGACGTTTTAAAATGTATCCAGTTGGGAAACCGTTTTCAAAAAGCTCCATTTTCGCAGGACAAAAACGATATCTGAGTGTGGGCAGAAGGCCAAAACGGAGAGAAAAAGATGTTTTCAAATTAACACGTATTAGTGTAGACAAGGCCTAAGATAAACTGCTTGTGTTTTTCCTCATCTTCAAGTGGCTCTGGATAAAAGTGGATAAAATGTAAATGTAAATGAGTGTGTCCCATGTGTTACGGGAGTAGGGCTTATGACAGGACACAAGAGTGAACAGAGGCTCGGGTCATCTACGTCCAACAGCTGGAATATGTCACATAAATCACAGAGACAGGGAGACATGTTGTGTTTGTTATGTGGTGAAATCAGTCTACTCTCATTCTAAGACATTCTGCTTGTGAGACATCACTGTCATTGAGGTCAGGAAGCAGAGTGAAATGTGCATTAGCTTGAGTCTGTGTGATCACATTCAGATGGAGGAGCTTCTAATTGCTCGAAAAAAAGCAGCATGCCCATGTGGTTCAGATCTCATGTAAAGGCAAAAAGCGTTTGTCTGCTTTACCACAACTACGGCAAAATTAAGCCCAGATATGGCATCAAGGGCATCTGTCGTCTTCACCCCTTCCTCTCACAGTCTGCAGTTATTCCCTCATTTGTCTTCATTATTAATTCTGTCCTGTATTTTCTCAAGTTACCACTCTGTAAGGATATTTCAAGAACCAAGACTGGCTGTGACACTTTTAATGAACTGTAATGAACTTTTAATAACTTTAAGTCGAACCAACATGCATTGGCCTACACTGAAAAAAAAAGTTGGGGTCATCCCCATTCATCCTCTTCCCAGCTGCAAGGGATATGAATAATTATTATGATTGCATTGTTTGACCATTTACCTATTTTAGATTTTGTTGAAATGAAGTAATTCAATAAGTTCAATAATTAAAAAAGGTAAATTTAGTTACAGCTGTTACAATTCAGTGACGACAACTCAATATTTTAAGTTCAGTCAAGACATTTATTTAAAATTACAGTCAAATAAAACAATAGTAAATAAATCACCACGTTTTTTTAAGCTAAAAAAAATACTCTATCTTTCTACTCTATCTAAATCCAGGCTATCTTTCAGACAAAGACTGACTGAATTGCCTAGTGCATGGATGCTAAACCTGCCTCAAAGACATCCGATTCAATTTCTTACACCATCTCATGGAAGCTCATCCACCCCTGGACAGCAAACCATACTCTTTTCACCCAAAATATGTTCTGAAATAAAGGCCTCTCTGCATTGCTTCATGGCTACTTCATTGTGTCTGTGTCTACATCCCGACCACAACTCACAGACACTCTGGAGAAGCAGCTCATGGGCCGTCGACCTCGGTGCCCTACAGGGAATTCTCCCCATCATACATAAAAGAGCAGAAGGAATGACAAATGTGCCATATTTATTAAACTTTTTTTTAATAGAAAACAGTTGATTGTCTTTTAATGATCTAGTACCATGCTTTTAGGATGCTGTGGTTTAATTATAAGGCATTTTTAAAAATGTCTTTAGACCTTCTTGTTGTTGTTTAATGCAAAAACACATCTCATAAGGTAATGAGACCCACTGAAGCAGTTAGACCAGCTTACTACTGCTGTCATCATCTGTTACAAAACAGACTAATCACAATAAACCATTAACTAACTGAGGAACAGTTTCAGAAAAACCATCGACGGGGTAAAACACAGCTTGTCAGGGTAATGGAACTAAACAAACAATGTGTTTGCCATAAACACCTAAACGTGTAACACAAGACATCCTGTTTAGGGATCCTAGTTTAGTTTTCCACTGGAGTTCTGCTGCATGCTTTACACTAATTAGATGTGGGTGGATTGGGTTTAACAGGGCTTACAGGCAGTGCTGGAGCTTGCTATGTTGGTATGTGTGTGCAAGTGAGAAACCCTGTTAGCTTCAATCTCCAGAAGTTGGAAAAACCTGCATCAACAAGCTGCAAAGAGGAAATGGCCCAAAACTGATTGTTTATTTATTTATGTTATATATACACTGTTGCAATTCATGTAAATTTTTCTCATCAAACATTAACAATTATGCATATGCTGAATTCACAAAGCATTATGGGTGGTGGAAGTATTGGTAATAGAAAGTATGCACATTTTGCTAGTCATACCCACTAACCAGACCTAATGAACAATCATTAAGGGTAATTACTGAACCATATAAACCAATTCAGCATTGTCCGTCATAGCCAAACACTGTGTGTGTCTGTGAGAGAGAAAGAGAGGGAATGGTACAAACTCTCTTTCCGCCTCTTGTGGTTTGGCCATGATGTGGCCAGTGTAACAGAGCCTCCCTATTTAAACTTTCCATCTACAACAGCAAATAACAACAAGTTACAGAGTATGTGTGTGCAGATACTGGCCTCATTCTCACATGAGAAAGACACACACTTCTCTGTCAAATCCACTATCCTGCCAACAGGTAATTTCATCTCTTGCACTGTCAATGTTGTCCCCATTCTCACACTTTCGCTACCATCCAACAACAGTCAGATAAATAGAAATCAAAATTTCAAGCATCTTTGGGCATAGAGAAACACTGGATGGAAATAAGAAAACGCCACTCACTGCTTCCATGGATAATTATAAGCCACCTTCAAAACCAGAGCATATTGATCTTCTGGCCAGAGTCAAACAAGTTAAAAACACAAAAGTACAGACTAAGGGAGAGTTTGATGGTCAGCGTTAAACACTACTGAGGCTTTCAATGAAACCAGTGCGGGTCTTATTCGGAAAAGTAGGAGCTTTTTGACAAGAAACATGGTTTGCACTACAAAAATACATTTATAGCAGCATAGACAGTACAGAAGCAGCAACATAAAGGCATTTGTACAGAGAGAAAGTTATAACGTTGATGTTTCAAATAGGAAATTATAAATCTAAATAAAATATTTAGTTATTCTGAAAAAAAGTAAGTGTTTCTAGCAAGTACACTGATCCGCACAAAAAAAAAAATGTATACCAGCATACACTGCTGGAGGGGGAGGCAACATAAAGGCATTTACACAGAAAATTACAAATATTAATCTATGTGTATGTACACACTATTGCAATGTTATGACGTTTATGACTCTTTCAGTATGAAACTTTGACTATAGAAACATGACATGATGAATGGAAAATGTGTACTGTCACTCACAGTTTTGGTTTCGTTTTCTATCAGTCTGTTTAACCACCTGTTTGCCTGTGTTCCCTTGTTCTCCTTTTCTCGCCATTATCAGTTACCATGGATATTCATTTAATCATCACAGCTATTCTTTATTTAGTTAATAACCATGTGTATTTAACTTCCTCACTTTCACTCATTCTGTGTCCGATATTGTTTATGCATGGCACAGTGTTTCGAGTTCTGGCTTATGTTTATTAAAGACTGTCGTTGTTTATACCTTCTTCTTCATCATTTGACTTATACCGTTACATATACAATATTTAATATATATATAATATATATAATTATTCTGAAAAAAAAACTACTACAATGCATCACCATTGTTTGTGTTAAAGCAATCTGTCCGGTAAACTAGTGTTTTGGTGAGTATAAGGTCAATTGTGGGATGTTGGCCGTATGTGTAATTCTATTGAACTCTTTCTGTATAATATGACCCATATGTACTTCATCTATTGAATGGTGCAGGATAAATCTATTTGTCCTTTTCTTCTTTCTGTCTTTCTTTTTTGCTTGCTCTCTTTTCATGCATGAAGACCTGAAATAATCTGATTTGGCTTCCCTTGAATTTGGCATATCAAGAGACCTGAAATTCATTCTGATCTGTTAGTGTATCTGTTGGAGGTGTTTTGAAAGAATATCCTTTATGTCACTGACATCAGGCCAGACAACACCTCAGAAACACAGGAAAAAGTCTGGAGCCAGAATTAAACACTGAGCAGCTTTGAGAGACAGACTGAGAGGGCGAGGGTGGGCTTGGGGTCACCGGGAGTTGGGTGCATGTCTGATGCGGTGGAAGACCAACAGTGAAAGTTTAAAAAGGTAAGACAACTATGGCAACTTTTAGAACAACCTTATCATGATAGATTATAGTATGTGCATGTCTGTAATCCGATTCCCGAAGGTCATGACAAATGCTAAATTCTCTGAGTGCAATCAGTGCAGTCATTTTGCGCCTGGTTACAATTGACCTCACAGGTCAGATGCTTAAGGTCAGAGGCCAGGAAGGGAACACAGGGAAGAAGATAGGAATGGAGAGGAGACCGCAAGAGATGCCCCAAATAGAAATACTGATAGATGCATCTGCAGCAGCTGAATTATGAAGATCTTGTAAACACACACACACACACACACCATGGCAGCAACGCACCATTCACATGACATTTACCAGCCTGTGTCTGGAGAAAACTCCACACACTCACTCTGTTTTATAAACAGTATGAAAAATTCACATGGTATTGATTACAGAAGCTGCATTTGAAGTGACATAAATACCAGAAATAGTTTCATTTACAATTACAATTAGAAAAAATGTAATTCAATATAAATTTATTATTGTAAATATTATTTTTTTCTAGTATTTCAAATATAAAAGTATGAGATACAAAAATGTATTAAAACATTTAATATTTAGTCTGTCATGACAACGATGCGCCTCCATTTACACAGAAGCAAAAATCAAGACCATATACTATAAAATGACTTATTGCAATGCTCAGCACATTATGTTGCATTTATTGTAGTTGTAGTTTAATAATATCTTGAGAAATCACCTTTATCTTTTCTGATAAATGTGCCATAGACGTAAAACAATCTCAGAAAAAAAACATAATATGAAGATAATCAAGAGTAGATAAACAGATCTGTGACACTTGTTTACTTAACATTTTAAAATAACTATATTATTTTAACTTCAAATATAAATGCTTAGTATTCATTTAATAAAATAAATTAAACCTTTTCTACAAATTGCTTTAAAATGTAGTTTTTTTTTAAGATAAGGTAATGGATAACTAATTTCTGTAAAGCAAATTTCCAGAGTTCAAAGTTCCGTTAAACTTACCAGAGCTCTATGCTTATCTTGCTTCTTAAAATATATCCAGAAATGATGACTAAACATGCAGATTTTAGTCTGCAAGAAGTGCTTCACACACTCTCTTTGAATGCCTACACAAGCCTGAGAGTTCAATCACTCACACATGTACACACTCTCTGCCACACTGGGTAGAGCTGTGGCTGAAGAGAGAGAAAAGGGAGGGAGCAGGAGGCTGTGTAAGAGAGAGAGACACGCTGTAACTGTGAATAAAGATTCAATAGCACACTAAACCTTTGGCATACGTCCAGCCCACTCATTATTTCTCTCTTATTCATTCTCTCTTTTGTAAATCATTTCAATTTCCAACGTTGACTTCCCCCTGCATCTCCTCAAATTAACATTCCCATGTCACAGGAACTTTTTGACTATTTGACTTTGGTCTGCCTTTTGAATTGGTCTTGAATTGAATTCAAGATTTCCTAGAAATTGAGAAACAACTCAGATTTGAGTATACAGCTTCCAGAGGTGAATGGAGGACATCTCTAAAAGAAAAAGTTACATGGTTGGTTTCCTTGACCACAACCCCCTTATCTATAATAAAGAATATGTATAGAAAACAGTGTTACATGTACATGATTTTTCAATTAAACTTCAAATTATACTTAAACCTTTATTCCAAAAATGATATTTACATTCTTCACAGCTATACTGGAATATTCCTGTGTGCATGAAAACAGCATATTCTAAATAAATTCTCCTCTGGTAATACTTGACTTGCTCGCTCTTGCCATTTATTGCAATATATATTACATATATGTATATTACATATATATATACATACAGTATTACAAAATGTAATTAATTAATATAATTCACGCATGAATTCTCATTTATCCTTAGCAATAAGCGGCGTGATCAATTTTTGTTTTGTTTTTTGAAAGAAATTAATGCACTGTATGTCAAATAAATTCTGTACTTTATATTAATCAAAGTATGCTGAAAAAAAACTATCATGGTGCACGGATATGAATACATTATTCATATGTTTTTTTATGTTAATATTTTGTCTTTATTATATTCTACTTTAATATATTTTATTATTATTTTTAGAGTCTGCATGACCCAAACATTTTATTAAAGTTGTATTTAAGGCCCATTGTATTCTGGGTATTATTCTAGAACTCTATTGAGCTAACACAATAGCCAAACACAGAAAAACAATTTCTTGCTGCTTCAGCTCTGCCGTTGCCCATGCCAACATGCCCAGGTCACAGTCCAACGGGCACCTTACCAACATTCCCTCACTGACACATTAACACAATCAAACGGGTTGCAATTTTTAATGGTCGGCAAACAGTGCATAATAATATATGTATACGAAAAAGAAAATTAAATACATATGCAAGAAATAACACAATTCCAAGATCGTAATATCAATCAAATGCTGAACAATTCATTCATAAATCAGATTTTATGATTCTGAACAGAATCTACGAAAAATCCATTGCAAATATTTTATACTTTTGTGTCGTTGAGTTGGGCCGTATTAAGCATTTCAGTAATCATCAGGACAAAAATAGAACTCCAAGTCTTGGTTAGAAGGAGCCCACTTAGCATTGATCTAAAAACAGAGCTAACGGCACCTGGTCTCAGTCAAACAGATGCCATTCACCTGTTTCATCAATGCATTCTGGGACAGTGAGAGACAAGATAAAGAAGCAAACTTAAACTTAAGAAGATCAGTCTTATCACTGATCATTTCGTTTTTTTGGAACTGGCACAGGCATGTTTTATTTGCACAATAACACAATTGTGTTGTATACAGTACAGTTAATCCTTTATTTGGGGTGAGGTTAGACGTGTTGTGGCATATTGAGATTGTAACTTTTCGCAGACCTTCATGGTTAGTTAGTGACTTTCAGTCTTTCAGCCCATAAACAGGTGGAACACTCGGGTGGGGTATTTATGGAACATGCATAGCTCAGAAAGTACACATACCCTCAGAAACACACACCAAGAGACAAACACTCATATGTGCATCCAGGCATTTTTAAACCAGCACACAGTGATGCACAGACACATCCACACCTTTTTATATTTAGAAAAAACGCTAGCATTAAGAAGTGTGATTGCATGACTACTTTCTCCGTTACTAACACTATACTGCAAGATTTGCATGTACACACTCTGTGCCCCACACCTCAACAGTGCCTCTCTGTGTTTATTTATCTGACCAATGAGGTGCTCATGTGACACAACCATTCCTTTAGAAACAGGACAAAGTGACAACACAATTTACTTTATTTATTCATAATTATTTTACATTTGATTATTTTAGGTAAATTCAATTATTTATACCTTTACCTCAGAGTAAAGATATAAAAAGTCAATTGTAAGCCGATTTTTTAAATAAATAAAGCTTGCTGTGAGATATTTGCACTGCAAAGCTGGGACAAAAGCAGCATCCAAAAGTGGTGAAGCTTATTGGACGAGTTGTTTTCTCTGTCATTAATCTCCCATTTTTACCAGTTTAACCCACTCAGGCCAATTTGCGGATTGGTAGCAGGCATTATAATGTTGACAGGTTAATCAACTGGCTTCAGTCAAAGTTGTATAGGTAACAACATAAGTTTCAAACATTTGAAAATTATGTTGAAACCTATTTTTACTAAGACCAACTAATAAAGTAAAGATGCCTTATGAATACATACAAATCTATACAAATAATACATTTTTCAGAACAACTAATAACAGCACCTAAAAATTATAATAATAATAATAATAATGCAAATTATTATGCTCTTTTTTTTTCATCTGCACTTCTCTTTCCGCCTGACTCTCATCCTTCTGTTTAAAAGGTCTTCCAAGGGTCATCTCAGAATCATCTCAAAATGCTTTTCCAATTACCATGACAACCTTTACATTTCTCCAAAGAAAAGAAAACACAAAGTAAAACAAACTCTAGTCCTCTCCGGATGCACTAAGATGCTGAATAGTACAAGTTAAGCAAACAACACTAACAATTGTCCTCTAAATAAACAAACCATTAATCTGACAAACAAATCTAAACACAAGGATTAATGATGACTATCATCTATTCAGTGAAGTTAATGATGGTGAAATACATACACAATATTGAGAAAGTTTGTGTTCAAAGACCAGCACTGAAGCTCAGATGAAATTGACGAAAGGTTTCTCTGGATTTTGAGCTGGTATAAAGGTTCCTTTGTGTTTCTGTTTGAGTTCACACAGCAGATATACTATACATAGTGTATTTTACAATTCCCTCCCGATTCTCTTGTCTCTGGTGTGTCATCAGCCTGTATTAATGTGTTGCACACATAGTTGGACCAAAAAGTCATCTTTCATACAGTATTGTGTGTGTTTGGGGTTGAAATATGGGCTTCAGTTGTTGGTAAATCAAAAGCTGAAGAAAACAATAAAACTAGATCAACTGCAGAAACAGTCAAAAACTCTCACTGACATCTGCCTCAAACACACATTCATTTCATTTGGCTTTTGAAATTGCTAAGGTTTCCAACACACACAAATCAATGTATGCCCAAAGGCACGAATGAGCTACAAAGTTGACATGCTCCTCATTTTACAGTCCACAGTCAATGTACAAATCATACAGATCCAAATCTGATGGAGGTATTCTAACTGCTGTTAAACAGACCCATTCAAGGACAGATACACACACACCCACAGAACTGATGTCATCTCTCATGCAGGAAGCCTTTTCTGGCTTTGTTTTGCATCCTTTTGCTCCTGGACATCTGTTGAACTGTATCTGTTTAATGGTTCAGAGATTTCCAGAACATTCTCTAACAATAGCCTAATGTGTGTCTTTACATTGTGTTCACAAATATGTAACATTTGAGTCGTTATGGTCACACTGCAAGTCAAGATATGAAGTCATACTCAAAATCAAAATATAGGTGAAACTCTAAAAATTTGAATATTGTGCAAAAATTTGTGTATTTCATTAATTCAAATTAAAAGGTGAAACTAATATATTTAGTAGGCCTATATATATATACACACATGCACGATTATACTTTTCAGAGGGCCGACATTTCTGTATTTCATGTAGTATTCTAATTTTCTGAGATTTTGAATATGGGGTTTTCATAAGCTGTAAGCCATAATCATCAAAAAACTTTTGCACGATATTCACATTTGGTTATACTGCTATTATACAATATGGTTACACTGCAAGTTAGTCACACTGTGAGATATAAAGTCACACTGCGAGATATAAAGTCACTGTGCGAGATATAGTCACACTGCGAGATATAAAGTCACACTGCGAGATATAAAGTCACACTGCGAGATATAAAGTCATTGTGCATGCGAGATATAAAGTCATTGTGCATGCGAGATATAGTCACACTGCGAGATATAAAGTCATTGTGCATGCGAGATATAGTCACACTGCGAGATATAAAGTCACTGTGCATGCGAGATATAGTCACACTGCGAGATATAAAGTCACTGTGCGAGACAGGGATGGAAATTAGCGGGTAAACTTGCTTCACCTACCGGCCACCGTGGTGGGTAAATAAAAATAACATCATGCAACGTTCGTCTGTTAGGACAAATTAGTTTGAATAAACGAGCAGACACTGATTAGCAAGACAGATATTTTAATTATTTATTAATAAAGTCTTTTCTTTGTCCGTGTCAGTTGCAAAGATAAAGTTGACGATGCTGACTCGCGATCTTCGCAGTAGTGAATGCGCAAGAAAGAAAATGCACATTTCATACGAATTGCATAAGCAGAGAGCAGTCTGTGTCTGTTTTCTTTCGTTTTGAATTGTTCTGTTTAAAAGTAGACATGTCTGTGAGAGAGGCTTCCTTATACACTGAGTTTCGGTTCATTTATGAGAAGAGCTCCAGTTCACGCGCCGGCGCCTCCGTTTCGTGTTTATCTATCGTCTGCTATATTTACTTCTTATTTATTAAATCCAGGCAATTGGTTGATGAAACATTGATTAAATAATAGATACAAGATACAATTAATACAAAACGAAATTCACTTTAAAGAAAGGTTTTGTGCTTTCTGTTTGATGTCTCTGTGAAAGTTTTAAAGCATATTTTAGTGTCGCTTTTAGAGCGGTCACGTCCGTAACATTGTTTTTTCCTCATAATTATTAGCCTGGTTAAAACCAGACCCTTCTCAGTTTTAAACTGAGTTAGGGTCTGGCAAAGCTCCATAGACAAATCATTTCCAAAGGGGCGTCACCAACGGACATCCCTCAAATGCCTCTTGGCGCAATTGGATAGACCTAAAACCAATCAGAGCGATGAAGGAGATGACGTATGCAGAGGGCTCTCGCTAAGACAGTCTATGGCTAAGACCCACCCATTCGTTTAGTATTGACCAACGGGGCTCGTTGTTATGGGAAGGAGGAGGCGGAAACCGGCGAACATTCACACATTTTAATGACAAAATAAAACAAATACAAAGTCCCTCACGGTCGACTGCCACCACACATAATAAAACAAAACATCAAATAATCAGGCCTGTCCTCTCTCGATCTTCACCGTCGTCGCTCCTCCTTTTATGCTTCCGCTCCTCCGTGAGAGATGCGAGACCGGCCTCACTCACGCCGTTCTCTCACGTCCCTCGGCCTCGATCGTCCTGCTCGCCACACTGGTATATCAGACTTTTACCGAATCCAGTCGGTAAGACAGCGATAACATATTTTTTTAGAGACATGAAGGCTTTGAGTGTTGTTCTTTGCTGGGGTTATAACGAAAAGGACATTTTTAAATCGCTTAAAACAGACGCGATAGCTGATTCGAACGAGTGATGTTCGACGTAGGCTTCAAAATCCCAGCGCTGTCGTCATCGTGTAAAACCCGCCCCAACGTTTCTGATTGGTGCCGCAATTATTTCGGCGGATTGGAAATGGGCTTGAATGAGCTCTTTGCCAGACTAACTTTCAGAGCAAATATAAATTTGCCAGAAGTTGTCTGGGTTTTCCCAGGCTACATAATTATGCGAACTGAAATGAATATCAGTTCATGGTTTGTGTGTGTAGGCTATAAGAGAGAAAGAGAAAATGCCATTATTTCATTGAGACTTGAGATTACATAAACTGCTTAAGTATTGTAGATCTTGTAGTATTAATTTTCACATGCAGTTACACATTGTCGGTTAAAAACAAGAAAGTGGCTGGTAAAAACATTGAGTGGCCGGTGGACAAAAAATTTAATTTCCATCCCTGGTGCGAGATATAGTCACTGCGAGATATAAAGTCACTGTGCGAGATATAAAGTCGCACTGCGAGATATAAAGTCACTGTGCGAGATATAAAGTCGCACTGCGAGATATAAAGTCACACTGCGAGATATAAAATCACTGTGCGAGATATAGTCACACTGCGAGATATAAAGTCACTGTGCGAGATATAGTCACACTGCGAGATATAAAGTCACTGTGCGAGATATAAAGTCACTGTGCGAGATATAGCCACACTGTGAGATATAAAGTCACTGTGCGAGATATAGTCACACTGCGAGATATAAAGTCACTGTGCGAGATATAGTCACACTGCGAGATATAAAGTCACTGTGCGAGATATAGTCACTGTGCGAGATAAAGTCACTGTGCGAGATATAGTCACACTGCGAGATATAAAGTCACTGTGCGAGATAAAGTCGCTCTGCGAGATATAGTAACACTGCGAGATATAAAGTCACTGTGCGAGATATAGTCACACTGCGAGATATAAAAGTCACTGTGCGAGATATAAAGTCACTGTGCGAGATATAAAGTCACTGTGCAAGATATAGTCATACTGCAAGATATAAAGTCACTGTGCGAGATATAGTCACACTGCGAGATATAGGGCCCTATCTTGCACCCGGCGCAAATGACTTTGTACACCGACGCATGTATCATTCCTATTTTGCACCCGCGCAAAGCGGACTTTTCCCTCCACAGACACACGTCGGTTAACTAAGAAATACACTTGCGCTGCCCGGGGCGGTTCAGCGCAAAGAGGAGGTGTGTTCCGGCGCAAACTTTCCCTCATGCTATTTTGCAGTTCCAGAAAACAATTGCGCCACTGACCAGAAAAAACCTAGTCTAAAGTCACTGGTGCGTTGAGCGTACATTCAGATGCTATTTTAAGCGCGCATGCTTGGTCATAATACAGAGTGTGAACAACGCGCATACACTGTAGATGATTCTCTCATCTACACAGATGCATTTTCCTTTTTGCAAATGATACATTTTATAAGTAAAAATATTAAAACACGAGGGAAATCATTGTTGTGTCCATGACGATGGGAAAAATAGGCATAAAGCTTACATATTTACCCAAATTATTATATGAATGTATAACCGAAGCTAATTTGTGTGGGTTTGTCCCATCCCCAATGTCACTTCTCTTTCTTTTACGGCCCTGACGAGAACATTGATCTCCTCGGCTGTGAACCGATTCTGAAGCGCTCCTGGTAAATGCGCCGTTATAATAGTATTGCGCCATGGAACAAGCGCACCTCGTTCATCATGCTCTTAAAGGGGATGTGATATGACGCTCTGATTGGTTTATTTCACGTTATGCCCAAACCACACCTATGAATAATGAAGCTACTTCAGACCAACCCCTTTTAGATTTGCGCCAGGCGCAAGAGGCACTTATCCCGCCGGGAAAATAGCAACAGCGCCGGGATCCGCCCACAAAGTTACTTGCGCTTTGCGCTTTGACACTTGCGTTTCAGATCGTGCGCTGAGTGCAAGATTAGGGCCCATAAAGTCACTGTGCGAGATATAGTCACTGTGCGAGATAAAGTCACTGTGCGAGATAAAGTCACACTGCGAGATATAAAGTCACTGTGCGAGATAAAGTCGCTCTGCGAGATATAAAGTCACAATCGCATATATATAGGCACAATTCGAGATATAAGGTCACACTGAGAGATAAAGTCTCAATTATTAGAAACAATTGGCTCCTTAAAATGTCAAAAGTAAATGTATGCCCAGTCATAATGCTCTTCTCTATCATTTCTATCTTCTGTCATCATTCTCATCATCACACTCATCTTAATGTCGTTTTAAACATTTATGATTTTCTGTCTTGCAGAACACAAAAGACGATTTTCTGAAGAACGTTTCAACTGTTTAAATAAATATTCTCTAGTATATATAGAATATTCTTTTGTTGTCCACATTTCCTAATTTTTGTGTGAACGATCCCTTTTAAATTGAAACAGGGTTCTGTCCCTCAGACAAATTGGGTTTAAAACTTAGTTCAAGGTTTGTGTTGGACGTGTCTCGTAAACTGTTAAAACCATCAGTGATATTCACCAGCATACGCAGCACTTCACATCTAAATCAACTTTATATTTAATGGCGTTGCTTCAAAAGACGCACTAAGGTTTATATAAGATCACATATCATACTTTAAAAACAGCTCAGTCTCATGAATGAGCAAAAGTACAATCATCTACAGTTACACAATTAAACATGACACCATTCAAAGTGAAATGGAAAAATTTTCACATTGATAAATGCCAAAATACATTAATCTTCATGTACACACTCGATGACTTCAGCTGTCATAATCGGACCACTGCCAATACAGACTCCTTCTGCCCTTTCACGTGCAACTGTGGCCTACATTTGACTCCAGTAAGTTCCTGCACAGTGAGCGAAGCCATTATATAAGTAAATGATTCTGTTGACCCCGACCTCTGCCTCCCTCAATGCAGACGTTTATAGAGTCGGTAATATCACAGGGGTCAGTTTAACAGGCGAAACCAAATGCTCGGCTCGGAGACACAACTCCCTAAGATTCTGACATCATCACCAGAACTCCGGCGCCTCACGGTCGAACCCCGCAGAACCCGAAGAGATGGACAGAGATGAGAAAGAGGACTAAAAGAGGAACAAGACAGAGGGGAGGAATTATGAGCAGCACGGAAAGAATTTTCTTGAAGGGACACTTAAAACAAGAAAGAGACAGATGGGGATGTGGTGTGATAAGAGTGTGTGATAAAGAGGAAACATGAGGAAAGAAAGACAAATGAATGATGTGATATGGTACAGGGATTTATATAAAGAGATTAAAGAGAGAATGAGAGTGAGAGAAATGACCAGATGTGTAGACAGATGAAGAGGTCTTTGTCTTTTGACAGTTTAATAGAGAGATTGTAATCCTGTCACAATCTGCAGGGTAACACATTCTGTTAAAATATTTCTACATGAGCTGGAAACATACTCAATATACACATTCCTTAACACAGGGGTTTTCAAACTTTTTCCACAGACCCCCAAATACGATGATTCCCTTGAACGACCCTCTAAAATAAAAAGGCAGCTCTATATTTTAATGTATTAAGATCCACAAATAAATAAAAATAAATATGTATGAGTTACTACTAAATTATTCAACCCCCATTGCAAATCAGGTTTATTGACAAAATGTACAGACTTTCAGCTGCAATGAACAAATCAAACTAAAGTAATTGAAATAGCTCAAGACATCAAATATTTAAAGTTTCCCCAAATTCAACTGAAAATATCTGTAGTCTCAAAATTATTCAACCCCTTCATGGCAAGCATCTTTAGTACTTAGTAGAGCACCCTTTTGCTGTTATGACCTGCTGCAAACAAGATCAGAACACCAGCTTCTGGCAGAGTTTCTGAGGAATCTTAGCCCATTCCTTATGAGCAATGGCCTTCAGTTCAGTGACATTCTTGAGTTTGCGTTCTGCAACCGCTTTCTTCAAAGTTCAAGTCAGGTGACTGTGATGGCCACTGTAGAATCTTCCAGGACTTCTGCAACCAAGCCTTGGTGGAATTTAAGGTATGCTTGGGATCATTGTCCTGTACGAAGGTCAAATAACACCCAAGCTCCAGCTTCCTCACTGACGGCATGATTTTTTCTCCTGGAATTTCCTGATACTACAATGAATCCATCTTGGCTTCCACACGCTGCAGGTTTCCAGTGTCAGAGGATGCAAAGCAGCCCCAGAGCATCACCGAGCCACCAACAAGCTTAACTGTAGACACAGTGTTCATTGCAGCATATGCTTCACTCCAGACATACCACTGATCCATAGGGCCGAAAAGTTCGTTTTGTTTCATCGCTCCACAGAACAGAATCCCAAAACCTCTATGGCTTAATTGGAGCTGACTTTTCTTGTGCTTTTGGGTCAGTAGTAGTGGTGTAAGTCTTGCGTTCTGGCATGTGTTTAGTAAGTGCTTTACTGTGCAGCTGGAACCTCGGTGTCTGTTGCCACTAAGTCTTGCTGCATGTCTTCTGCAGTCACTCAAGGGTTTTTCTGAACCTGCCTTCTCAGCAGCCGTTGATAGCTTCCTTTTTCTGCCCTGTCCAGTTAGTGTAACCACTGTTCCTTTAACTTTAAACTTACGATGCCTCCAACGATGTCTATAGGAACATTTAGTGCCTTATCTATCTTTTTGTATCCCTTTCCTTGTTTGTGAAGGGTGTTTATATTCTTTTGACTTAGCCATATTTTTAACATGCAGTCAAACGTGACACTCAACAAACCTAACTAGTTCAGATATTTCATGTGTTCAAGCTCAAGCACACCTGGTGCAAATAATTAAGCCCTCGAGTAGGTGTATCAGGTGTGCTTGAGACAACATCTGTTTTGCAGATTTGTGCTGTTGTGAGGGATTCTAGGGGGTTGAATAATTTAGATAATGCAGAAGTCATTAGAAGTTGAATTTTCAGTTCAATTTGGGGAAACCACTCAAAAACATTGGCTGTGTTGAGCTATTTTAATTTATCTAATAGTTTGATTTGTTCATTGCAAACAGCTGAAAGTCTGTACATTTTGCCAATAAACCTGATTTGCAATGGGGGTTGAATAATTTAGATTACAACTGTATAAATATGTATATTACAGAAAAATGATTAAGACAGAATGTAGTCAGACTATAACTATATGTATATTATGAAATAACATAAGGATATAATATAAATATGTACACTGCCGTTAAAAGGTTTGTGATCGATAAGATACAATTTTTTTTTAAATAAATAAGTCTCTTATGCTCCCCAAGGCTGCATTTATTTGATAAAAAACAAACAAACAAACAAACAAAAAACAGTAATATTGTTAAATATTATTACAATTTAAAATATCTGTTTTCTATTTGAATATATTTTATTTATTTCTGTGATCAAAGCTGAATTTTCAGCATCATTACTCCAGTCTTCAGTGTCACATGATTCTTCAGAAATCGTTCTAATTTGCTGATTTACCAGGCGTCAGCAGGGTCATTCATTCACAGACAAGCACACACACCCACGTACACTTGCGTGCACCCATGCATACATAAAACACGTACACACATACAATAAACCAGTCATAAACACAAACAACTGCTTTTCACACCAATGAATCAGAATGAAATAATAACAATACAATTACACCACAAACAAATGCCAACATTCAGTCTTCAGACATGAGAGATACTGTATAAGCTACATAATTGATAGCAGGTTAAGGTTCAAAGGCTGTCTGTCTCTTGGCCCAAACACAAGAATTCAGGCACATTCAAAGCTAACAGCCATATCAAACCCTGCATCACGGTACACCCCATGAATCCACCTAACATGCTGCTACTTAAGTGTGTGTGAACGTCTTTATTCCATACATGGCCTGACCTGACATCAGCCAAGATAACGCAGAATATTTTCGGACGTCAGTGTGCATACGTGTGCGCTAGCAATCAGACGTTAGCATGCCAAAATGAAAGTGTCCTTGTTAACACCACCCTGTTCTTTACGTGTGTCAGTGTGAGAGTGTTTAAGAACCAAGCAAGTGTGTTAAGTTAGTTGACGTGTGTGCCGTTTCACGCAACTCTGAGAGTATGGAACCTTTGGTGGATTTTTGGACTTGTTATTGTGACCTTTGACCTCTCCCCACGTCTTTGGCTCATTCACACCAGCAGTATTGCGTTCCTCTCAGCAGCTGCATTTGGAGATTTCTCTCTAACTGTCCCTGTTTTATCGTGACTGCCCTCATGACATCATCAGTGTCATCATTATCACCACTGTTGTAGTGCAGCATTGTGGCTTCATGACCGGTTTTTACTTTTATCAGTTCTGCAAACAGGCTGCTGACTTTGTTTATCAGCTTACAGGGCTTTAATTACTCTTCCTATCAACAGGAAACTGTTCTCACAGCACAAAGGAAAAGAAACACTTGATGATTAGTTAATAACCATTTACTGCAAATAATACTACTTAAAATAATATTGTGAGAATGAAACTGCTATATAAACAAGTTTTTAAATATTTATATAATATTTATATTATGATTTAATTAATAGCTTTTCATTAAACTCCCGAACACCCTTTGGTTCCATCACGAAATGCTGACATAATGTAATATTTAATGCACTTCATGTTGTTGATAACAAAGAATGGAATATATTTTCTTTCTTTTTGTATTCATATCAATGTGGTATAAGATTGTCCTATTTAAATTAAGTTAGGCCAAAAGTAATCTAAAAGTAGTCTGATTATATTACCTTAAATGTGTGATGTAATGTTAATAACTACTAATTTCTCATGCAAGTTGGAATCACTAACTTACAAGAATTTGTAAGAGGAAAATCACATAAATATTTCTTAAATAAATATCAAATATTTATCTAGAATAAAGATTTCAATAGTTGTCCATGACCATTAATCAGTACATTATCTTATTTAGAATGAAGTCAACGTTGTGATAACTGCAGTGCATGTAACTATAGCTAATGTGTATGTGTTTTCTGTCGTTTCAAATGAGCTCTTGCAGTGAGTGTTTGTGTTTCTCTCTGTAATCAAGTGTTTCTTTTTATTGTTTCTCAGTCCCAGGTGGCTGCTGTACACTGCACTGTCATCTTGGCACAAACAAAACACAACAGAACTTCATGGGAACACCGTTGCTAAGGGTTACGTCATACAGTAATGTTAATCTCTCCATGTCTAAGTGCCCTGTGCTGAACACAGATACTGTTCTGAACTTCAGTCTATACGTTGCGTGCAGAATGTGGTAAAAACGGCAGGGTAAAGATCATCATACACAAAAGACAGCTTAAGTTTATGTTTGAAATGTATGATTAGGTTGTGATTGCATAAGCTAAAAAACTTGCAGTATTAAGACACAAAAAACTGTATGATCAAGTGAGTGAATACTGTCGACGGGCAACAAAGCAGGTTGATGTACAAAGAAATCAGCAGGGAATAATATAAAACAAGAAATTATATAATACAGAGGACCTCTGCAGTAGATACTTTTAAAATAACTGAAACTTTTGCTTTTTAAAAATTAGTTATATTAACAAAATATTACATTTCAAAGAATTTGGCACCTTTTAAGCTAGATTTTTCCTTTTTTGTAACTGACCTTAAAATCAACCATTATTTGTAATCTAGATCTAGATCATAGATCTAGATGTGGAAAAGTACACCAAGTTCAGCTAAAACAGTAAAATCCTAAACACATCAGATGATTCAAACACATCAGAGGGTTGTGATGACAAAGTCAATGTTAAGTCATAATGAGCTGGGATTTAGGCCAAAATTTAAGTCAGCATTTCCATTATGGAGATGTGTTGAGACTCCTTGCTCAAATCCCAGGGATCATGATAGCGATTAACATACACAACAAAGATGCAGGGTCAGAGGTCAGTACCAAAGGGGTTTGAGAGAAGACATCTCATCATTAACTCACTTCTGATCCGTATGTTTCAAATGTATCACACAAACACATACTTGAGTCATCCACTGCAGTTTTAGACTCAAGTTTATGAGATCATAAAGCTCCCACTTACCAAAGAGGAGAAGGTATAAAACCTGGCAGAGATCTTTTCCCACAGATCAAACAGTGACATTGTAATACTCTAAATGTGGAATAATCCCTCTCAATAGTTTGGATCAGATTTTTTAAATAAAGAAGTCACTTATGCTCACAAAGGCTGCATTTCTTTGATCAAAAATACAATAAAAAAGAACATAAAAAAACCTTAAAGTAACTATTACCTTCTATTTTTAATATAATTTAAAATGGAATGTATTCCTGTGATAGCAAAGTTGAATTTTCAACACCATTACTATCAACATGATCCTTCAGAAATCACTCTAATATGCTGATTTGCTGCTCAAGAAATTTTAATTTTTATTATCAATGTTAAATACATTTTAAATACAATGTTAAATACAAATATATTCAGGATTCTTTGATAAATATAAAGTTTATATTTACTTATATTTAGCTAAATATAATAGTTAGCAACTATTTTAAATATTTATCTTTTGTAGCATTTTAAATTATAATCACTCTTCATTGGTGTCTTTATAACCTCACACCATTTACCAATAACGAGTGTGTCTTTTAACATGTTAGCATCAAGTGTTGGTAGGACTGTTAACGCCAAAGCAAAGTCTGCATGTTTGTTCAGTGTAGCACAGTCTAGCTGCCAACCAAAATGTTTCCGAGCAAGAATTCCTCACTTCTTTCCCAAGCAAGATTCTTCCCTACATATCCATGCTTCTCCCTCACCCTCCACTCTTTTTCAGCCCCTCTTAAATTCCAGCTCTTGTCAGAAAATGCTTAATTTGCATGACAAGTCCTCTTGTGGTTCATTCCAAGAATGTTGGCACAGACAAAAAAACCCATCCTTATTCACCCTTACTCATTGGTCTCGTTCCTTCCCTCTCTCGCTCTATGTCACAGAACATGCATCAATGATTCTTCACGTGAACTATGTTCTGATATTCTTCCTTTTGAGGACATTTCCAACCGTGGCAGACTACGCCTGGACATTTTGTACAAACAAACACACCAATAATGCATCGCTACGCTGTTCCGTCTCATTAGCATTTGAAGAAACATTGTAAACAAGGAGAGTACCAGGTGTTCAGGGATTTACAACACAGTCGAAAGGCTCTTCAAACACAGTACACACCATTCAAAAGTTTAGGGTCAGTACTTGTTTTTTTGTTTATTTTGTTTTAAAGAAATTGGCACTTTAAGTCAGCAAGGATGCATTACAGTGATTAAAATTGATAGTAAAGAAATGTATAATGTTACAAAATATTACTATAAATACTGATCTTTTGAACTTTCCATTCATCAAAAGAACTTCTGAAAAAAAGGTCAGTTTCCACAAAAACATTAAGCAAAACTTTTTTTCAACATTGATAATAATAAGAAATGTTTCTTGAGCAGCACATCAGCATAGAATGATTACTTAAGGATCATGTGACACTGAAGACTGGAGTAATGATGCTGAAAACTCAGCTGTCATATATTAAACAGAAAACAGTTCTTTTAAATGGTAATAATATTTTTCACAATATTACTTTTTTACTTTATTTTAACACATAAATGCAGCCTTGGTGAACATAAGAGACTTCTTTCAAAAATCGTACCCAAACCGGTAACAAGATGAATTGTTATTTCTGTTTAAACGTTTTTAGCTTAATTTCATATTCATTCACAATCTTTCTCTCTTCCTCTTGAGAGTGGGGTGAAGGGGGAATGCTGGCACGCAAAGCTGTGCTTATTATTCAGAGTGACTGCAAGGGGCATTTTTAAAAGTACGAGGGAGGATCTCCTGCTAAGATCTGGCAACCTCATCAAAGAGCATGCCCAAGGGAAACAAGTGATAAAATGTGAAAGAGCCATTAACCAGAGAAGTAATGAATACACACACATGCTCACACTCATTGCGAAGCTGCTCCCATGGGTGAACATAACTTCCACATCACTTTGTTTCCAATTAGTTTTATTATAATGAGAACCTTGTCCTCCCGCTGTGTGTGTGTGTGTGTTTGTGTGTGACTCATGGTGTTTGTTATACGCTGTATTTGTTTACCCTTTGCACAACAAATTCTTGCAAAATGTTCCTTAAAAATATCAACATGCGTATTGTGGAGCATCAGCATGCACACATGCTCACGGACAAGTGATATTTGTTTGCCAACAGAATCCTGCAGTCATGTTGACAATTATGCATGTCTTTTTGGCAAATACCATTTATGATCCATTACAAAAGATGACGTTAACAACAGTGTAGATAACAGGAATGACAAACAAAGCCAAGCACGTAATTGTGACAATAACCCAGACTCAAAAAGAAACATTATTAACTACAAATTCAGTACAATTATGTAATCAGTTTTATGTTAAACTGAATGCAATCTAGTTATAATTGTACATTTAAACATATTATTTATTTAAATAATTTATATGGATAAATGTGCTCAATTGTACATTTGTGTGGTTATAGTTTGCAAGGCAATTTGATGGAGACTGCCTATTATGTGCACACACATATATAGTTCCTTTAAATGCATTTTAGGAAGTCTCTGATTATAAAAGTCATGATGTTTTTGCATTTGGGGGCTGAATTTAAGAGAACTGTTCCAACATTGCATCTCTGGGCTTTTCAAAACTGTACCTGTCCAAATTTTAGAATAGAAATAGTTAGAAATTTTAGAAAAATAGTTTAGAATATATGTATTTTTGATATTCTTACATTCAAAGCTTCCCAGCAAGTTAGGAGGCTGAAATTTGGGTATGTTCATCTCAGCACTGTAACCTCTGTAACTCTCTAAAGTTTCACAATCCTAAAATATTCCTACACCTTACTGACACCCTTTAAATGACCTTAAAATGCATATTGAGAGGCCTACCTACAGTGAGATATACATTGAATATCATTTTAAGTATTTTTCTATAATTTACTGAATAAACTGTTTTACTTGTTTTAATTGACTTTTTTCCACCACTAACACACGATTGCATTTCTGGAACATCTAGAAAAACTGTCTCATATTTATACAGGCTTATATGTCCACCCAAGAAGAGGAATCTTCCCAGGCGGACACTGATCACTAATAAATAAATGAGTAAATGAAGAATGAAATGAAAATGAAGAATATAAAATAATTTATATCAAAGTGACTGTGTTACATCTCCAGACTGTACTGCCATAAAGGCAATACTAATGAACAGAAGTGAGATTATGTGGAGGACGGACACACACACACACACACACACACACACACACACACACACACACACATGTCTGGTTCGCTATCTTTGTGGGGACTCTCCATAGGCGTAATGGTTTTTATAGTGTACAAACTGTATTTTCTGTCCCCTTACACTGCCCCTGTCCCTAAACCATCACAGGAGACATTCTGCATTTTTACATTTTCAAAAAACATACTTAGAGTGATTTATACGCTGTTCTCCTCATGGGGACCGCTGACTGGTCCCCACAATGTAGGTGATTTCAGGTTTTACTATAGTTGTGGGGACATTTGGTCCCCACAATGTAATATAAACACGAGCACACATACACACACACACACACACACACACACACACACACACACACACACACACACATACACACACACACCTCTGAGAGTATTCTGCGTTTCATTCCTTAGATGCATAAATCTACAGAGGCACATCTATCAGCCTGGGCACTATTTACCTCTCTGCCAAACCCAATGTTTACCTTACGCCTTGCCTCTCCAGTCTCCACACCTGCAAATGATTGGGACTAATGGTTTAATTTAAAGAATGTGAAGAGGGAAGATATACTCCACTCTACTAGAGATGGTGTCACCCGGTCACTATCTTGAGTTCAGCACGGATCACTAAAAGACAAATCGAGGAGGAAGTCAGCCACACTGACTTCCTGTTAAGACCGATTTCACAAAAACATCTTTTTTTTGTCTTAAGGAAATTGTCCATTAGATTTACATTGCACTGCATAGCCTGTATTATATATCCTCACTGACACACAGAAGAAAGGCATTGAGTTTGGATCAGTCAGACAGACACGGAACAATTATGTTGCACAGTAAGTATGAATGTTTAATGCGCAACACTTAAAGGGAGATGCATTAGCTTACTGACTCAAAATGATGTCAGTCAGCTCTAATGTAGTCAGACTGGAGCTTGACACATGCTGATGATGTCATTTACGGGTTCAGTAGATGCAAAAGAAAACTGGCGCTGTTTCGACAGACACGATTTGATGTCAAAAGGGTGCGTGCGAAAGTCTTCACACCCATGACTAAGAAGTGATGTGAACTATGAATGAATAATGCACATAAAAGGTAACATTTGATATTCACGTCAGCCAGTAGACATTATAAATATAGTAATTATTAACATGACATAAATATATAGTGTACTCAATGCAAAGACCTGATTATTGAATTATTGAATGTTATATAAATGGAATGTCCCTTCAACGTGATTCAATGCCATTTGACCATCAAGGAGAAAATCAAGTTAAGACAGAGGCAAGAATATGCATGTCTGATTCAGACATTAGATGCAATAGATACTTTCAGGAACTCTTAATTCACCATTTAAGATGGAAACTAGAGACATAATCTATTTAGTCAGTCACAATTTCCATTTTACACAATATGTGTAAAGAAACTGCATCGTGAGATCAAAAATCTAACTCCTAATGGACAGTAAAAACCTTTTTTATTTAATTCAGTACTCTCATTTTGTTGCCCGGTAAAGATATCCAGTATCATTCTTAAAATAACAAAATAAATCTATTAAAATTGCATATTTATTGTTTAAAACAGATCAATATATTTTCATAAATTGGAAAATTGCTCCCATTTTCTACTTCTTGGTTATTGTAGAAAAACATAAGTGTTAGTATTTTCCAAAGGGATCTGAAAGAAATTCCTGTCTCCCTCATGTCTCCAGAAACTTCCCTCTCTAACTTTAACCCATACGTACTGCAAAAAACTCATGTATGTCTCAATAAATATAACCCTGGGTTATGTAACACCTGTATGTAATCATTACAGTATTTATACCAGGGGTCTCTGTAGTGTCTACGAGAAGAAAGTTTCTGAGAAAATAAACTATATCTGGTCTTGCACAATCTAACTCAAACTTGAGACGCAACACTCCCACCTAGGGGCCAAAAACACACCGTCAGTAAATCTTAGAAAAATGGCAGGTCACATGCTACGGTAAACCTGATTTAAATCTTTGTTGATCCTGGAACAACATTTCAATCAATCAATCAATCAGATTTGAGGTACAAGTTTAAAGTTTATGTCAAGTTTTGGCTTACAACCAGGGTTAGGCGCTTACAATCAGTGTTATTCACCTATCATTTGATTTCACTCTGATTTTAGGGGAAAATTATGGGTATGGTTAGCTTTAGGGTAGGGATAAATATTCGGACAGGAATGTTGTTCTAGGAATAACAAAATATGTTGACCCAGGAACATTACTTACAGTCTTACTTGGCAAAATCACTGTGACCCACATGCTACATCTCCCTGTAGAGCTTTTCTCTGTGCTCTCTCTCTCTCTTTCCGACATCTACATATTCCCTAAGAAGGTGTAGAAAGGTGGTGAAAGTAAAGCCATATGGAAAGTGTCAAGTCATGGCATGGATAGCATTCCAGAGCCTGGCTCCTCCATGCCGACCAAAGGGCTATTTATATTGACAGGATGAGGCCCGGTTGCAGTGGCAGAGGGAGACGGACGAGGCTTTGCATTTCCAGTGTGCAACCACTACGTCCCTGGAGTCCAACTGTATCTCTGTCCCCTTTCATTATGCAACCCTACGTGGGCTGAAATCCCATTTCACTGTTGCCACTCTCTAGTTCGACATTGAACCTCCTGTTGCTGGGGTGTAAAAGAGTGTGTGCTGCTATGCAGATCGGAAAACACTGAGCTCTGTGTTAATGCACTCAGACAAACAGAACATCGAACATCTGATGTCAGGCTAAAAACCTATTTATTTATTTTTGTTTGAAAATTCAACACTGCTTTTTTTATATACTGGGTTAAATTATTTTGATACTTTTCCCTTCAATTCATAAGTTCTATAATAGCAACTGGTAAATTGCAGGCTGAAATGACTAACTTTCCTTGCTGGTCAAGACTGGTTTATACTGGTTAGATCTGGATTAATGGTATTCTAGCTGGTGAACTATGCTGTTTGACAACAAAATATACAGTAGGCCTGTTTCATGCCACACATGTGTAAACAATGCATAATCAGACCAAATTAACAGATTGCAGCATTCATACTGCCCATGTAAGCAGCCTGAAAATATGGTGAAAATGCACTATAAACCTATTTATCAACAAAATCTTTTGGGAAAAAAAAGGCTTTTATGAGGCAACATAAAAAACCTGGAGTGTAAGCCTACTACTCACCCATTCAAAAAAAAAAAAAAAGTTTAGCCACACAAACAGTACTTTCTGTTTGGTAAATCTGACTGAATTCAGGTGATATAAGTAGTTTAAAACTACTACTTTGGTATTTTGGTTACTCTTCTGTTACTATTTGGATATGTAATGCTTCTCCTCATGTTATTTAAAGGGGTGGTTGATTATAATTTCACTTTTCTAACTTTAGTTAGTGTGTAATGTTGCTGTTTGAGCATAAACAACATCTGCAAAGTTACATGCTCAAAGTTGAAAGAAAAGGGATATTTTATAAAAAAAATACCAAAATGTTTTTGCTCACCTTCAAAAGTGACAACTTTAACGTGCTATATAAAAATATCTGTGGGATATTTTGAGCTAAACCTTCACATACACACTCTGGGCACATCAGAGATTTATTTTACATCTTGTGAAAAGGGCATTATACCACCCCTTTAAATTTCACAATGAAGTTAATCATGGGTCAAGTTAATATTTTCAATTACTCAGTCATCATAACCATTTACTTCCATGGTATTTTTTTCCATATTATGGAAGTCAATGGGTGCCGTCAACTGCCTAGTTACCAACATTATTTAAAATATCTTCTTTTGTGTTCAGCAGAAGAAAGAAACTCGTACAGGTTTGGAACAACTTGAGGGTGAGTAAATAATGACAACATTTTCATTTTGGGGTGAACTAACGCTCCCTTTAAAAGAAACACAGAATGTACAGTATATCACATTTTCTATTTAAAGTTTTCAGTGTTTTTGAGTGTAGATTGTGGACAGTGGAAACACCACCTCCACCAACAGCCTTACATGCCAGTAAAAACAATGGCAATAGACATCACATTAAAGAAAGCATCTGACTGATAGCGACTGGTAGTTCTTAGAATATTTCCTCAGTGTTATCAGTGGAGTGGGGAGATCAGCTCTAATGAAAATCGCTTTTTAAAACCACTCAGGTGTTCAGTTACACTTTTAATTTAAAGAGAGGGATATGGGTAGCAGATTCACAAATGAGTTCACAGACCTCATCACTTCTTTGCAATAACACACTGCGCTCCAAAACAACATTAATTACTAGAATGAGAGTGTCTGCTAAATGCAAGTAAACAACCCCACTCAAACAGCAGCTGTACCAACATGATTCCTAAGGTGGGTAATGGGACCACACAGACATTCTGTGATCTGTTTGCTATCACTAATTTCTATGCCCACACGATGTGGGTAGTTGCACCATCAAGAGTATCTCTGAAATATATGTACACACACACATATGCATGCTGTCTTAAATTATCTCAAGCCCATGATTCTGTTCACTGATCAGTGCCAGCATCTCAATAATGTGTGCACTTAAAGCATATAGGTATATTCTGATCATTTAAAAAACTTGCAATGGCCAAAATTGGGAAAACAAAAGTTGATAGATCTAATCTAATATGATAACTAAGGTGTTTAGACCATCAACAAATATATGGCAAATTGCCAAGTGGACTTAAATTTAGAGTATAACCTTTGATGAGATTATGTTCAGTGTCAGCTCTGATCCCACTGATTAAGACTTCAATCCCACCAAAGGAAGTCAAAACAAAAGTTTAGGGGACTGGGGGTCTTATATATTGTTTTATGATACATCTACACAATAAAAGTATTGTCATTATCACTTTAGTTTTACACAGCACAAATATATTATCAACATTTGCATTGCACGACAAACATCAATAACCTTAACCGTAATCTCGAAAATTACTAGAAGTTCTATTTAAAAGTCGATTCTCCTTATAATAATTATATAATTCGCACACTTCCTTTGTGTTTCTTTGGAACATTTGCAGGGATCGTTCTAAGATTCCACAGTACTGAGGAGTCCCCTCCTTGCAGGAGGACTGAGTCTGGCGTCGCACCAAGGCTTGCAGCGGTATCACTAAAAATAGCATCTGTTTGTTTGTTAACTTTCCAGTACTGGCATAAAAAAAATATTCCCAATGTCTGCTTTCATGAATCTATTAAATACATTCAAGAAAACAGCACAACCCAATGCTAGCAGGTACTGGCAATACCCGAGTAACATAAATAATGGTTTTCATACCTGACTAGTGGAAGGGGGTTTCCAGTGACCCGGCATTCCAGGCGGATAGGACTTCCTTCTGCTACTTCCTGGCTCTTCAGTTTCTGGGTGAAGTGTGGAGGAGCCATGGGTCCATCTAGATTAACACCTCGTCCCTGATGCTCCTCTGACCCAACATCAACTCGGCTCTGCTGCACGCCTTCCTGCTTGGGCTCAGATGAAGATGAAGAGGATGAAGGTGGCTGAGCCTGCTGCATGGCCAGCCGGTGGCTCCTTGGAGACAAGTAGCCACTGTCAGGTGAGGAGGAGTCTTCATCAACTTTCTGCTCCACACGTGTGGAGCCTTTGAAGATGGAGGAGAGCTCCTCAATGAAGGTAGCAGCTCGGCTGCAGAACTCAGTAGCTGAAGCAGCTCGTTCGTTGAGCTCCAGGCCTCCGTGGACCAGCCGGGGCCGGTCCTGCTTATATACTGGCGTGATTGTTTTTTGGCAGATGAACTTTTCGGGCGATTCAGGAGCAGTGCAGGGCTGGTTAGGCCTGCTGAGCGGCATGCTCTGATTGGATGTAACTTTGTCAGATGTGGCGTCAGCTGATTGAGATGTTGAATCTTGGAGAGCGGGGTCTTTGGTTTCTGAGTAAAGGGGCAGGTGCTCTGTGGAAACGGGTGGTTCATCTAGGTCATTTGGGTCACCTGCGTCACTCATGGCCTCTCGAGCGAGGTCCAGACTGAAGTTCATCTCGTCCTGGCTCAGAAAAGCAGAAAGTTCTGGAAAGTCCCCATCCCCACTTTCCAGCTCAGTTACTGAGTCCATGTAAACCTCACCATCAAGAGATGGCACTGAAAGTACGCCCCCATCCCCCTCGAAGGTCACGCCCCCTGGAGGACACGCCTCTTTCATCAGCAGAGAGAGGGGGAGTGTGTCATTCCAACTCCTGTCCTGCATCCTGCAATACAGAAATCCATAAAAAGACAGGTGGGAAAAAAAAAACATCGCAGACCCTCTTATTTATGTTTTTATAAAAATACATTTATCAGGAATATCAGAATCATAGTACCTGAAGATGAGCAATTTCTGTGTTATACGCCATATTCATGCACTCAGATTAGTGTAAACACACTCACACCAGAGATGGATCACGGGCAGTTGTCGTATGATGACTCAGGCTGGCATACTTTGAGCACAGCTGTCCGGCATTAACAAGGCATGAGTGCCATTTAACATTGATGCTGCCTTTATCTTGTTTATTCCCTCGTCTATTATGTACTCTTTACTGTCCTCATCTCAATCTATATTTCCAGTGACTTCTGAAGACAACCCGACACTGTACATTTTTGGTCTCAATAATCTGACACATTAAATAAAAATTAGCATGCACAGTAGCTACTGTTTAAAACTTTGATCAGTAAGTTTTTATTTCTTGATAAACTGCTATGTTGCTACAAAAAAGTATTTCAAATAAATGCTGTTCTTTTGAACTTTCTATTCTTAAAGATGGAGCAGAAGAAGAAGAAGAAGAAATGTTTCTTGAGTATTAAATCAGCATATTAGAAAGATTTCTGTGACACTGAAGACTGGAGTAATGCTGAAAATTCAGCTTTGCCATCAAATGAATTAATTACATTGTAAAATATATTAAAATAGAAAACAGCTATTTTAAATTGTAATAACATTTCATAAAATTATTGTTTTTCTCTATTTTTGACTAAATAATTGCAGGCTTGGTAAGCATAAGAGACTTATGCTTCAAACTAATTTTGAACAGTATTTTTATATAATAAAAAATAATGACATTAAATACATGCATGCTACATTTTTATATAAATGTAAAAAATAGCATGTGTATGATGGAACCTTATTAGGTTTCATAAAAGGCAAGTTCATAAGGAGCCTCATAAAGCCATGTCTAATAATCTATTGATCTATTAATAATCTATAAGAATCTAACAGATTCTTGAGTAAATATAAGTGAATTTTGAGCAAATATTTACAGACTATAATGTTTGTTTATTGCTATTAATTAAGTCATAAGTTGAAAAAAAAAACCCATTTATAAATACATTTATTTTCAATCAATTTCATAAATGCATTTTTTCACTATCAATCGCCCAAATACACGCACTGGATTGTGGGATATCATAGTCATCGAGGGATGCACTATGCTGCCTTCAAAGCCCAACCTCATAAGGGATCTTAATAGACAGAATGGTATGCAACAGGTAAACTTATTAAACGCACTAGCATCTTGAACTTTACTCTCAAGTACAGTTGTTATAGATGATCCATAAATGTAAACTAATGTTTTATTACCTAAAGAAAAAGGTTTTGTTTTAATGTATTATTGGCTGCTTCATGACCCTATTGTGGATTTGTGTTTTGTGGAAAAACACCTTCGAATCCGACAGAGAATGATTGCATCCTCAATAACCTGTGGAGAGGATCCTTCGCCATAATTCAGGGAAAGTGTTTGGTCTGACATACCACACATTGGTGAAACATTAATATGAGACAGTGTCTGCAGCATAGCGAAACCCTTCAACCAACAGATCAGGTCTCTGAGAAAACACACCTCAGCTCTGAATACGTGCAGGGGAACTGGCCAATGTGTGTTAACACTTCATGCACATGTCTGAGACACGTTAATGTGTTCCTGCTAACTTTATGACTACTTTTCTACTGTAAATGCTTGTTTGTACATGTATATTTATTATTTATGGTCTATTAATTTATGACATAAAGTGCTTTATTTCAATCATGTCTTCAGGTTTTGTTAAAGTCGGCTTTGTTTACACAATGTTCACATAAAGTGACCAGGTGTTGTATGTAAAGGTGTGCGGGCATGTGTGTATATGAAGAGACATGACAGTGTGACTTTCTCTCCATCATGGCGTCCTGAAGGCCAGCTGTTGTTATTTTTAATCCTCAAGGGCTGCATTTCACAGCAGCAACCACCTCCCCACCAAGAGTCCTTTTTTACACATAAGCACACACATGTTGCTTCTGTATTATTCATGTGGAAATTATGGCATCTTTCTTCTGTACTGTTGAATTATAGATAGCGGAATATAAATGTGACAAGCCAAACAATTGTGAAAGCCAAGACTGACAGACTGACATGCTTGATTTTCCATCTCTGACGCGAGCAGGTTATGCACTTTATCCGAATCATTTGTAAAAGTGCTGAAGTATTAATCTGATGCCGGACGACACTGAATGAAATACTAAACTGAATGTTAAGCTGAAACCAAATAGCGCAGGTGATCATTCATTTGAGAACTGTTCTGAATCTAATTATATCATACTATAATTTGTTGTTTTGTAGCAGAAGGAAAATTATTCACATTGGATCTTATACTTACAGTCAATGACATTATATATAAACAACATCAACAAACAAACAAAAAAAAAACAGCCATTTACCTTAAGTCAGTTTCTGGAAATATCTGTCCCCGTCAGAGGGTTCCAGTTTTCCTCAATGTCAGAAAATGAGAAAAGATGTCTCCTTTCCTCAAGGAGTTGTAGGTCTTTTCTCTGTCCTAATTTTCTTTTGTCTTGTTTTACTGAGTGCTCTGATGTGAGCCGGTTAGAGTGGCTGGAGAGTGGCCTGCTGTCCCATCTGTCTCGGGCCCTGACGCTTACTGAGTACCGCTAATTTTGGACCCTAGCTCAGGTTACACAGCAAGAGAGAGAGAGAGACACAGTGAGTGAGAGAGAGAGAGAGAGAGAGAGAGAGAGAGAGAGAGAGAGAGAGAGAGAGAGAGAGAGAGAGAGAGAGAGAGAGAGAGCTCTGGGTTGTGTAGCATCCATGTGCCCACACCACATCAAAGACACACATACATCATTTTCATATCCACAAAGGCATGTAAATGCATTTTGCAGACATACACTTGACTGTTCGGTTAAAAACAAGCCACCAAAGCACTGAAATATGCAAACCTACCGCACAGGTAAAATAGCAAATAAATTAATTTAATTTCTCAAAATATATTTGTTATTGTCTGCTTATGTAGTATCATCTGTCCAAGAAACTTAGTAGACATAATGAGTGTGCATGTAAATGTGTAACTCTTTCGTAGTGCACTAATAATTTTATATAAAAGTACTATGACGCTTTGAGTAATATTCATTTACAAATTCATTTTAGTACGGAGACATGACACTTTCAGAACCAATGTGTGCCAGTCACTAAAGACTCTAAATTTAACCTTATATCAATAGCTCAGTCCCTAAATATACTGTTATCCCAATAGGACACCCTGCCATTAACAGATAACTTTATATAGGAACGAGGACACAACAAAAACTGCAACAAAGTTGATGATAAGACAACTTGATGATACAGCAAGATAAGCAGCTTCATGTTTTGTTTTTTGGATTTGAGACACACTTTCTGGCTGACTAAGATGGAAATTTAACCACTTTTATAGTTATTTTTGAAGCCTGAAAGCTCCCGTTAAAAAAAAACAACCAGGATTGTAATTTCTCCTTTAGTGTTTGAAGGAAGAAATAAATTAATTCAGCTATGGAATGACATGAGGGTGAGTAAATGATGACAGATTTTTCTATTTCTTTAACATGTAAAAATGAGAGCCTCTTCGTGGTTTAAGAGAGGTGTTTGAGACGGACGGCAGATGTGGCCGAGAGTGTTGCTGTGGGAATCTATTTCAAGACACTTATCACATTCACTTCATAAACACTGACAGCGCAGAGCTATTCACGTTTCCCAACAATCCATGCACTGATGATTACAGTTGAGCCTCAATGACAGGGACAAAAAGGTCTGTCACAGCGCAAACATATAGACCACTGACTGATTCAATACTACAGTCTCAATCAGCTGAGTATCTTGGAGTGAATAAATGAGTGAAAGATTATACTGGAAAGTTTGTTATCCTGTTTCATTTTTTCTTTTTGTTAAATGAAGGACACATAAAAAGGTTGGAAATGTTTCTCTAATTTGCACACTAACGGCATCTCCTTATGGACAGCAAAAGATCTTGTCCATACTGTAGCTTTTTTAGGCCAAGAGGCAATCGCTTAGACAGTAGTGACATGCAAATTACTTACACAAACTATTTCACAGACATAAAACAAAGAAGATATCCCAGCAGTTCATCTAGTTTAATACTACAAGTGTATCCAAACAAAAATATACAAATTAGATTTGATGTCACTAACCTGGTAAACTTTAGTGAATCCAGAGATGATTCCATTTTCAATGGCACTTGCTGTCAACCATGACTTTGCTGACAAGACTTTGTTTAAAGTCAGATTGTTAAAAAACACCACCAACAACAACACCATCCTGTTGCTCTATAAAAAATGCATAAAATTAACCATACTAAAGAAGAGCTCCCTCATGCTTTGCATGCAATAAGCAGAAAGATGAATGTGATCATTTATGTTTCGGCCTTTTTTGGGCCTGAAATGACTGATACAAGCTTTAAACCAAATACCAACCCCACCCTTTTTCATATTATTCTTGTGCACAAGGACAATGCAAATCATACTGGGAATTGGTGAGCTCCTGTCCTGTTTTAGCAATACTGTGTCAACAAAACACAAATGGATTAGCCTAAGTAACTTTCTATGTTTTTTTTCTGATAAATAAGTTGTTCGCATGTAACATAATTCATATTTAATATGAAATATGTTAGGATTAAAAATCCAGATATGTGGAATCTATATATTTATTTTTGTGGTTAAATTGAACCGAATACGTAGGCATGGTTGACAGGTTTCGTGATTTTCAACCTGGTTATCCACCTTATTTTTTAGGTAAGAGCAGGCGCCAGGCGCGGCCTTGTATGTGTCTGGCTTCCGGTGTCATTTGCTTCCATTTATTTTTAGCTGTACAAAACGATGCAGCTTGATATTGTAAACCGGTATTTCTTAACACATTATTTTAATGTATTATCTTAATTAAACAAGCTGGTTTGTAGCGAACACAGTTTTACAGTTTCCTGCACTTTGATATATTCTTCTTGTTATAAATCGGAAGTATCGCACACGTTTCGCGTTTTTTAAATGTATTTTGGCCCATTGGCTTTTCCGTAGTCATCATTTCATTGGCGGGTCAGAATCATGTTTCATTGGTCGCACAGCCATACTCTATCGTGAGGTTTATGAATATGAATCTGGTTACGGTACAAATAAGAATATATTAATGTAATAAATCATTTTCTCTACACGTTTGAAAGGAATTTAAAAGAAGAGCTGGATTGCGGAGTTTATCGTTTGTCGTCGTTTATCTAGTAAGTGCGTGAAGTCTTAAAATCAGGCTAATGTTGTGGAGCATTTGTGGAATAGCACTCCAGTTAACTACTTTATGCCATAAAGGGCTAGTGCATGAAAAGTTTCAGTTTACTATAGAATAATCTGCGTTCATCATAACTGCTGTCACTCATGTCCAGCAGCAGATGACAGAAGTCTGCGGTCCTCGTCTGATCAGCTCTGTTTGTTCTAGACAGTTTTTTCCGCAGGGTTCAACAATGCCTGCTTTTCGCCAGGTCGGGGAGAAACAGCTCCCCAACCCTATTCTGTACATGGCCTGGTCTCCTAAGAGAGATCTTATAGCCCTGGCTAACACTGCAGGAGAGGTTAGATCTTTTATAGACTTACACATACCTGTCTTCAGTTAAACCATACTGTTAATGTCAATAGATCCTGTATAGACCTTATTCACAGCAGCGCCATCTTTGATTTTTAACAGGAATGAAAGCGAGGCTGTGAGGGATAGACATTCATCTCTTCAGTGGGTTGTACTGCTATTAAATGTGTTTGTGGATTGTTCTGCTGACGAAACCATGCAAAAATATGTTTCTGAGAAATTCCAGTAGACCAAAAAATCCAGACAATATGATCTGTTTAAAATTATAAGTGATCTAGGAGCTTTATACAGCTTTTTACAGCGGATCCCATTGAAAACAGTAAGTCTATCCCTCACAGCCTCACTTTCATACCTGTCATGGCGCTGGTCTGAATAAGGTCTATTGGGGGTTCATTAGACTATTCTGTCATTACAGCTTCTCTTGCATCGGCTTGCCAACTTTCAGCGGGTGTGGAGTTTACCGCCCAATGAGAACACCGGAAAAGAGATCACATCACTGGCCTGGAGACCTGATGGGAAAAGTAAACTCAAATAGTATTTCTATGCCTGATTCGTCTTAGTTTTATTACTTGAAATACAATAAACGTTCACTGAAATAAAATATTATATATATACATATAATTAACTATGACAAGAACACAATAAAATTACTAACTGAAATGGAAAAAGGTTTACTTTAAAATATATGTACTGAAGTGCAATTTACTCATGAATACAGCATTCATATAATTTATTCGTCTTAATGTACACTTTTTTTATATTGCCAATTTGCTATATAGTATTATGCTGCTGCTGATTCATTGCAGAACCCAATCTTTAAATACATTTTTAATGTCCTGTTGTTTGCAGGAATAAATACAACATGAAGAAAATAAAATAAATGCCTGCCACATTCTGAAGTATAAATAAGCTACCATTGTCCCGTTAAATGATAAGTAACAATGGATTGTTGTCTGCAGTCCTGGCATTCAGTGTGGGAGACACAAAGCAGGTGGTTCTGTGTGATGCAGAGAAGGCAGAAATCCTCCACCTGTTCCCTGTGGATTACCCGGTGTCCTGCATGCACTGGATGGAGGTGCAGGATGACAGCAGGTGTGACTTTTTACATGGAGAGGATCCATTTTCTCTCTATTGATTGCTTGGTTTAATCCATTTTTTTTTCTCTAGCACATTGTCTTTATTCAGCGAGTCTGAAGATGAGTCCAGCCGTTTCCTTCCAAAGTTACCCACTTTACCTAAGAGGTGAGACTCTGAGCTGCTTCACACATTAAGCAAAGCTTTGGTTTTTCTAGCACAGGGCTGAATGAGAAGTGCTTGGGTCACTCCTTTGTTTTTATATTTTCTAATTGTTTTTATGGCCATTTTCCTTTGTGCTGTGTTTGTGTTCAGCTACAGCACCACATCAAAGATATTTAGGTAAGACGACATTTTATGTGCTTGATATGCTTATTATTTGTCTTTTTCTTTGTCATACTTTTTTGATTGGTCATCTGCGTGGGGCATGTGCTAATGTGTGCCCACTCTGGTTTGTTCTTATGTGTTATTTTGTCTCTTGCAGTGAAGAGAAATCAGATGAAGTCACAAACCTTTTGGGGGAAGTGAGGTCAGTGTTGTAGGCTTTTGACCTGATTGGTTAAGCTTGTTGTATTGTGATTGATGTGTGACGTTTATTTGCAGACTTAATGTCTTGGTGGTGGGAGGACCATCTGGATTTGTCGAGCTGTATGCGTATGGACTGTATAAGATCGCCACGCTGAGTGGAGTAAGATATAAAACCTCAAATACGCTTTCATTTTGACCTCACACATATTTTTTTCTTTTCATTTATGGTATTTCTTAATTAGCTTTATATATCAACAATAGAAGTCTATTGAATGCATTTAGAAAGCCAAGTAAATGTGTGTATTTGTGTTACAGTATTTTATGTCTGCTTCAGATCTCAGGGACGTGCCGTAGTCTTGGACTGTCTAGTGACCTCAAGTCCCTCTCTGTTATTACGGAGATAAGATCCACTGAAGACAACCCTGAGATACAATACATACAGGTAAAGACTGAAAAATGCAGATTAAAATCTTGTCATTTCTTGTATTGTCATTGTCAGCACTGTGCTTCTTGACAAATAAAAGTGTCCATGATAAAAATAAAAATAAAATCATTTAAAAATCCAAATTCTTATGACTCAAGTCCATGTAAAATGTGCGGTCATTCCGTGACCTGACCATCATTCACCGTATTTATAAGTTGTAACTTTTATAACTCTTTGTATTGTCTGTGTGTGTGTGTGTGTGTATGAGTTTTTATATGTATGTGTTTGTGTGGTTTAAGTATTCCATACGTTACTATACTTCACACAAGTGTAGTTTTAACAGAATTTTGTGATCTTGTTGGGACTTTTTCAGTTTTCATGAGGAAAAAAGCTTATAAATCATAATACATGATGTTTTTTCCCCCTACGCACTTGTGTGATGGTAAATGTTAGGGTAAGGGACTAGGGATTGCATTATACCAAAGAATGTTCTAAGACAGTCATACAAACGTGTGTGCGTGTGTGTGTGTGTGGGTCTGTATAGGTGTGGGTGTGGGTGTGTGCACAGTCTATACATGCTGAAACAATAACTCCAGCAAATAGCCTCTTTGTAATTATTTAAGTATTATATGTGTATGTAACTGCTATTTATTTAAAGCTGATGAGACCATAGTCAGTTTGCAAGTAAACAAAGTGCAAACAGGTTTAGTCACAGTTGAATGACAGCTGTCAGGTTATGTGTGGCGTCTCTGCATTTAGAGTGATATCAGTGTATTGACTGTATTGCAGCTGGACACTGGGCTGCTGTCTTCCTGTCTGCCTGAGTTGACCAAGATGGCACGCAAGTTTACGCACATTTCCACACTGCTACAGGTGAGCGTCTTACTTATAGAAGCACCTGTGTTTTACTATCTTTATGCTCACAGAGTATCTTTCATTCTCTTTCTCTGTTGTTTAGTATTTGCGTCTCTCTCTCACCTGTATGTGTGAAGCATGGGAGGACATTCTTATGCAGATGGATCTCCGCCTGACTAAGTTTGTCCAAGTAAGAGCTCATCACATGCCAGCCAGTCACAAACAAGCACATATAAGACATCTGATTCGATGGCATTAATTATACGCTTCATCCTGAAAATACATATAAATTAAAGAATGGACTGTGATCCATGGAAGCCATTGTTTGTTGTTTCTTAGAGTTTTAGAAATGATAGTTTGTTTTTTTACAGGAAAAGAACACAAGCACTCAGGTTCAGGATGAGTTCCTGGAGCTACTGTTATGGGGCCATGCAAGGTACACACAATTCATAAATGAGTCACACTAGGTTTTTCAACGGCCCATATTGCCATACCACTGTGGTCATAGTGGTGGCAAATTAAAGTTTCTTAGCTTATTTCATATTTCTTATTGAGTAATGCTTGTAAAATTGTACATTACAATTGTAAAAACATGAAATATATTTAACGCATTATATAATATGTATAAATAATTAACATTTGTATCATATTATTATGATGTAATTTTGATATGAAATATAATTAAGATCTTATATAGATATATTCTTTAGATTGTTTTGCATGCAAGATTTTATTTACTCATGCATGTGTTTACTCTAAATGGCCAACAGGGGGCAACATATGTTCGCAAATTTATAACTACAGATGATGACATGACAAATGATCACTATTGTAGAACTGAATATATCAAGATTCCTTTTTCCCCTTTAGCCCTGAACTTCAGGCTCTTCTCATGAATCAACTCACTGTCAAGGTAAATCTACCTGGAATTAGATTAACTTCATTAGTTATCTTACTGTTATTAGCGCAATTCTTATCAACTTAATTCATTATTACTGTTTGCTTTTTTTAACCTCTCAGGGCCTAAAGATGTTGGGTCAGTCCATTGATTCTTCATATTCCAGCATCCAGAAACTTGTTATCAGTCACTTGCAGAGGTGCGTATTATTCACCAGATAGAGAATGTTACTGAGCGGCCTTTGCATTGAGTGTTTGCTGTCCACACAGTGGTTCTGAGGCGCTGCTGTATCATCTGAGCGAGGTCAAAGGAATGGCGCTCTGGAAGCAGAAGTTTCAACCTCTCGGCCTGGATCCTGCAGCCATTGAGGGTATAAGACTGACTATTTATAGACCATTGATATTTTACTATTATTTATATACTGTTATATTAGTGGTGTCATTTCATTTATTACTCAAAAAAAGCCCACTTTCAATCATTCTATACCACAGCAAAAATCTAGCTTTTAGTAATTAAACATCATTATTAAAGACAAGTAAACAGTCAGTATTAAAATAAGAACTAATACACAAATCTATAAGCGTAGATAAATACAATATAAAAAAGTTACAAATAAAGGTCTAACAATAGTATTCAGGTACAGAAATGTAATCATTAAATGTAAAATAGCACTATAGTGTTCACTGTATAAATGAAATATAGATGAATCTTTGTTTGTATGATAAACATTATTGGCATAGATAGGAGCAGGTATTTATAGGCTGCTGTCACTTTAAGACCAAATGCACGGCCATACAGATCAACTGTGATCCGTTGCACCCCTATATAATATACATTTATAAATATTTTGAATCAACTTTTTATTTTGGTATTTTCAGTTTTTGTTTTAATTTTAGTTTTAGTAATGTGCTTAGTTTAATTTTTTATTTGAATTTTCTATATAGCATTCATTTGTTTTTAAGTTTTAGTAATTTTAGGACTTAAACTTGTTTTATTTCCAGCAAGGCAACATTTCTAGATTTATTTTTAATTAACAGAAACTTTTTAAAGATAGTTTTAGTTGTAGTTAACAATAATAACATTGTTATAGACAACTTGTCCAGCCGACAATTAAAGTCATACTACTTAAAAATTATAATTATGTATTTTCTAAAAACAAGCAAGTAGAATTAAATATTTATACATCCTTTTTGTTAATGGTTTAGATGCCATCGTAGCTGTGGGCTCTTTTACCCTGAAGGCCAGTGAACTTTTACAGTAAGTTTAATCGTATACTATCCTCTTTATCCTGGATGTCTGTTCTGTACATGTCATTATTAAACTTCACTCAAATGCTTGTCTTGATTCCAGAGTCATTGATAAGAGTATGAAGAACTTCAAAGCCTTTTTCAGATGGCTGTATGTTGGTAAGCTGTAGTTTTTGTGAGAGATTTAGCCTTCAGATCAATTTAGTCAAACCCTCTGTTCCAATACCTAGTGTGCTGCCTTGTTGCTTGCTTCCTTCAGGCAGCAGCCTTTTAAGGGAGCTTTCTAACCACCATAAACACAAAGTTGACTGATTTAGAAAGAAAAACTGAATAATTTTTTATTGTTATTTTTTGGTAATGAATGGAAGTTTATTTATAATCAACATTCTTATTTTAAAGCATTATATGTATACTCCTGATACACATGCTGATACAAGTTCATAACAACCATCACATTCCATAACGCATTGCAACAAGCTCAGTGAAAACAATCCATTATGGCTAAACGATGCTTCATTGGGCAGCTCACCAGATTTTGGAACAGTGTCAAAGTATTTTGTATTGTATTGTAACAGCTTTTGCTTTTCACAGCAATGCTTCGAATGTCAGAAGATCACGTTCCTCCTGAGCTTAACAAGGTGAGATATCAACAGACATGAAGAGAGTGAAAGATTGTTAGTGAAGAAAATGGTGGTAAATGTAATAATAATAATTTAAAGAATAAAAACATTTTAAAAAATGTATATATAATATAATGTATAACGTGCTAATTTAATTGATTAGTTATGGAAAAATATAGGTCATCTTACATTTTGATTGTTGACGATCATGATGCAGGACAACAAGTGTGATGCAGCCAATAGAATGCTGTTAGAAGAATGCCCCTAAAATACAAGATTTTTTTTTTTTTTAAGATGTGTATATTTCTGCTGTTGTAAATGTTATTGTGTGTTTCAGATGACTCAGAAGGATCTGGCTTTTGTGGCTGACTTCCTGTCTGAGCATTTCAGTGCTGTGAGTGAATGAGAAACACAATTTTAACACTATACAAACATTTGGTGAAAGCCCATCTCATTTTCTGTTCCCCATTTCAGAATGAGGAGCTGTTTGATCGGAAAGGGAAGTATTTCAACGTTGAGCGTGTCGGACAGGTAAGGATCTTTTTACACGTTCTTAAACAAGAAGGGAATTCTTTTCCTCATTTCATAACATACTTGGTCTGTTGTTTTGTTTATTTTGCAGTACTTGAAGGATGAAGATGAAGACTTGATATCTCCACCCAACATGGAGGGCAACCAGTGGGTGACATTTGTAAAGCAGAGCACTCATCTAAAAGGTAAAACCATAACACCTTCTTCCTCCATTAGACAACAAGACTCCTAATGTGAACTTATTGTTTTGAGGAAAAAATTAAATGGAATATAAGAAAATTACGTGTATGTTTGATACGTCTTGTGTTGCAGACAGTCCGCTACTCTTCCCCACTTACCCACAGAAGTCTTTGCATTTTGTCAAGAGAATGATGGAGGGGTTCATTGATCTGTGCTTACAGAAACCAGCCGTGAGTCTCTAACACACACACACAACAAACAAACAAACACACAAACATTACTACTCTTCCTTTATCTCTGTAAACACTGACACGGCAACAGTTTTACATGTTCTGCTTTGAAACCTTTTTCCCATTTAGGGCTAAACAACTTTGTTTGAGTCAGTGTTTATGAATTTCAGCCAACCAGAATAACAATAAAACACGAGCTCCAATATGAGGGCCTATTATATATAGACAACATGATATGACAACAAAGAGGCGTGTCATATTATTACCTCATATAATTACCCTCAAACATTTTACAACCTTTTCTCTTTCACAAAATGGACATGCCTCCCATCCTGTTCTCTTTTCCAGAGGATGGTCTAACTTGCCTTCTCACACAAAAACTCCATCCATTAATGGTCTCCAGCACATATATAACAGAAGCATTAACTACATTAACTGGATTGTTTCACCCTTCCTGCTGAGCGTTTGTTTCCTGAGCACTAATGCGTCTGACTCCTGATCATATATGTGTGTGTGTGTGTGTGTGTGTGTGTTTTTCAGGAGGTCATCGGGCATTCAGTAAAACAAGCTGTGTGTTTACGCTTGTACACTGTTCCTGAGAGGTAATCCATGGTTTAAAGGGCACCTATTATGGCATTTAAAATGTTCCTAATATTGTTTTGGGAGTCCCCAACAAGAGTTTTACAAGCATGCAATGACAAAACACACTTGTTGTTTTTTAATATGCATTTATTTTTACCTGATTTGCTCAGTGACTCCCATATGAATCGTTCAGAGATTCATTTTTCCAAACCCCGCCTTTGCGTGACGCTAATCTGCGGTGATTGGTCAGATGATGACCCAGTCAGTTGGTTAACACGGAGTACAGTGTACAATGCTTTTATCAATTACATTGTGTTATAATAATGATTATAGTGCACCGATTTATAGTAAAAAATTCTAAATAAGAGAAGGAATTTAAGTTGAGTTATATTAGCGACCATAGCCCAAAGTTCAGTGGTAAGCGCATTCAGTCTTTGTTTGCGTTAGCATAACGCATAAACACTGATAATGCAGTACTGCGAGGTATTGCTCTATTCTTTGACAACTCCAATAACAACGACAAACACTTCACATATTTCAATACAATTGACATTGAAGACTATAGAAGCTGCGCTTTGCGTACACAACACACAAAATAATTATTGAGCATGCTACATAAAACATAAAAGCAACAATTATTAATATTAATAATACTTACAGGTTGTGATTCGGAGGAGAAAGCTGATCCAAATAAACTTGGTACTGAACCTTCCTTCAATATCAGCCGGCTCGCGAATCCATTTTTGATAGCATTTATGTTTGTGAAGCAATCATCTTCAAAATGACGCAAACAAAGCACAAGGTCCGGGCTAACGTAAACATCTGTGGTATAGTTGTATATATGAACGGCTATACTTCTGTGGTATAGTTGAATATATGAACGGCTATACTTCTGTGGTATAGTTGTATATATGAACGGCTATACTTCTGTGGTATAGTTGTATATATGAACTGTAGCCACTTAGTCTTCAAATGCTCCTCCCTGGGCAGATGAAAAAAGTTCGCTTTTGTGTCGCACTTCAGAACACAGCGTCTCGTCGCCATGATGTTTTCAAGTCTTCCCTGGCGTCTACGAGCGCAATAAGTGGGCGTATCTTATTCAAATAACTTGTCAAGTTGAGGTCATCTAGATAGAGAAAAAGCATCGTTCGTCTATCGATTCATATCAGCGACTCAGAGTCGACTCTTACTTTTGAGAGACAATAACTTTGTATACAGTGAAGTTTAATAGTGAGTATGCTCTTGTGATTTATGGTTGCTAATGATTTGACAGGAAATAACAGATTGTTTTGATTTTGATTTACAGTTTATATTTTGTCTTGCCGTTTTAATTATGATTTCTATACTTTTTTTTGACAGCTCAGAAAATACACCAAGGCTGTTTGAGCTGCCTTCACTGTAAGTGGAGTACTTATATATTCCTGTAATTTATAATGGTGAATTTTGAGGTTGTAGTGTCTGTCAATAATGTAGGGTTCATAATGCAATTACAGTCTGCATGTGTAATAACAGGGATTTTTCTAAAGATGGTGATGAAGATGATGATGATGATAAGAGTGTGTTTTAATGCAGGTGGAATAATAAGAAGGCTGGTATGCATTACGTAGTGTTCTGCATGCCAGAGATCTCACCCTCTAAAATCTATATTCTGAGGAGAGCAACAGACCCCAACAGGTAAACATGCCTCTTTTGTCGTTCTCTGTTGTATTTGACTACCACATTTTTTTTATGTACGTTACTGTTTAAAATATTGGGGTCTGTAAAAATTTTTTTTAAATTGATTTAAAAGAGAGTAAAGACCTTTATACTGTTATGAAAGATTTCGTATGAAAGCTTCATGATTTCCAAAAAATATTAAGCAGCACAACTGTTTTCAACATTGATAATAATAAGAAATGTTTCTTGAGCAGCAAATCATCATCTTAGAATGATTTCTGAAGAATCACGTGACACTGAAGACGTGCTGAAAATTCAGATTTGCCATTACAGGAATAAATTACATTTTAAAATATATAAACTATAAAACAGTAATTTCACAATATTATAGATTTTACTGTTACAAATAAATGCTGCCTTAATAAGCATAAGAGACTTCTTTCAAAAAATATTTTTTAAATATCTTGCTGACCCCAAACATTTGAGCAGAAGTGTATATAGTAACTAAAAAAAAAATTTGTGAATCATAAAGTAGTCAGATTCATAAACTTATTTTTGTTTTAGACTCACATCAGTGACTCATTGGTTTGAATCAGTCTGATGAATCATTAAATTAATTAACTCCAATTATGATTGACATGAATCGATCTAGAATCTTTTGGGAAAGAAGCATATAGCATAAATGAATCGATTTTCATTACTGACAGACTGAATTTGTGTGTGTGAATCAGGTCTGTCCCTAATGGTCTGGTGGCCCTGAACCTCAGCACTTCAACACAGCAACTGAATCTCAATTTTAGTACAGAAGATGAAACGCCTGCACCAACTTCTACGTGAGTGGAGGTTCATCTGTGGAAATAACATATATTATGAAAATATTGCCATTATTTAATCTTTGTATGTGTCTGTGAATGACTGAATAAAATTGTGTTTATTAGTGACTGCTCGTATAGTTGCCTTGATGCCCGCTTTTACGATGACGAGACATTGACAGTGGTATTGCAAAGTGTGGAAGATGACGAGAATAAGATGCGCATCCTTACTCAACTTCCTCTAAACTCTGCTATGAGCTGGGATGAAGAGTTCACTTGGGACCTTACCCTCAGGTACAGCACACTTGTTGATTTCCACCAATCAGTAACCTTTCATTCTGTTGAATTGTAAGTAGTAGCAACATGATGCATATATTGCAATAGTTCCAGTTCCACCAATATAGATTGTATTACAACTAGATTGTAATACGGTTATGCTTAGCTTGGCTCGCCCCTATTGAATGTCCTGAATTAGCACTCTTTTGATGTGGTGTGTTTTAGGCTGGAGCAGCAGACTGAAGGGATCCCAGTACACGGTCTGGCCTGGGGAAACCAGAGCAGAGAGTTGGACAACATCAAGGCTCAGTTTGTGTCAGTTAACGGGATCCGCAAAGTGGCCTGCGTGGTAAGACTCTACAGCTTGAGGACATTTTTCTTAAACGATTTAGGAAAATAGTTTACACTTAAATGTATATGATTAATGAATGAAAGAAGTGAAAACTGATGTATAAATGTTTTTTTTTAAAAACAGCTTTACAAACTTGTTTTATTTGACTGAATGATTGAAAATGAATGTAACATTGCTGCCATTAATGTGCATTTAAATGTCAATAATTTAATTATTTCAAAATAATTCATAATATAATTATTTCAAGAAATCAAAATTAAGAATTCAACTCGCATAGCAAAGCATGTAAATGTTTTTTTTGCACATTTCTTGTCTCATCTCTCTCATCAGCTCAGTGCCAATCTGAGACACATACGTGTGTTTGAAATGGACGCAGAGGAGGAAGAGGAGGAGGAAGAGCGTGCTGATGAGTCACAGGAAATGAGCTTGGACCAGGACAGACTTGAGGAATCAATGACTACTCAGAGTGACAATGGGGAAGGTGGAGATGGAGCAAGAGGGATTGAGGATGCTCAGGTGACAGATCAAGGGTCAGGAGACATTTTGGATGACACTGCAGGGTCAGATATACTTTGAACTCTTTTTGCCCTGAGATCAAACACGTTCTCCACAAATGAACTATGGACTCCTCTACTATTCCTGGTCATGTTCTTTATGTATTAAAAAGTATTTTGTGACAAAGATGAGCTGATGAACATTTCACGTTTTCATTTGTAAATAAATAGATTTACTGTTAAAAACCTTGGGTTTAGATCAATCAAAACTTTAATGTGTCAGTGTCTCCCCTGGTGAGTGGAAAGTTTTTTTTTTATGGTCCTATGGGCAAAATACTTTCATATGCACACTATCGGCCTACTGATATGACTAGAGTCAGTTATTGGGATTTTAATTTTGTTTACTATTATATTGGGGGTTCCTGGGTCAGTTTGGAGTTTGTATTGGTGGCCCCTGGGTCTGCAAAGGTTGAAAACCTCTGCCCTAGGACAATAATAATCTCTTAGCCTTGCTGTCTTGCTCACCTGGAACTTAAATGACTGGAAAAATGTGAAGTTCAGTCGAGGCCAGGGATTCGTAGGACTGAGTGAACATTTTAAGGTTCTAATCCAGATTTATCCCTCTGTACAAGAAGATAAATCCTGAAGTGCTTGCAGCGGTCCTTCTGACTGATGCCATTCGTTCTGTGTTAAAATGATGAGCTGTGAGGAAATATGGTACATTTCCAAACAAGGCCACAGATTTTTTTTTAAATCATAAACTTATCATAAATTTAAATGATAGTTTTATAGTTTTTTTTTCCCCACAAACAATGAGAAGAGTTCTGTCAGAGATGGTTATGCCATTAAACATCAAGAAATTCTGTTTCATTGAAAAGTGAGACCATAACAGAGAACAGAAATCTAAAGATACTATATCATTTCAGCATGCATCTCAAAAACAGACAATGCAAATTTTAGATGCAAACTTTTTAACATGCAAAGATTTAGTTATTTAGCCTATACCTCATAGTGTGTGTGTTGTTCAGGTACTGTGTTCAACTTAATCAAAAGTAAAAGTATATTTTTTAGTGGAAAAATAAATGATTAAAAGACTTCCTTAAATATTTAAAAGGAAAACAAAACAAATATCTGAGAGTTACATTTAAGGATTCCAGAAACTCTTTTAACTGTTTAAATATATATATAATTTATTTAATTATTTATTACTCCATTTCTGCCAGATCAAATATTTTAGAGCTTTGCATTTCAAGTAAAACGTATATTTATTATAAAAAGGGCTTTTAAAAATATGATTAATTTACATGGCTTTTCCATATGATGGTATTTTTGGAGCAAAACAACTGAGCATCTGTGACAGTGGAAAATTTGTCCATGACTTCATATTTTTGATACGGGTTTGTGAATGTGTTTTTGCAGCAACTGCGGCAAAAATTTGAGTGTATGTGTTTCTTAATTTGTGATTCATACACCTGCAGTAGAAGAAATTGATATATTTAAATTCACCAGCTAACTTATTTGACATTTGACTGTAGTTGTTTATAGACTGAGCATCAAGTCAATTCTTTAGCAATTTTATAGTGTTGTTGTGACTAAGACCCTTCACAAAGTAAAAATTTCGATATTTGTGTCCGAATAGTTTAATACTAAAAACCTACATTAAAAATATTTAAAAAGTAGCCATAAATTGTTTGTACATAAAATGTATTATACAATGCCTTAAAATGTACTTGAGTAAAAGTACAAACGTACAATAACACGTAAGTAAAGCACTGAGTAAGAGTACAACTACAAGTATTCCGTTTCAATAGTGTAGTGTGTATTTATGGAGAGGGTTATCAAAATAGTTAAAGTGCGCGTGCCAGGTTCCAGGGAAGGGTCGCTCCCAAAACGTGCTCGTCCCCGCTGAGACACGTGATGACGTCTCACCTCTAGCTTCTCAAAAGATTTACCAGTTAGCGACTGGCGGACAGTAAAGATGGCGACGGAGCTCACAGTGTGTATGAGTGCCCGGAGAAGATGACGACGATAAGATTAGTAACTTTCGAGCCGCGGCGTTGACAGTGCTTCCTTTAAAGACCTTGCGACAGAGGCTCGGGAACTTGCTGACTTTGGCTGTAGTTTGAACAGACCTAACGGACACGAGTGACGCGAGGACATATCGTTGCTTTTGATATGGAGGATATCAACTCAAACATAAACGCGGACTTGGAGGTGCGGAAGCTCCAAGACTTAGTAAAGAAACTCGAGCAGCAGAACGAGCAGCTTCGGAGCCGATCCAGTCAGCTCTCTTCCCCCGGCGGATTGTCGGGGAACACCAGACCCGTGAGCGCCGGGTATGATTCCCCGGGAGCGGCGGCGGGGCTCGCCGGGTTCACTGGGGTGGGGTTCGGCGGATCGAGGGGTTTCGGTGGGATTTTGGAAAACTCCCGGCTGAGCCCCAGGCGATCGTATCACGGCAGCAGTTACGGAGGAGGGTATGAGAGTGACAACGCTTCGTGTGCCACCACGAACACTAGTCTTGCGTCTTATTACAACGATTCGCTGGATTGCATCGAGGACGGAGAAACTTCAGTGCTGGACGAGGTGGAGATTCTCGATTTGGAGGACATGGATTGCCTGTACGAAGAGGAGGACAGCTGGTGAGTAAGCTGCCTGAACGAGGTGTTAACCCCGATCAGAAGAATAACCTTCTCTCTCTCTCACACACACACACACACACACCCTTCATGTGTTTGACAGGTGTGCGTGCAGACGCCACAGAGAATGACGCGCATTTGGAGGAACGCGCTTGATGCATTGTTGCTCCCATGTCTCTTTGCCCAAGAGCTGGGGTTAGTTTATTCAGTGCATTGTCTGCAATACGACTGTCATCTGATGATTAGTGTCTTATGTCTGATCATTTTGGAGCAACAGTTTGCTGACTGCTTGTTTTCAGTTATCATCACCACGGCCTGTCTTGCAGTTGTCTCTGACGTGCGAGTCCTTTTAATTTGCCCTTCAGTTTATGTTAGTATCAAGTTGTGCTTTATAAATCTACTTAATGACAGTCATTGTGTCATGCGTCAATGTAATTACAGCATTGATCCGTTTGCATATATATGTCTTTCTGATAAGGCCTCATATCAGCTGCACAAGATGTACATGATTTTCTGCATGAGCTGCATTGTAGCCTATATTGCTCATTTGTTTTATCTAACGTGAACATTACTAGAGCAATCTGCTTTTTAACGAAATAAGCTTAATAGATTAATAGTGTGTGCAATCACGTGAAAAAACCGCTCATCTCATATTGTTGAAATGAATGAAGAGCCAACTAAATCTACACACACTTGTTTACTATGTCACCTGATGGTGTGCCTCAGTTCTGTTACAATCGACCCATTTCAAAATAATGATCAACACTCAAGTCTTCAGTCACATTATCCTTCAGAAATCATTCTAATATGCTGATGTGCTGCTCAATAAACATTTTTTATTTATTTTTTGAGACCCTGAAACGTGTTTTATGAATAGAAAGTTCAAAAGAACAGCATTTATTTGAAATAGACATATTTTGCTTAATCTTGTCAGTTTTTGATCTTGTGTGGATTGATGTCAGTGTGTAATCCATTGTTTGTTTGCTTTAATCAGTGTCTGTGAGATTCTGTGGTTTAGGTCAATGTACACAGACTCCGAATGCTGTAATCCGGACACTCAATCCTGTTTAGTCAGATATCTTGCTGTGGCAGCAAAATACTGGAAAATCCCTTCAACAGCTGGAGTCCAGCAGATCAGTGAGCTTAACACCTGTTTACCACAATAAATAGTTAGTAGGACAGAAAGTGTACTTCTCAAACCAAACAGGTCATGCATGATTACAAGGATATGTAATTGATTTAATCTTCTTAGTCATGACTATCGCAGGATGAGATCATGGTTGCTTGTTTTATTTAATGGTGTTTAAGGTCACAAATGGTTTCAAACCACACATTTAGCAAGTCTGTTGACAAGATAAAAAGATAATGCGTTTATAATTGTGTTGAATCAATCAAGCAGCAGTCAGCACAGCTCTCAAAGTCAGATCTGTGCTCTTGTGATGGGAATACTGTATTTATACCAGGAGATCGTCTCAGTTTCTGTGGTATCTCAGGAGAAAGGCTTGCTATGAGAAATGCTCTATGTGAGGGATTATACTAAGTACCAGACTCTGCCACCAACACTTCAATCCCGCATTGCTATCAGTCCTGAAAAATAAATCTGCCATACCTAGAAACAAAATAGTTTGTGTCAGCCTGTTTGACAAACACCATTAAATCACAGTCATTGACTTGAGAGATGTGTCCAGGATGCGTAGTGCTCAAGTTTGTCTCTGTCCGAACTACTCAATATTCGTATACTACTAATCAAAATTTTGGAGTCTTTTTGAAAAATGTTTTTTTTTTTTTTTTTTTTAAAGAAATGTAATGGCGTTTTTTTTTTTTTTTTAAGCTAGGAGTGATGCATTAAATTGATCAAAAGTGACAGTAAAGACTATTACATTGTTACAAAAAAAATCTATTTCAAATGCTGTTTTTGTGATGTCTTTTCAACTTTGTTCTTCAAATAATCAGGAAAAATTATTATTTGGTAATAATTAAAAAGTTTGAGCAACAAATCTAGGATGTATTAGGATTGATTTCTTACGGATCTTGTGACACTGACATCTGGAATAATGATGATGAAAATTCAGCTTTGTCATCAGGATTAAATTACATTTTAATAATAGTTTTCTTTATTGTGTCTGTTAAAAAAAACTTTTGCTACCACTTGTTACTGTCAGGTGATCCTGAGCAACAGCTGCCTCTGTATTTAGACCAGAAAACAAGACTCATGCAGTGCAGTTAAACTGTTCACTCCTCTTTCTCTTCCCTTCTCACTTCAGTATATCTTCTCAACAGCACCAATCCGGTTCGTTTTTTTTTCTATAGACAGTACTCACAAAGGTATAACGATCAAGATCAACTTAAAAATTGCCCGGAGTTCTCCTTTAATACCAGCGCTAAATTTAATCTTTTCAAACAGTAACATTAATGTGTTTTGGGATCCTCTAGTTTGTGATCACCTGAATCAAATGCGTTTCATAGAGCATATACAATTCCCTCATCTGGATGTGAAGTCATGTAGACAAATCAACAAACATACTCAAATTTACTTAAGCTAATGATAATATCACCCTCTAACACTAACAAATTTCCTCTCCACTACAGCTGTCATATTGAGATGATCTGTTGTTGTCATATGGCCGGTATTTAGCAGATAGTAAACAAGCTTGTGATCAGCTGACCTGAACAGTTCTCCACCAGGCTTTCATGTGGCCCTATTAATTTAGGTCTCAATGACTAAGCAAAGCTGCCTGCACAATATTATAGAGTGCAGTTTACACCTTACCTTAAAGATTACAGAAAGTTTTAATGGGTTGTTTCCCTGTAGGCAAGATTTAATTTAAACTGAAATCATGATTTTGCTGAATAAGCCACTGTTAATCGAGGCATCTCAAAACTTCACCACTCAGCATGTGTCTTGGTTAAATGTTTGTGTGCCAGATATGTAATGAGAATGTTTATTCCATGTGACTAACCTCTAGCTTGTGTTTCTGCAGGTTGTACGAGGCAAAATTGAACAGTCCTCTGCAGAAAGCCTTGAGTCCCATCGTGTGGTGCAGACAGGCTCTGGATAACCCCAGCCCTGATATGGAGTCTGCCAAACGCTCTCTTTTACACAGACTCGACCTTACCATGTCAGGTACCACACGCACATAATTCTCATTCATGTAATATCTTCCACTGTTGTATTACAAGGATATCTGATTCTCTAGAGCAGCACTTCTTAATGTCCGGACCCGGAGAGAATTCAATCTGGACCTCCATTTTGTATTTCAAGAGCACTAATTGTGTGTAAGGGATTAAAAGTGTGGATTTCCTACTTTGATAAACGCTTGTTAAAATAATTTGTTTCAGGTTTTTTTTTGTTTGTTTTTAAATGTATTTTTGGAGATGGTCCGAAATGAAAGTGAAACCAAGATATTTAAAGTTTTCCTCCGTGATATTGTTGTCATGACACCCAGTTGAGCGTATGAAGTTTGACGTAATTGAGCGACACTTAAGCGTAAGCGTTGAGGATGTCAGTTGAAGGTGGAAAAAAATTGACGAAGAAAATAGTTTTCAAATATTGGAGTGGACAGAGATCCAGCACAAAGCCATTCTGTTTGATTTGTAACGCGACATTTGGATTACACCTGGCCACTTCGTGCGTTTTCTGTGATCTGATAGCTATCTGATCGTGAAAAGACCAGGTGTAAATGCCCTCTGAAACGCATTCGAGATGGATTTAAATCCGATCCAATAGCTCATAGTAAATAGTTCACCCAAAAATAAAAATGATCCCATAATTTATTCACCCTCAAGCTATAGGTGCATATGACTTTCTTCTTTCAGCCGAACACAATCGGGGTTATATTAAAAAATATCCTGGCTCTTCTGCATCTTTGTAATGGTATTGAAATTGAATAGTGCCCAAGGTTTTTGAACCTCCAAAAGCGCATCCATCCGTCATTAAAATAATCCTCACGACTCCAGTGGGTTAATAAAGGCCTTCTGAAGCGAAGCGTATCCATATTTAAAACTTTCTAAACTATAATCACTGGCTTCCGGCAACGGCAGTGTACACGATCACAAGAGAGTTAAGTTCTGAAGGGTGACCTCAAAAACCCATCGCTTTGCTTCAGAAAGCACATAATGGATGGATATGCTTGGGAGCTTCAAAAACACTATTCAATTCCATTATAAAGCTTAGAAGAGCCAGTATATATTTTTAATACTACTCTGATTGGGTTTGGCTGAAAGAAGAAAGTCATATACACCTAGGATGGCTTGAGGGTGTTTAAATTATACACACCCTCAAGTGTGTATACACACCCTGCTTTTGCACCGGAGGAACCTTTTCTAGTTCCTAGAACTATTGGCGGAAGTACCCTGATTTTGCCTTGTGCACTGCAGGAACTAGGAACAACGATTTTAGTAAAATCCAATGCAACTTTGAGGGGACCAAGCCAAACAAGATCATGTATTTCTGCTCAGCTAGCAACACTGGACATCAAACACACGGTTTACGCTAATACCTTTTCATATACTGTCTACTTTCTATGGCCGCTTTCCGACCGGAGGGACTTTTGCAGTTCCTAGAACCTAACGTTCCTATAACCCTTTTTTTCGCGTGTTCCGACCGGACAAAGTTGGGGATTTTTTAGTTCCTCAGACCGTAGTTCCTATAACTCTTTCAGTACCTAGTCTAGAGCGAGGACTTTTTTAGTTCCCTTTCCCTAGGTCTACGTTGATTGGTTTAACTTATGTCACGCCCACTGTCAACACATTTTCTTCACTGTCTGTTGCAATTCGCCTATGTAGGCTATGCTAACTCATAACTTAAGACAAACATAACGCATTCAACCAGCTAATTGCTAATGCTTGCTAAACTTACCCGTCGTTTTGTTTGCCTCCTGCGCTCTGCTCTTCTATCTTCTTCCATCATATTACTTAAGATCATATTACGCTGGAGCCTTCGTCTTCTGTGTTTCTCTGTACAGAACTCAAGCATAGTCTTTAAACGCCGCCGTTCGTACTCCGTTATTAAGGTCCCGGCAAAAGGCAGAACAGGAACATTCCGATAGCCTCCTCCATGCTGGTTTGTTGTTGTTGTTGTTGTTGTATGTGGCGCCGCCGCCGCCGTGCTTGCGTCACTCCCTTACCCCTCCTACCAGTTCCTATGGCCACTTGGCCAGTGCGAACGCAAACAGCAAAACCGAGTTTGGGGGAGAGTAGTTCTTAGAACTGTTTAGAAGTGGACAGTTCCTATAACTAAGTTCCTGTAACTACTTGGTCGGAAAGCGGCTTATGTATCTAACAACGTAATAGATACAGGACTGTTGTTAGACAGATCGTAAAGTAATGAAGATGGAGAATTGGAGCACTGTGTGTTCAGGCTCTAGCGTTCTCAGCGCCGTCAAAATAAATGTCCGCTGTGTCGTCAAAATAAGTCACAACAAGAAGCGTTGAGTTCCTACTGGCGGTGCGAATACAACCAGGAAAATGTTCCTAAGGGAACCATTAGTTCTCGGGGAACCACCGTGATGGCCTGTTTCTAGAACTATCTGGTGCCTCTTATGGGATAATTTTTATTTTTGGGTGAACCTTTAAGCAGGTTTTTTAATTTGTATTATAATCTAAAATGTATACATATTAACACATTTTATAAAATAAATAAAAAGGCTAAGGCTATTGCTGTTTTTAGTCAGGTATGCCCATGTGACATGTCTTAAACTGAGCAGCTCTTACTTGCTTTTACTGACATGTGACTGTCTGACTTTTACAACTCCCACTGACATACTGTTTCATCACACTTTTATGTACTCCTATATTTGACTTTTATTATATTGCTTCAATGAGGAAAGTCTAGAGTCTAAATGATCTTAAGAGTCCTTTTGAGTGATCCTTTCAAAGAACATTCCTGGCTCATTTCCTACAGTTCACTCTACCGTCACCTTGAGTGACATGGGAATCGTTCCAGAGAACTCTGTTCATAGATCAGATTTTTCCATTAAGGGATCCAGTCTGCAGTGGCTGCATTTGATTAATATTTGGAACAGGGCCAGGTGTGAATCACTTTTGTCATTGTGCGAGACAAACCAGTGTATGATGTCACTGTTTTAAGTGGGTTCATCATAATGTCATCATAGAGCAGACAGCAGCACCCTTTGAATGTTTTTCATCTCACATGTTCAAGAAAAATCTGGTATTTTCTATTATTTTGAAAGAAATTAATGAATGTTCAGCAAGGACGTTAAATAGACCAAAAGTGACAGTAAATATATTTATAATGTTACAAAAGATATATTTAAAATAAATGCTGTTCTTTTGAACTTTCTATTCATCAAAGAATCCCAGTTTCCACCCAAAAAAAAGCAGCACAACTGTTTTCAACATTGATAATAATGATAACTGTTTATTAAAATGTATATTAGAATGATTTCTAAAAGGATCCTGTGATACTGAAGACTTGAGTAATGATGCCATCACAGGAAGAAATTACATTTTAAAATACAATAAATGGAAAGGAATTATTTAAAATTAAGAATATTTCTCAATATTGCTGTTTTTACTGTATTGTTGATGAATGAATGCTGCCTTGATGAGCACAAGACATTTTTTATAAAAAAAAGCTTACCGACCCTGAACTTTTTAACTATACACACACACACACACACGTACGTGTGTATATATATATATATATGTATATATATATATATATATACGTTACACATTACTTTTTTAGGGCTATAATTTAAACTTTTGTCTGCCACAATGTCATTTTTTTTGGGTAAATATGAATAGGCTATACAATTAATTGAGCATAATAAGCATATCCTGTAAATTAAACCTAAACATTTTAAACAATTGACAAACCAATTTATTTGTCTATATAAACAACTTGCAGAAGACACTTGAGATGATTTTATTTTGTGTTAGTCATTTATCAAAACTCATTTATCACTTTCACAAAAAAAAAAAACTCATTCACTGCCTAACTGTGTAAAGCTTATTGATAGCTTGCATTCAGCCCATGCCGACAGTGTGTCGGGTGTGTATTGCGGTTTCCAGGTGACCTGAGGCGTCGCTAATTCCCTAGAGCCGTTGCCAAGAGAGTGAAGAGAGCCAGTGCAGATGTGTGGGATGCATGTCAAACCTCTATCCTGTTAGGCACACCTTTTAGCTTCTTTGTCTCGCTCTTATTGCTTGTTTCTTTCTTTTATGCCTCTCTTGTGCCCTCTTCAGAACTGGGTTCCTCTGTGGAGTGCATCTGCGTGTGTCTGAGAAAGTAAAATAGAGACGGACATGTTTGCACACATTAATGAATTCCATCCAGAAGGTTGAAAAGTCTGACTCAGCACTCTTATAAGCTATATGTCGTCTTTGTGAAAAGGTATTATATGGCTAGGCAGCTCACTAAATTTTGAAACAGCTTGGACGCAGCTGCTGTAAACTTTATAGCTTGTGAATAAGCAATTTTGTAATTACAAATTGGTTGTCTTTTGCATTGTAAAACTTCGAGATCTGATCTATTATAGTATGTCTGCTGTTTGGTGAGTCTGTTTGCCCGGCCATGGTAACTCATTCCAGGGCTTTACACTTCCCTCAGAAATGCAAACAGTTCCATAAGGTTGTAGTCATAACCGTGGTTACATAACTCACTGGACACGAGGACAGAAGGAGAGGCTGAGATTTGATAGAAAGAGTACAAGTGATCTTTCCTGACAAATACAGTTTAAACAAATGCAGTCAACACTAAATTGTGTAAAACTGAGAAAATAAAATGAGATTATTAGCAATTCTAAATTTTGATATGAATTTTACAGAATGTTGTAAAATCATGTAAAATCATGTGGTTATAGGGTTGCTTACAATTTTGGTAATTCAAATAAGTTAATAATTCATTGTATAATTATTTACAAAAAAAAAAATGATATCTAAACAACGAATTGTCAAAATGATTGTATTATATGGTTAGAAACGAACTAATTTTTATAGTTTATCAACATATCTAAGAGATTTCAAGAAAAACATGTTTTTTCATTGTTTGTACCTCTAAATTAGTGCTTTAAAAACAATTAAAGGACACCAAAGTGTGCTGTCTGTATTAGGAAGTGCTATCTGTACTCTTAAACATTGTTATGCAGTGATTCAGCAAGTTCTTTACAGTCTTTAGAGCCTCCTTATGACTGGGTAAAGCAGAGATTCACTTTCCCCTGAGCCAAGAACATTCATTTCTCTCTCGGTGTGTCTTTTCTCTAGCTGCAACCTCAACTTGCCCCTGCAATCCAAGCCGCTATTGCAATCCTATTTGGAGTACACTCTGTTTCCCTGTTGATATCTTTCTTTTTGTTCTTTTCTCTTTTTGTTACAATTTCTCCTTTATTCTCTGCCTTTTCCTCTGTCAGGTTTTATCCTATACACTTTCAACATCATTGCATTCATTCTGTCTTCCTTCTGTTGTGTTCCTTCTTTTTTTTTCTCAAAGTATCTTAAGGCGGTTTCACACCTGGCTCGTTTGGAGCATTATTTTTCGGAACATGGTGCGTTTTCTCCCCTAGTTCAATTAATTTAGGTATATATGAACACAGCAATCCCACTCCGATCCGCACCAAAACAATCGCTCTGAGATCGTCTGAACGAAGTGGTCTCGGCCTGGTTGAAAACGAACTCTGGTGCGGTTCGGTTGAGGTGAGAAAGCAATCCGACCCATCAAACCATGCGGCATCATAATTCATAACAGGAAATGTGTTATAAAAAAGGAGTCTCTGATTCTGTGTAATTTGTGTAATTGCTTTTCTCCGTGGATTGCAAGAATGCTGTCCTGACGAAGCCTTGATTCTCACTCTAACTGCATTATAAATTACATACATATGTAATGTACACATTTTAAATATAGCTAAAAATATAATTAGTTGGAGTGGGAATGACTGCTAAAAAAAATTTTTTTTATGTGTTTGCGTGTGTCACGACAGCTACAGATAAAGCCACAATAAGCTCGCAGAGCAAACTTTTCAATCCATCTTGATGGATTACGCAGAGGAAACTGACCAATTGCATAAACATTTCGGTACATTTTGAAATGTTGCTTTGTGAAAGTTAACCGAAGCAAGAAGAAATTGTAACAAATTTAGTCGAATCTACAAACGATCTACAGCTCTGAAAATGCCTTTAGTGTCTGTGTTTGTCCTGAAACAGCCCATGTTGCTCTGATGACCTTTGCTTTCTACAGGACTCTCTCCCACATATTCTCTTTTTCTCATCCTCCCCCTATCCTGGAAAAAACGTTAATATGGGCTGATGGACAGCCTCATTTTCATGTAGACTGCTCACTGTGCTAAACAAGATGTTCTTGACAGACAGCCCAGATTTCCTGTTATGAGCCCTGATGTCTTATTAGCCTATTTAGTCCAGATAAAAAGCACAGTATGTGAAGCATCTTTTCAGTGTCAGAAATCTCTGGGGTTTAACTTGTCTTCTTGCAGTTTATGGATGTAGTCAGTCACCAGAGTTATGACAGATTAGCTGTCCTCATTTTCCCTTCTCTTTCTTGGCTTTTTCTGTCTCAGAGATACACAAAGCCAGTATTAGTCTTCTCAGTGTGGTGTGCTGCTGGTGGAAAGGGCATGGTTGAGCCAAACCATCTGATGGACTGGAACGTAACGGCCATTGGCTCGCTTCGGCCACATTTATGGAGTTAATGACACTTTGAAAGATGGAAAACACTTAGTGTATTTCTGTTCTGCCTGAGATGCTGCTTTCCTAGATAAACGTTTTTGGTGGCATCCGATTTCAGAAAAAACATGATCTCTTTAGTTTACATGTCATTATGACATCAAGTCAAGTCATCTTTATTTATATTAGGGATGCGCCGAAACGAAAATTGTGCCAAAACCGAAAATGATTTAATTTGTTTAATTCATTTCTTATTTTAAATTAGTGTTTTTATAAATTATACAATAAATTATAAATAATTTGTATAAAATAAATTTTTTATTCAATTCAATAATTTAATGAATTTGAATTTCTTTTTTTTTAAATCAAGCCAATAAAATAACCACACTTTTATTTCAAGTAACAGAAAATAGGCCTATATTAAAATATGAAATATCAATATATTATTCTTCATTCAGTTGTATGCTGCAGAATCAGATTAAACTGTTTAATTTTTGGACCTATTATAAAGTAGTCCTACAAAGCTATTACTAGAGCATGTGAGCAGATAGCAGAGAGGATCAGTGAACGAGAGGGTAGTATCATTTTACCAGCGTTGCCCAGTATGACTACATTATCACCATGTTACAGCACAGCAGGGCTATTGCAAACAGAAAGTCCAGAGAAATTTCATGTTGACACGTTTTTTGGCGGACTGTGCCATTTCTGGTGAGCGTGAACGGTACATGTGTTCGGGCCGTGAGCGACTGAGCAGAACACGCTCCAAACACGGACCGGAGAGCACCGCGCACGCACACAGTGGAACACACTTCGAAGATGTGCATCTTCAGAAGCGGAGGTGCTCGCAAAGTCACAGAACATGCTGAGGCAGAGTGAAACCTGATCGCTGAACAAGGAGGGACAGGGTGCATATTTTCGGCTTATGTTTTCAGCCTTTTTTCTCTTTTCGGCAAAAAAACAGAAATGCCATTTTCGGCCGATAATTTTCAGCAGCCGAAATTTCGGTGCATCACTAATTTACACTCACCTAAAGGATTATTAGGAACACCATACTAATACTGTTTGACCCCCTTTCGCCTTCAGAACTGCCTTAATTCTACGTGGCATTGATTCAATAAGGTGCTGAAAGCATTCTTTAGAAATGTTGGCCCATATTGAGAGGATAGTATCTTGCAGTTGATGGAGATTTGTGGGATGCACATCCAGGGCACGAAGCTCCCGTTCCACCACATCCCAAATATGCTCTATTGGGTTGAGATCTGGTGACTGTGGGGGCCATTTTAGTACAGTGCTAATCACTGTATCCCAATCACATTGTCATGTTCAAGAAACCAATTTGAAATGATTCGAGCTTTGTGAAATGGTGCATTATCCTGCTGGAAGTAGCCATCAGAGGATGGGTACATGGTGGCCATAAAGGGATGGACATGGTCAGAAACAATCAAGTAGGCCGTGGCATTTAAACGATGCCCAATTGACACTAAGGGGCCTGAAGTGTGCCAAGAAAACATCCCCCACACCATTACACCACCACCACCAGTATGCACAGTGGTAACAAGACATTATGGATCCATGTTCTCATTCTGTTTACGCCAAATTCTGACTCTACCATCTGAATGTCTCAACAGAAATCGAGACTCATCAGACCAGGCAACATTTTTCCAGTCTTCAACTGTCCAATTTTGGTGAGCTCTTGCAAATTGTAGCCTCTTTTTCCTATTTGTAGTGGAGATGAGTGGTACCCGGTGGGGTCTTCTGCTGTTGTAGCCCATCTGCCTCAAGGTTGTGCGTGTTGTGGCTTCACAAATGCTTTGCTGTATACCTCGGTTGTAACAAGTGGTTATTTCAGTCAAAGTTGCTCTTCTATCAGCTTGAATCAGTCGGCCCATTCTCCTCTGACCTCTAGCATCAACAAGGCATTTTCGCCCACAGGACTGCCGCCTACTGGATGTTTTTCCCTTTTCACACCATTCTTTGTAAACCCTAGAAATGGTTGTGCGTGAAAATCCCAGTAACTGAGCAGATTGTGAAATACTCAGACTGGCCCGTCTGGCACTAACAACCATGCCACGCTCAAAATTGCTTAAATCACCTTTCTTTTCCGTTCTGACATTCAGTTTGAAGTTCAGGAGATTGTCTTGACCAGGACCACGCCCCTAAATGCATTGAAGCAATTGCCATGTGATTGGTTGATTAGATAATTGCATTAATGAGAAATTGAACAGGTGTTCCTAATAATCCTTTAGGTGAGCGTATATAGTGCTTTATACAATATTAATTTTATCAAAGCAGCTTTACAGTGATAAACAGGAAAATTATGATCAATGATGCAAACAGAAATAAATTGTGCTGTAAAGCAGCTTTAAAAATTGATACTTTTATCATTCAGCTTTAGTCCATTAGTAGTAGTTGCACAGAACTTTCAAATTGGTTGTGAAGCAGCCATTACCCTCTGCTTATTTACCACGGTAAAATTAATGAATGCATGAATATATCCACACAAAGCAAATGACCACCCAAATATATATATTTTTTTAAATGGCATAGTAGGTGTCTGGCTAATCAATGTAAATAATAATGTAATTATTATAAATGAGTTATTTCGGACATAATTATTTATAACCACGCATACAGAATTAATGTTTAAAGATTAACATTTAAGTGTAAAAATATTGGTCATCCTTGGTAAGGGATTGTAGCTTTGACTAGAATACGTCAAATCCTTTGATGTGGTCACATACAGTCTAGCGGAAAGTTCCCAAAGCTAAATGTTCGGAAGTGCATGCAGCGCTTGTGCTACTCTCCATTAGAAATAAATTACTTCTGCTCTGTTGTTTATCCGAGATGGCCCGAGTTAGCATTCTAAAGCCTGTAGTCAAAAGTCTGAACTGGGTGGTTTCAGGCTAGGTTTTAAGGACACATCTATTTTTGTCTGTTTGAAGACACTGAAAAACACACGACACACTTTGAGTCAGTTTTAGATGATGAATTTTATAAACTTTAGTTAACCTATGTTGTAATATATTAATGATCCTCCACCTTGTACGTATAGTCTGTGTGTAGTTGATAATGTATCTGATGTGTTTTGTTGACTTTTGATGGTAATGTCCTTGATTCTAATGTCCTTACAGTCTGGTGTTAGTGGCTTAGAGCGTTCTCAGCATTACTGATCCGGGCTCTTTGTGTCAATCCTCATTTCTTCTAGTCCCTCCTAAACGAGGACAGTCCTCTGCTCTTGGCTTCAATTTTAACACTCGCACACACAAACACTGAACTGTCAATAGTCAGAGGTCATCTACACCAGTCTCAATCCAAGACCAGCCATTCTCAGCATTCATCACAACTGTGTGCAGTACACATCCCTGTTTCAAGCCTTGTGCATGTATGCGTGTAAGCATGGCTGATGGTGTAATGTTAATGCAGTGCAGTGCCTGATCTGTAAGGAAGTAAGTGGAGAAGGCAAGCACACACTGAGTGATGGCAGAGAGAGAGAGAGAGAGAGAGAGAGAAATATATGGATCCATGGAAAGAGGCAAGGAAAGAAAGAGTAGGTCTGAGGAAATGGGCTGTAATGACCTTTTGAGCTCCAGCTGCACAAACACACTAAACGCTGCTGTGCATTCAAATATTTAACAATATATTCAAGACAGTTGTGCTGCCAATATAAAACGATACAACATGCATAAAACTAGGATTTTGTGTTTTATTTTCCCAAATAATTTCCTAAAGACTAAATTAGCAAAATATTTTTTAACAGGATAACTAATTTAATCTTCATGCTTTTGGTTCAAAACTTGACTATTTTAATGGAAGTCTCTGTGTGGCATATCTTCAAATATTTAAATAAGATATATTTATTTAATAAACCTGGAATAAACTAAGTTTAAGGATTGTGAATTGAAGTATTTTAGATTGTTATAAAGCCATTACATTTCTTCACATATTGTAGGTAAAAAAAAATTTGTAGGTAAAAAGGTAAAGGTAATAATTTATTATACAAATGTACACTCACCGGCCACTTTATTAGGTACCCCATGCTAGTAACGGGTTGGACCCCCTTTTGCCTTCAGAACTGCCTCAATTCTTCGTGGCATAGATTCAACAAGGTGCTGGAAGCATTCCTCAGGGAGTTTGGTCCATATTGACATGATGGCATCACACAGTTGCCGCAGATTTGTCGGCTGCACATCCATGATGCGAATCTCCCGTTCCACCACATCCCAAAGATGCTCTATTGGATTGAGATCTGGTGACTGTGGAGGCCATTTGAGTACAGCGAACTCATTGTCATGTTCAAGAAACCAGTCTGAGATGATTCCAGCTTTATGACATGGCGCATTATCCTGCTGAAAGTAGCCATCAGAAGTTGGGTACATTGTGGTCATAAATGGACATGGTCAGCAACAATACTCAGGTAGGCTGTGGCGTTGCAACGATGCTCAATTGGTACCAAGGGGCCCAAAGAGTGCCAAGAAAATATTCCCCACACCATGACACCACCACCACCAGCCTGAACTGTTGATACAAGGCAGGATGGATCCATGCTTTCATGTTGTAGACGCCAAATTCTGACCCTACCATCCGAATGTCGCAGCAGAAATCGAGACTCATCAGACCAGGCAACGTTTTTCCAATCTTCTATTGTCCAATTTCGATGAGCTTGTGCAAATTGTAGCCTCAGTTTCCTGTTCTTAGCTGAAAGGAGTGGCACCCGGTGTGGTCTTCTGCTGCTGTAGCCCATCTGCCTCAAAGTTCGACGTACTGTGCGTTCAGAGATGCTCTTCTGCCCACCTTGGTTGTAACGGGTGGTTATTTGAGTCACTGTTGCCCTTCTATCAGCTCAAACCAGTCTGGCCATTCTCCTCTGACCTCTGGCATCAACAAGGCATTTCCGCCCACAGAACTGCCGCTCACTGGATGTTTTTTCTTTTTCGGACCATTCTCTGTAAACCCTAGAGATGGTTGTGCGTGAAAATCCCAGTAGATTAGCAGTTTCTGAAATACTCAGACCAGCCCTTCTGGCACCAACAATCATGCCACGTTCAAAGTCACTCAAATCACCTTTCTTCCCCATACTGATGCTCGGTTTGAACTGCAGGAGATTGTCTTGACCATGTCTACATGCCTAAATGCACTGAGTTGCCGCCATGTGATTGGCTGCTTAGAAATTAAGTGTTAAGGAGCAGTTGGACAGGTGTACCTAATAAAGTGGCCGGTGAGTGTATATTACAATAAAAAAACAATTAAACGTCTTTAAAACGTTTAAAAAAATTTTTTTGAAGTATTAAAGATTATGATAAAGAAATGTTTACATCTCTTCACTATTTATAGGTCACTAAAAAGAATGTGATATTATATTGTAATATATTCATCTATTTTATTTCTTTATATTTTATATACTTCTACACCTTTGTGCATTTCCTCAGTGACTAATTAGTAATGTAATATTTTTTTACTTAATATATTTAATAGGATTTATTTTAAATATAATTTTCCAACACACACACTCACACTGGTTTGTTTTTATGATTTATGAGGACATTCCATATGTGTAATGGTTTTTATACTGTACAAACTATATATTCTGTTCCCTTACACTGCCCCTGTCCCTAAACCTACCCATCACAGGAGACATGCTGCATTTTTACATTTTTAAAAAAAACATTGTTTTTTATGTTTTTTAAGCTATTTGAAATATGAGGACTCATGCAATGTCCTCATAAGTCACGTGTAAGTTGTAATACCAGTGTAATATGCATGTCATAATACACATTTGTGTCCTCACACACACACACACACACACTCACACACACACACACTCACACTCACACTCTCTCACACTGTCTCACACACTCTTATGGCGCTTTTCCATTACCAGTACCAGCTCAACTCGGCTCGACTCGCCTCGCCTCGACTCGGCTCGCTTTTCGCTCCGTTTTCCATTGCAGATAGTACCTCCAGAATAGTACCTGGTCGTCATAGCGACGCTGCAGGAAACTGCCGTGAAGTAATCTTCTGCGCGAGCCGCGAGTCGCGACACAACCGCGACACACACTCCTCGTTTGACCACGGCGTATTTTTCCGAGTTGCCATAAAAATAGTAGTAATGGGGATCTCACGCAATCTGGCCAAACTATTTAAAAATAGCGGGGTTATTCAGGATACTCCGTCTGGCGCGTGCAATGATGACGCAGTGAATAGTGATGATTCTCTCTGACCAATCAGCAGTCTGCTGTGTTTACACGTCACATTTTAGTATCGCCTCAGCTCGCTTAGAACCTCGCCGGAGGTGGTACGAAAAAAAGTACCCGAAAGCAGGTACAGGTACAACTTTTACACAGTGGAAAACCAAACAAAGGCGAGTCGAGTCGAGTCGAGCCGAGCCGAGGCGAGCTGGTACTGTGTAGTGGAAAAGCGCCATTGGGGTCCAGTGATGAGCAATCATGTGAGAGTATATCCACAGGGAGAGCAGTTGAAGTGTCTTCTATTTATGCTCTGCTCTTGAAACAGTAGTCTCTTCTCTAGCTGTCGGTATTGCCAAACGCTTTAACCGCAATACATTCTGACTGCTACAGCTGAACTAGAGTTTGACCTTATGACTGAATCATAGACCATAGATTGATGGGGCTGCTGGACTCTACAATGCCTACATTGAGTCTCTGTGTGTGTGAGGGAGAGGGAGAATATGGTAATGGCAGTGGCGTTGTCATTCACTAAATGACTGGGTACGGCTCTTGTGTGTGTGCATATGCATCATTGTACTCTTCTTAGACTGTGAATAGGCTGTATTGTTTGCAATCAAGTGCACTCCACCAGGATCCAGAATGACACTCTGTATTAGACTTGGCCTTGCCGTATGCTTAAATGGACTCTCGGAGATGTATAATACACTGTGAACCACATTGTGCATGTCTGCGTAAACATGGATGCATTAAAACAGCATCTGTGTAAGTGTACTTGAGGGGGGTGGGATATGACCCTCTATTGTTTTTGTGTTTTGGAGAATGTCATTGAAGTGACCTATTCATTTTTCCTAATGATAACTGCTGGTGTGGTCTGAAATGTTACTTTTGAATGAATGGTGTTTGTTTAAACAAACAACATTACTCTTCATGTTCAACAGGAAGCTCTTAAGTGCCCTTATTATATTTTGATTTCTCTTGCAGCAAACAAGCGGAGGAGTCTGTATAACAATTCCTACAGTCCTCAAGTGGGCTACGGAAGCCCGTACGGCACAAACACGGCAAACAGTCCCTACAGCAGTGGCTTCAACTCCCCGTCCTCAACTCCATCTAGAGTGCCTATCGTCAAGCAACTCGTTCTGCCTGGCAGTGCTGGTAAAGGCCTCATTACTCCAAATCTATTCTATTCCACATGCATTTTTGTATTTTTTATATTTACTTGACATGGATTTCAAGACAAAATTGGTCACCTTTATTTATATAGTGTGTTATACAATACAGATTGTTTCAAAGCAGCTTTACACTGATAACAGGTAAATTATTGCATATGAATAATAAAAAAATTACTTTTTAATAGGATGATTAGACCACTCACTCAATGTAATATGATAATAGTAATATGGTAATATGTGATAATAGTGTAGCATACTACTGTAACATATTATTTTCTTTTACATACTAATAAATGGTTTATCAGTCTCAGAAATTGTGCTACAGTCATTATATGTCACTCATGGATGACTAACGAGTTCTATTTATTAATTTGCTGTCACTTTAGTGTGTTACTAATCATGAAAGTAGCCACATGACATCTTTACTTTTGTATGTATTTGTTACTTCTGCATGAAAGCCATTTGCCGTTTGGCTAAGAGCTCTTAAAATGTACTGAAAATGTAATATTTTTTGTTAATGTAACCACTGATTAGTATATGCTGTCCAGTATACAGTAAATAGTATGCTACTATTTTATCAGTCAATATGACTTAAGCAGAAAACACACAACAACTATCCAGTGTCTTTATAGGTTTTCTTATGAATAACCAGACAGAAAAAGTCACTTCTTTTATTTGATAATAATAAATTATTTATAATAATAATAATAAAGTAAATTTTAGGCATTTAAATTTGGGCATTTATGAATGTAAATATTATGTGTGTAGGTCACCAGCGTGGATCGGCTGACAGGAACGCACAGGCAGTGAGCCCCCAGTCCTCAGTAGACAGTGAGTTAAGCACATCAGAGATGGACGAAGACTCTGTCGGTTCATCCACCACGTATAAACTCAATGACGTCACAGACGTGCAGATACTCGCCCGCATGCAGGAGGAGAGTAAGTGGTTGAAGTGCCATTTTGTGTTGCATTTGATGTTGCATTTAATCTCAACAGTTATTGTTATGCATTTGATTATCATGCTGCTGAAATGGATGATAAACAGTGCTAATAGTGGGAAAAAATGCCCAAATGGGACACTTTGAGATTTAAACTAAAGTGCATCTATGTTTCCCTCTTTTAGGTTTAAGGCAAGAATATGCTGCAACGGCGTCACGACGTAGCTCTGGTTCATCATGTCAGTCTTTGCGGCGAGGAACTCTGAGTGACCAGGAGCTAGACGCACAGAGCCTGGACGATGATGAGGAGGCGGTCCACCATTCCTTTCACACCCCCGTCAACCGCTTCAGCCCCTCCCCTCGGCACTCGCCCCGCGTGTCCCCCAGAAACTCACCCCGATCTCGCTCACCTGCCCGCTCTTTAGAGTACAGCCGCGGATCTCCCCAACCAATCATCAGCCGCCTTCAGCAGCCCCGCCACTCTCTGCAGGGCCACGATACCCAGACAAATGCCATTAAGAATGAAGGTAGATCTTCATCCAGTCACATTTCAATTGGTCGATTTCTCTTTAAAACACTGTGAAACTTATGTACAATGTCTGTTTAAATGTTGGCTTCTCCATCCTTTCTGTCTGTGTGGGCAGAAAAGTTGAGGCGGAGTCTCCCTAACCTCACACGATCCAGCTCTGGACCGACTGCAGAGCCGGTCAAAAACAGCAGAAGCTGTGAGTCAAACCTGCAAGTGCCAAACGGAGGGTCACCCAGACACCAGAGTCAGTCTGCCAGTGAGTGTACAGACACATCAGTCAGCTCATATATGCACACATACATCACATCATAGGGCTCAAGCACCCACGGGATCAGCATATGAAAAAAATATTCTCCGTTCATTTTATCCAATAAAAAAATTGAGATTCAGTTACCTCTTTCTCAGGCAGGTCGTAAATTCAGACAATTCTACCATTATATTTGGCATTATAACACAACTACCTGACACAAAACTTGTGCTTTCTGGGGGTTTTTTTACAAAAAAATTGCATTTTATGTAATTAACTCCAAAACCATCAGGTATATCAGCGAGAGCGACTCGCGACAACATTTATGGAAACAATGTGTGTTTTAGTTTGGTTGGTGATCATAGGTGAAAAGGTGAACCAACTCCAGGGCAGAGATAGTTTCCATATACATGTTATAGGAAATCTTGCTTTTCTGTTAAAATTAACAGTGGTTTGTGAATGTAAATGCTTTAATACATTTATTGGGAGCGTTTATACTGGGATGTGTAGTCTCAGTGTGTATGCAGGATTTGGGATGCCAGAAAGCGTGCAGTGCTTTTGTTATAATCACTAAAAAGTTTTTCCTCCTGCGTAAAAAAAAAAAAATCCCGTCCACACATGCTCGGTTTAAAATAAATTTCCGTCTACATGAAAACTCAAAAACACGCTATCAAGTACTGTCAAGAGCATGCCACACCAGCAGGCGGCGATATAACCCTAATCGTAAAGCCACGTTGGGCAACCAGAAGCCTAACAAAAAGTTATTACCGGTTCCAGTTGGCTAACAACTTGGCGCACAGAGGAAAGGGAGAGTCATATGTTTGGACTGATGATGAAGTTGAATTGTTCCTTAATGTCACACATGAATACTAAGTTAGCAAAACTCAGGAAAACGTGGTCTGCGAGTCTTGCCGGTCCAAGTACGCCGACATCCTAGCACTGTTCCTAGAGAAGTACCTTTCTGAGACGTCCCAAGAGCCAACAAAGCAGTTAGTGGTGCACAATCTGATGTCAAACACAGCGGATAATGGCTCACACTCTGACGTCGCAAGGCAAAAACCCCGGTTTTACTGTCTACACGACAATACTGCAACCGGCGTTTCTGAAAATCCTCATCCTGGCAGGAACGAACCGGGCGAACCACGTAAAAAAAGTCACGGTTATAAAAATACCTGTGTCCGTGTGGACAAGGCCTTAGATCTTCGCAATCTCACAAAGTTCTGTTATAACAAATGAAGCTGACTGCACAATGAAAATTTTATTTACATAATGTCTACACTTGTGAGCATGCAGAATCAGAATCCACTCAGAACACATGGAGTTTTTGTTTTTGTTCACTTTTGTTCACAACTTAAACACCTCTGATTAGCCATTGCATTCAAGAAATAAACAGATATGTTTGTGATTGGCTACATTGCTCAACACCACCAAACGTGTTGTAAATAGAAACCTTTGTCGCTCTTTAAAGCACAAACACAGATATGCACCAGATAGTTTGCCAAATCTGTTTCGCCAATATGCTATTATTATGGAGAAAACTGATCCTAGACCAGCAGTTATAGGTAATGGAGTGTAGGCACCCACCGGCGCCTATGCATCACATCAACCAATGAACACACACAACTTTTAACATTTAGTAAACGGCACATGCAGTATTTATCATGAATGTTATTTTGTCCATTAATGTTTATATATGGTAACATTTGACTCTTTGTGACTGTCAGAGATCAAGTACTTCTTGGCTGTGGATTCTGTGCTTCTGACTCATGTTCACGTTGTGCTCTTAACTGCAGCGCTGGTGTCTTGGCTTGCTGGATGAGCTCTTTGATCTTCTCACATTCTCTCTTAGATCACAACTGATTGGCATTCCCTCTAAAAGCCTGACTGACTTTCAAACAAAGCCCTTGTAACTTACTATTCAAAGCTATTTTTTTTAGGGAAAGATTCAGATTATGGGTCTTCGAGGTGTGTTTAATATGGCACAGGAACACTAAAGTTTGTAATTTTATTTGTAGGATAAAACAATTAAATTATACTAATAGATAGTGTAGTTATAGTGTAGTGATCCAGTACTAGAAGCTTGTGGTTTTGTCAGTGGTAGAAAGCGACAGCGGTGTCTTTAGGACTAGTTCTGTTTGTTTTTCTAAATAGAATGACATTTGGTTCCATTAACAGTTCTTCTTGCACATGCATTCTATTGGAAATGTTGACAACCACGTTCTTAATGTTAATTTGCTTTGTGCGTAACCTAACTTAATATTCATGAGCTGACCCATTTGGCATTTCACGACATCACAACCAGCACGAAAGTGAAAAAAGTGCAGCTGGCCCCACCGCTTTTTAAAACTGTGACCCCCCTGTAAAAACAGAACATTTCATGACAGCATACGGAATCATTTATCAATGCAAGGTCAACGAATAAGGATCTCTCTCTATCAGTGGTCAGTCCCTCAAACGAGGGTGGAGTAAAAATGAATATCCTCTTCAGTACCCAGGGGTAAACGGCCATCTCTTAAACAGCACAGACAGAGACATTAGCTTGCTTAAGTGTTTTTACACATTGCGCCTTAGTATTTCAGAGTTCTTCAGGCTTCTCCCTCAGTAACATAGACTTGTTTTATTTCTGTCCTTCCTGCCTAGCATGCTCTGCCTCTTCCCTTCTCTCTCTGCCTTTGCCTCTACCTCACACCCTTTATTTTTGGCCGAGGTGCTGGTTGTCTGGATGTAGTTGGACTCGCTCTTGGCTTAGTGCTGCTCCTGCCTGTTCTTCGCCCAGGGCTGATTTTTCTCTTGACTGTGGCGCCCTCTGGTGACTGGTTAGAAGTGGTCTTCTGGTTTAACCATGCATGGAATGGCTCTGCCTTGAATTAAACCCCATCCTGGCTGGCTGTTTTTTCCTTGGCACTCCTTAAAGTATTGAGTTAAAGCTGATTCTGGATCAGGTCTGGTTGGAGGTTAAGTGCCTGCAGGTGGAGGTGGACGGCTGAACTTGGATTAGCCTGAATCAAAACGAAATGTCTGCTTATTTCTCATCTCAGCGTCGCACCAAAGGCTCTCAGCACCTGCGCGCTCCTCCCCAAAACCAAAAGAGAGACTCCAGAGCCCTACATCTCTTCGAGGTAATTCACTGAGCAGGTCACCCAGACACGGCTAAAGCATTGTGAAGCCAAGTTACCAGACAGTGCTGGAAGTATTATGGCATTTTGAACTTTAATGAACCCAACATTAGAGTTCGGTTTGGTTGGGGTTGAAGCTGTTTACTGACCTCAGAAATCACATCCAGTTCTGCTTGAAAAGAGGGGTCTGGATTCAAATTGAGTGATTTAAATTGTTTTCCTTTTTGTCAATTTTGTTTTGCCATGTTTCTATTACAGGAGGACATTTTATTGCACACCAACCTGGTAGGTTTGGGAACAGTTATGAAGGGGATTTTTAGCTCTGAAACTCTTTTGGTGTGAAAGCAATTAGGCCTAATTTGAGGAAACCAACCACTACTGATAATGTTTCCATGAACAATAAATGTGTCTCTAGGTATTTTTTTTAATTGTTTGTAGTTTACTGACTATTTAGTGATTGTGTCAAACTAATTAAAAAGAGCTCCACATAGGTTTTTGGTCATGTAAACATAAACATAATATATATTGGTAATAAAATGGTCTGCAGTCATAAAGGTGATCTCGCAGCATTGAGTTCAGGTTGAAAAAATTTTGTGCAGGATTGAATTGTGTGTCAGTGTGTATTTTGTGTTGTGGCTGATTGGTCTTTTCAGAATAGGTTGTTCAGTTGTGATAGTGAATGCTGCTGCTGCTTTGCAGTATTGTATTTTGAGGGATGCCGAGGGTACACACGTGTCATGTCTTCTGGTATCTTTTTATTAAATGAAACCGTTTGAAAGCTGTCACATAACCAACTGTTATAGTAGTCTGTGAAGACACCGGTCTGCAATTTTATATATGCACTAAATATTTATTTAATGCACTTTGCATTAAAGAAAGTTGCTTAGTCACACTTGCACTTTAAAAAGAAACACGTGATGGTATGAGTCCTGAGCAATTCGACAGCCTTTGGAACGGATGCAAACCAACCCCTCTCTTTTCCATCTTTTACCCAGTTCCTCTCTCGTGTTGCTTCGGAGAGGAAGCAGATTTCAGTGAGTATATACACTGATGATGATGCCGCTTTTCAGTGCTGTGATATTTTATGTTGTGCAAGTGTACGTGAATGGTAGATTGTGTTTGTACTGTGATTTTTGTGTTTTAACCCCATTTTTGCAACAAGGGGACATTTGTAGAACTAGTTTTGTGCAAAATGTTTGTAAACAACACTAGTTGATCAAGGCTGTTTTAATCCATCCATTCTTATCGTTTTCTTTTCTTTCAGCTTTGTGTTGAATGTCATTTTTGCTAGTGACTGTGGAAAGCGGTCTTCCGCGTGTTGCATAGAAGCGTTAATTGAATTGTGGTCGTTTTTAATGTGTAGCTTTATGAATTGTAGTTGTCTAACTGCATTATTTTAGTTTTTAGGGTTGAATCCATTCTTATTTGTCATTTTAACCCCATTCCCATTAACTCATGACTGTGTGGTCCCTTGAATGGCTTGTATCAGGTATTATATTAATGGAAGATAAACCACTGAATAAAAAGCGCTTTCTTTTATTCAGTCTTTAATGTTTTATCTTTTGTGAAATCTATTTCAGTTCTTTTCCTTGCATTCCATCTGTTGCCTTTTACTCTGGTCCTGTAACCGTCATTCCCACTTATACTCCCGATTGTTTTTCTTTCTTCCAGTGCCCTCTTCCAGTAAGTTGCGTACTCCTGCTGCCCCATCTCCCTTGGCTCTCCGTCAGCCCATGAAGGTCATGTCTAATCATGGTTCAGGCACAACCACGCCCACACGCTCCATGGCCCCGCCCCGCAGCGGCCTGCCCCGCCCCGCCACCAATGCTGGAGGAGGTTTACCAGTGCCTCGCAGCAAACTGGTCCAGCCAGTGCGCAGGTACTCTCAGCTTCTCATTGCTCAATACCAATAAATAGTAAGCGTCTGAAGTCCAACATACTGAGTGAGTGTGTGTGTGGTTTGCTCTGCAGGTCTGCTCTGCCAGCTCCAAGGACGTATAGCGGCATGAGAGACGAGAGCTGGAGAGAAGGCTGCTACTGAGCATGCCTAGACTCATTCAACCTGGCACTTTATAGAGATACGTCTTTAACCCCCACAAACAAGAGACTCATTCTTCCAAACAAATGATTCTGTCCTCTTTCATTTGACGTTACAGAGCTCTCATCCCAGCAGGATAGATGTTGAAGGCAGACTGGACGACACAGAATGCCAAAGAAACATACGAAAGGGATTCGCCCTCACCTAACCAAACAGCACCTGTACCGCAAACGGCTCGAACACACTATCCTGCTTGCGAATCCCCCAAAACCCACCACAGAAGAACGTTGAATAACTTGTTTTCTCTGTGATAACATTAGTGGCGAACCCTTGTTAGTTTGTGCAAATTGACCTTCACTTTTGGCTCAGGTGGGAAAGATTGTATGGCAACACAGAGTCCACATGGCAATTGCATTCTGTCAGAATGTCTTTCATATCTATGTGACCTCTTATTTATTTGAAATCATTATTTAAAATATTTCTTTCAAAGATTATTCACACAGTATTTGGTCTTTAATAAAAAAAATATATGTATGTATCTTTATTTCTGAATGTTATTGTGAAACCTCAACTGCAAAGCTACGTTTCCAAAGCATTTTAAATGTCTGAATAATGTATGCATTTCAGAGTTTTTGAACAAACGTATTTAGTTTGAGCCTTCAGATACACCGCAGGATTGATCCTTTTGCTCTTTTCTAAAGGAAACATTCAAAAGAAACAGTGAGAAATTCAAGTCAAATTTCATGAATTGTGTTTGTATGTCCGTACTGGAAAATGGGAAATTCATTAAATATAAAAGCCTGAGATCAACTTTATTGGGTAGACTGTTGTGTGGTCAAACTTTGTTCATCAGATGATGTCCCAGTGATAATGTCTCTGTGGCAAGGGTCATAACAAGTTGTGCTTGTGTGGGTGAAACGTAGTGCTTATGTACTATTAATTTTGGAATATTCCTGGTCATGTAATTTGTTGTCATTCTCGGAGTGAAATAACTGATAAAAAGCAAAGAATGAAAGGGATAGTTAACCACAAAATGCAAATTGTCATAATTTATTCACCCTCCAGTTGTTCTAAACTTGTATGAATTTTGAAAAATATGGTTGATGGACCCCATTGATTTCCATAGTAAGAAAAAAATTATACAATAGAAGTCAATGGGGTCCATCAACTGTTTTGTACTGACATTCTTCAAAATATCTTATTTTGTGTTCAACAGAAGAACGTCATACAGGTTTGGAACAACTTGAGTGAGTAAATGGTGACAGAATGAAATATGCTTTTAAAGATGCCGCTTACTGGGGGGTAACTGAATGGCAATGCCACCTGAACATCTTGCTGCACACTAGCATATTATTAAGGTTGAGCAAGTTTGTTTAAAAATGAGTGCCTATAATTTATGAAATTCTGTGATTGCTACAAATGTTATTTTTTGTTTGTGCCAATTGCTTTGTTTTGCCAATATCATTTACTTCAGGGTTCTTTGCATTTCTTGCTTGTTTTGTTTGATTTTTGTAATTGCTTTGATAACATTTATATTTGCTTTTTTGTAACAAATGTATGTTCGGAAAGCCCCTTGATATTTATGACTAAATACTATGCGCTGATAAGAGGCTTATTTATTAAACGGTGAGATACCTCCGTGTGCTGAGATAGAGTTAGCGGGATGCTTGAGCCTGGTATGGTCATGAATACATGACATAAACATTTTGTGGATTGTTTTTTTTGGTAAAGACTTTTATATCTCCACAAACATGATGCTCGGTTTCCCCTGCGTTAAATCATTTCAAATAAAAATTTAAGAAAAAAACTGTGTGGTCCGTCACTTATTTGTCCATAATTTATTCATGTGAAAGAACTTTAATATCTTTATAATCTAATGTAGGTTATGTGAGATCTTAGGTCAAAATTTTACATCAGAAAGTGTTCTTATAAAATTATTTATAGTGTGTCAGTCTTTTTTTCCCATTATTTTTGTACCTTTTTTAATTATTTATTTTTATGTTTAAGTGACAATTTGTTACTTTAAAATTGGATTATTAAAAAAAAATTAATGTTATGCCACAATTATGTGCTGTTAAAAAAAAAAAAGATTAAAGATTAAATCTTTATTTGCAGTGTAGTTTGCAAACATTCACATGATCCATTTTTGTGTGATCCATTACGGCGAGTTGCTTTAAAAGTCCCCTTTTTTTAAACCCATTTCCTTTTACTTTCCTCTACTTCTCTTGTAGATCTTGTTTCTCTTACTCCGGCAGGCCCATTTCTTTGCGGCTGAGTGTTGCGATGAGGCGATCTTTCAGATTCTCTGGTGTAGCACATTTGGGCTCTGATTGCAGGGACTCCATGGTCAGTTTCCTCCACAGGTACTCTATTTTACTGTCACAATGCCACGGGTTATAGGTCAACTCCACCCAACTGGTATTAATATCTAATATGCCAGGAGACAGAAACTGCAGCCTGTTTACACTGAGGTCAACATACTCCAAGCGCATGAGCCCTTGAAATACAGGTGGCGGGAGGCTGTCCAGTCGATTTTTCTGCAGGAAGATGTGAGTCAGGTTAGCAGAATGACTAAAGGTTTTTACATCCAGGGTCTGGATTTTGTTTTGGTCCAAATGAAGTCTCTCTAGACCAGGGTGAGCATCTAGACACCCAACTGGAAGCTCTTCGAGTTTGTTCTGCGAGAGGTGCAGAATCTTTAGGTGACTCAGACTTTGGAGTTGGGCCATTGGGAATTTCACAAGATGGTTTCCGGACAAATCCAGCCATGTGAGATTGCTGTTGCTGGGCAGCCAGTCTGGGTGGAGGTTGGAGATGCGGTTGTCTTTCAGCACCAGGTTGAGGAGTGGAGCATGATGGAAAACATACGCAGGCAGCTCTCGAAGTTCATTGTCTGTGCACAGTTTGGGTGAGAGGAGTTAGAAAACAGTCTGCGACCTGCTACATCATTTCAGTTGATTTGGCTGTCATAAGAACGTGTCTGAGAAAACTGCCTTCAAGGATTTTTTTGACAGAATTTGGAGATTTCTGAAAGTATCAAATAAAGTATAATGCATATTCAATGCAGTGCACATTTTTTAACAATTTATTTATGATTTTAGCAACATGCTCTAGAGAAGTAACAAGCTTTCTTTACATCGAATGACTCCTGAGGTAAATGTACGACACACGCTGTTTGATTTGACTGTATTCTCTTTCAAACCACTAAATGGCAAAGAAATTCAGCTCAGAACTTTTCTTAACGTTGTACTTTGCAAAAAAGTTGCAGAAAGAGGCGGTTAACAAGTTTTTCAATTTTATTTTCAGTTCAAAACCATGTAGCTATAGAGATGTTATTGCATTTAATTTTTCAATTGTCTAGATACGTTTTTTTTATTATCATTTATTAAATCTTTATTGTATTATGCCTGTAACAGTTGGGTTCACTAGTTCTAAAATGTTTAATGTTGCACACTGGCAGCAGGTTATCTATAACATTTGGGTTCATAAGTTATCATTTATCATTTATAGAGTACATTGCAAAAAGCTGCAAGCTGATTTTGTAAGAATTTTTTCTACTTGAGCTAACATGACAGTATAGCCTATTTATAGAAATAAATTATGTTATTTATCAAAATAAACTGAAAACAGTACAAACTTGTCTAATGTGAATTGTTTTGAACAAGTATTAACTTTATTTAGAAACATTATTTTTGCTGAGATTGTTAAAAAAAAAAATAATAATAATCTGTCGCTCGAATGTTCAATAAAAACATTTGTTTCTGCAATCATACACTATGGGAGTAGAGAAAAGCATTTTTTTCTTTGGGTGTGACTTTATCTCCGGTGTACCCCTATACGTTTTTATTTTCGTGCTGTAACTAGTGACTACAAACAAATAGCTTGAAAACTATAAAAGCTAGATGTGTTTTGAAGGCCTCATGGCCTACATGACCTGCAAAAGGGTTTTTAGCTGAAGTTCCTTGTGGTTGGCATCTGAACTGATGGAAAGTTGCTCTTTTGGTTCAATGTTCACATGGCCTCTTCAACATAGTGTGTCTTAAAAAATAATGAGGCAAAAACACTGAATAATCACTTTGTGGAACAATCGAAATATGTTTTTGACTGGTTGGCAGTCGGCAACCCTTACACTTTGTTCAATAAAGTCTTATTTTGACTTCTGGAAGTAATTATGCCTCTTGAGCTTCATTTGCAAGAAAGAGAAGGCTTTTCTCCACAACACTAGTAAAAATGAAGAGATGTTCGTCTCTCACTCCACAAACGGCTCATTGCGACTTCCACGCACAAAGCTAAAAAATACATGTGAATCTTAACATCAAGCCTACACAAGGTGCTTTTATACACACGGACGGACTCACCCGTGAGGTCAATGGTGTGCAGGTAATGAAGGTCCTTCAGAAGATCTGCTGGTAAGCTGCTCAGTTTGTTTCCGGGCAGGTGTAACTCCTCTAGCAGTGGGATGGCTTTCAGGTGTTGAGAGGTCAGCACGGTCAGGTTGGTGAACTGGATGGTTAAGGAGGTGGTGTTGCCTGGAAGACCGTCTCCAGGGAAATGAGAGAGGCCGGCATCAGGACACACGACCTCGGTGCTTTTGGCGCTGAAGTGGCACGTGCATCGCTTTGGACACGAGAGGGCGTCACGGCAACAGAAGACGAGCATCACCGAGAGCGCGTGCATAAGCCAGGAATTCATCTTCACGAGCTTCAAAAGTTGAAGTTCAAATTATTATTTTTTTTGTTTTTAAGCTGCTGATTTATTTATAGCATAGAGTTTCCTCGTTTGTTTTTGAGATGATATTTACTCCGAACAAAAATAATTTCATGAATGTAACCAATAATAAAACAAGAAAGCGAAGAAAGAGGAATCGAAATGTAGATTATCTAAATTCTCTGATTGGACATTCAACTTAATTTAAACTCTGACTAAAACATTAACAAAACATCTTACCTTTTATTGTTTAAATGTCCAGTTATTCCAAAACTCTGCTCATTCCCCTCAGTTATATCCTGACAGAGACTATCCGTGTGTGACTCAAGCACTGTTTACAGGAAAGTAGGACAGTCAAAAAAACAAAAAACCGTCACTTATGTAAATAATGAGAACATCTGGACATGCCTGCAGGGTGAAAGTACACAAGACATTTCTTAAAAGAAAAGTATATCAAATTTAAAGTATAGGTGGTTACACAGCTGTTGTATTTTAAAAAAAGTGCAATAATAAATAGGCTGTGTAATTTGTAAAAATTTTAATGTAAACTGAGGAAATGTTTATGGAACGCTTTATAACAGTCAAGAATTAGATCAATACATGTAAATGATTGATGTTTTGGCAGCAGCATAAACATTGCACAATGAACAAGAGGTTGCACAACATGTTCTACACAAATGGACACCTTTTAATTTCAAATTTTGTTATAACAACTGTCCCAGTGATTTGTTTATTGCTGATGAAATGTTCACCTGTGCTTAAAAGACCTCTGGTCAGCCACGACACATCCGGGGTTTATTAATGATTTTAAGCATTATTTGAGCTAGTAATAGGCCTAATTAGTTAAACAGTTTATTTTGGTAAAGTTATTATAATGTGTTACTGACGAAATTTAGCTTTTTAACGTTTTTATTATTAGGCTATTATCGTTTAATGTTTTTATTATTATTATTTATTTGTGACACCGCATGTGATTTTATGTGAACTGATTTTATTGAATTTTCAACAGGGGAAAACAGAGTTACAAATCAGATAGGCCTACATAATAATTGAATAGTAGCCTACTTCTTACATATTACTATACCATCAATTGTCCTTTTAAACAACAGAGATTGTTGCTTGTTCATATAAATTCATCATAAAAAAATCATTGTCAGTTGAAAACAATCTAATATTTGGTAGCCTACAATTGACATACATTTTACTTGAGATATTTTCCAAATAGTAACAACTTTAATTGTATTGTCAAAACAAAGAGGTACGACAATCCATATGAACAAGACAGCCTATTGACCAGGGTATTTGAAGAATTTTAAACAATTAACGAAATTTTAGACCAAGATGATTTATGGTGAACATTATATATATGACCCAAAAAATTTATGTTTTCCTTAGCTGTCCATTACACATGGTTTTTTTCTCACCTAAATATTTTAATCTTTGTCAGTAGGCCTATGCTCTTTTTGGTAATTCTGACCTAATGAAAAAAACGACATTAATTCAATTGTTAGCTACTGAGTGCATGGAAATGAAATAAAGGTCCTAAAATATTAGTGCTGAATAACAAACGTTGATGGACAAGTTCCAACGTTCATGTCCCAACGTATTTCCAATCCAATTCCAACGAATTTCTCCAGAAATGTGTCTTTGTGATCAGTTTCTGAGTTAATTGTTGTGGATGGAGCCTGTAATGGCTCTTGGTGACGCGCGCTCTACGCCAAACCCCTCCCGGTGGCACCGCGCGCTCAGTGCTGGACATCCCAGTGTCCCTCAGTCACAGCTGACAGACCAACGCATTCGGGCTGGACAGACGTACAATGATCCTGCGCCGCTAGGGGACCGCGCGACTTTCTCGTCAGGTCAAGGAGACACCCGCGGAGACTGAAGGTTCATTTAGAGAGCTCCAGTGCTCTAGAGACGTGATGGAGACCTCCAGCAGCGTGCCAAACACCGCCGCGCTCACGCGACTTCAGAACTTCACAGAGGACCCAGCCAGCTCCTCGGAGAAGCCTCCCATGGCAGGGTTGCGCGCCACAGAAGAACCGTTGTCTCTCGTGCTCAGCAGCTTCAGGACTGATGTGGCTCCAGCGGGGCTCCTGGCGGGTCCATTCTCGCCCTCTGAAGAGCCCACTCACCTGATTGTGGCTTTCTGGGATTCACCCTTGAGTCACTGGATTAATGTGTTTGTTGGCTTTGTCCTGTGCTTCACCATGCTGGGGCTGGGCTGCACGGTGGAGCTCAGTCAGCTGGGCGAGCACATCCGAAAGCCCATAGGAGTCCTGCTGGCGGTGCTGTGCCAGTTTGTCCTCATGCCCCTCATCGCCTTCCTCCTGGCTCTGGCCTTCTCCCTCAATGATGTGGCCGCTATGGCTGTGCTGCTTTGCGGCTGCTGCCCTGGAGGAAACCTCTCCAACATCATGTCACTGCTGGTCAACGGCGAGATGAACCTCAGGTAGCTCTATTACATCATCCGTATGATCAACTACACTTAAAAATAACGGCTTCAAATGGTTTATTTTTGTTTTGTTGTTGCAGTGATCCCATTAAAGAACCAATTATTGTTTTCACCAAAAAAACAGTTCTTAAAAGAACCATTATTTTTTAGTTAAGAACATCTTAATCATCTAAATAACCTTTCCCCACTATAACGAACCTTTTGTGGAAGGTTCCATGAATGTAAAAAGTTCTTCGTGGAACAATCGATGACAACAAATAGGCTAATCTTTATTTTTAAGAGTGTATAAAAATGGTTGTCAGAAAATATTGTGATATTATAAAATATTATGAGAATATGTTATTAGGTTCATTAAAGAAAAACTATATCACACCTAAAATGCGAAGATCTGTGAAATATGTGTAGGCCTAAAGTGAAAATCCGTCTCAGATTACACATGCTATGTCACAGAAAATAAGAAAATATATAGCGAAAAAGAAAAAAAAAAGAAAAAATGGAAGATGATAACGTGGCTAGGTAATTTTAAATATTTATGGATTTTTGGACATTACACATATATTGTGTTTTAATATTTGTCAGCATGCTCTTTTCATTCTGACCAAATTACAATATCGAGAGATATAAGCATGACACTGAGTGCATAGAACACATAAATGAAATAAAGGTCAGAATAACACGTCAACTTTGTTTGGCTGACTTGGTAATACATTGCTGTTGTTGGTGGGTTTTGTTTTCCAGCATTGTCATGACCATCTCGTCCACTGTCCTGGCGCTCGTGCTCATGCCGCTGTGTTTGTGGATGTACAGTCGCGCTTGGATCAACACACCCGTGGTCAACCTTCTGCCCTTCGGCGCGATCATTCTCACCCTCTGCAGCACCCTCATTCCCATCGGGCTCGGGGTCTGGCTTAGACAGCGCTATGCTCGAGTGGCAGAAATCATCATTAAGGTGACTTAATGCAAATAAAAAAAACAAAAAAAAAAACTATTCTGTTCAGTTATCTAACAGTGGTTCAAGGTAGGCAGCAGCGCGCATTTGCTATTAGGAAAAGGAAATTGAAACATCAAACAGTTGATCTAGAGGAGTTACTAGTGGAATCTTCATCATAAGAAAATAATTTAGAATTATGATTATGCTGAATTATGCTGTTTTTTCTTAAATATCCCTGGTGATGGATTTCTTAAGTCGTCTTAATGTCCTCAATCTCTGGCCATTAGAAGACTGAAGTGCCCATGGGCAAAGTGGCGTCACATGCGCGCATGGGTTCCTCCTTTCAGTTGAGCTTATCTAAGAACAGCCTGGCCAGAAGAGCACAGTGGCGACTGTGAGATAGAGAGGTGGAGGGGTGGGGGCGACAGAGTGTGTGATAAAGGAATAGAGGCTGTTGGGGGGGTGGGTGGGTGGGATGGGAAAGTGGAGTGGATAAAAGTGGGCTGATTTGTCACTCATCATGGTTTGCACTTTTCTCCTCTAGTAGTATCATCATGTGTCTGTCTGTGCCATTCACTCTTTTCAGGATTCATTCCCCAGGCCATATAGCTAAATATGTCACATCAATTGTTCCCAGACATATTAATGAAAACCCTTTACGGCTAATTGCTGCATGCTGAATCCTGTTACACAGTGCCATCTTCACAGCAGTTCCTCTCGACCAGGGTAATGTCTACCAACTAGTACATCACATTATTTTCGTAAACAATAACTGAAACTAAGACTAAACCGATTGGTCAAAAAACATTCGTAAACTGAAATAAAATAAAATTGTCATAAGAAATGAAAAACTAAAACTAAACGACCAGCTGAAAACAAAACTAACTGAAATAAAATAATTAGCAAAAATAAATAATCATTTTTGTAATTAAAGGTAGGGTAAGCAATTTGTTTTATAAACACTTTTTGTTATACTGGTTGAAACTCTCTTCATATCGTGATATAAATATATAATAGAAGTGGTCTTAATATTAAAACATGGACATATCTTCTGTGGAAGTCACAGGACCAAAACATTTTTCGCCAAATCATTGCAGAATGCAATGATACGATGTCTTGCCTGTCAACGTTTGCAAACTCCGCGCACCCTGCTCACGCAGACATCACACATCATCAGTGCGATCCATGAGGATATGTAGAGCTGTAGACAAAGTTTTTACAGTGAAAGATTGTGTGCCTATAGGCGTTTCAACCAATCACAGACAGGGGCGGGTGTTGCTCCGACTTCGCGTCCAGCCGTGAACGAGCTCAAAACCTCACAACACCCGCCCCTTTCGGTGATTGGTTGAAACACTGTTTATTTTGGTTTTGAGTGGTGGTTGTACCCATTTGTTTTTGTGTGCAGATCTCAGAGCCTAGGCTGCATTAAGAGACGCGTTTTTTTGACGGCATGCTAATGGGGCGGGCAGCTAGCGGATCGTTAGGAAAGATTAGATGAATGTGATCATTTATGTTTCGGCCTTTTTTGGGCCTGAAATGACTGATACAACCTTTAAGACACATTTATTTAAGACAAATTGTTGTATTGCTTTTGCTGTTTTTGTCTATTTTACTGTAGCGCTTTGGGTTTAAGAAAAGTGCATTACAAATAAAATGTATTTGACTTGACTGTTTGTAAGATTTACCAGCCTATGCTTTGTGCTTGTGGTCCAGGTGTCTCTGTGGTCTCTCCTGGTCACTCTGCTGATGCTCTTCATCATGACTGGAACTATGCTGGGCCCGGAGCTGTTGGCCACCATCCCTGCCTCCGTCTACCTGGTGGCGGTGCTCATGCCCATGTCCGGCTACGCGGCAGGATACGGCCTGGCGACGCTCTTCGGCCTGCCCCCCAACTGTCGGAGGACTGTGTCTTTAGAAACCGGATGTCAGAACGTGCAGCTCTGCACGGCCATCCTGAAGCTGGCGTTCCCTCCGCAGCTGATGGGAGGCATGTATATGTTTCCTCTGCTGTACGCACTCTTCCAGGCAGCAGAGGCTGGCATCTTCATTCTGGTTTACCGCATGTATAGGAAAGAGGTACTACATAAACAGGACCTCATGCAGGATGATGATGATGATGATACAAACATATCCTACAAGAGAATGAAAGAAGAAGATGTGCCGTTTGATTCTACGTATGGTGCGGTAACAGTGAGCGACCCCAATATCATTGAGCTAGAGTCACAGGATGGTGTTGGAAGCCCCACGCCTGTATAAGGGGACAAAAACAACTGACTTGAGACTCACCATAGACACAGGACCTGTGTATTTACATTAGGATTTATTCATGCCATCACTCACTGTTGAATTTAATACTAATTACTCACAGCATTCTAACTAATATGTGCCAAAAAGAATTGCAAGACTGTGAAATTGGAAACTAATATCATCATGACATCACACAGTGGCGATACTTAATTTGAATATCCAGAGTGTTTGAAATCTATAAACACACTAGCCAGATATTACAGTTCAATGGCATTTTCTGAATTAGCGTAAAATATATACCAGATTAAAAAACAAATGCACATGCTGGGGGACATTTATCAATAAAAAAATAAAATAAAAAAATGAATAATAGAATTTTAAGACAAATATAAGTATTATATTAAATATATAATTCTATATAATTCTTAAATTTAAAACTATAAATTCATATATATATATATATATATATATATTTACACACACACACACACACACACACACACGCACACGCACAGGTGTATGTCTATATAAATTATATATATTTATTTTTTTGTTCAGAGAATTCATTCATATTAATTTATTCAAATAATGTATACGACATTTTCAGAGTGTCATGGATGTATGCCAATCCACCATTAATATAGATTTATGCTGCTGTTTGTAAATGAATCCTGCTATTGCCCCAGTAAAAGGATTACATTGGCTTATTTGATTATGTGGACCCAGAGGATGAGAAGACTGATTCACATCCCACGCCTTATATTGCACATCACCCACTGTCAGTCTGTTTCTGATTCCAAAACAAGACAAAATATGTTTTTTGAGATTCTTGATCCAAAAATAGTGGAATTTTACAGGATTACCACTGCTTGATATGACCAATACGAAAGGCTACAACATGTCAGCGTCAGACCAAATATGGTTTTGGAAAACAGGAAAAGCCTACGACAATAAAAACAGACTTTATTTAAAATAAGGTTTATTCTAGAAAAGTGATTATGTGGTAGTTTCCATCTAAAAATATCTAAATACGCAATCCATCTCAGTAATCGAAATGAAAATATTGTACATGTTTATCAGAATATAAGAAAATGCCTGCAAGATGAATAAATGTTTACAGCAAGCATCTAATATTATTATTTTTGTTCCTCCAATATCACTGCCAGACTCTGGTTTAAAAATTATTGTATATACACTCACAAAAAACAACAAATTTATATAATCTAATATTTATTATTTCATATTAATACAGTATTGATTTTTAGTAATAGGACACCTGAAGTGGCCAACAATAGGCAGAATTTGTATATATATATATTTTTTTAAATAATACAATTTAGTGCAATGTATTTAAATAGAATTATTATGCTAATCAGTAAAATGGAAGCCTTTTTTAATTAATTTTTAGTATTACTTTTTAATTTTAATTAATACTGTGCTTATGGCACTGTATACTTATGTTTGTATTTCCACCTGGGGAGAGAGAGTATTTAGCACAAATTCAGACTTTTCTACACACAGAAAGTAGTCCGAATAGAATTGTCCCTTTTCTTAAAGGAGTGACATCCATTGCTGTAAATTAGGGGACACAATTTCTTAAAATATAATATGTATTTTTAAATAAATTCTATATTGATGAATAAGTCTTTGATGTAGGCTATGTTGGGAAACATGCACATTATGTTACAAAGTGAAATATCTCTCAAATTCAATGAAATTGTATTTTAAAAGTAGAATATGGACCATGACTAATTAAGATGATCCATCTGGTCAAGATGTGTAGACCTGCTTGGACAAACAAGCAACAACATGGTGACTGGTCAACAAACTAAACACCAATGTTGCCATAAAAAACTAACAATTTAAATCGTATTTTCCAACAAGAATTATACATGTTTATTACTTTTTCAGGTCTGGGAAATCCCTTTTTAAAAGTAGGCTACCTGATATTTGCGATTTTTTTCACTAACCGTGGGAATCTCGTTAATTGGAGTTAATTAACCACTTGACCTCAATCTGTGTCCCTGTGTCTACTTAACCTGCTGCAGTGCGTTTGCCATTTGGCTAAGCGAAAAAATGGCTACGTATGGTAACGAGACAGTCGACAACTATCTTTACTCTTCTTACAATCCTTATTCCTACAAAAACCCCAAGTTCAAGAGCTGGAGACAGAAAGCTTACTTCGCTAACTGCGGTGAGGGCGAGAACTACTTCGATAATTACCACAGGGCGCAGCTCAAGTCCATCTTGTCTCAGATCAACCCGAACCTCACCCCGCGTCTGAGGAAAGCCAACACCAAAGACATCGCGGTCCAGGTCAACCCGAAGACCGACGCGTCCATCCAGTGCTCTCTGGGCCCGCGGACCCTTCTGGCCCGGAAGCGTGATGCGCTACGTCAGCGGCGGCAGGAGGTTCAGACCCCCGGGAGCCCCATCAGCGGCGGCGTCCGGTTCCCGCGCACTCAAGCCGTGTATTCCCCGGTCGAGTCCAGGAGACTAGTGTCCCTCTTCAGAGAGGAGGAGGAGGAAGAGAAGGACACGGAGACGGTGGACCGCGCTGAGAAAGTGGAAAGTGCTGCGAGCGACGAGCGCAAAGAGGGTGAGGAGAGCGTGAAGGAACCGCTTAGTCCAGAGAAAAATGAAAACAAACAGACGGAAACAAACGAGGAGAACAGAAACGAGCCAGTGAAAACAGGACAAAACGAACCCAAGTCCAAGGCTCGCGTGAGATTCCAGGTTAGGGGAAGTTGATTATCCTTGACGCCAAATCATGTTCTTTTTTTTTTTTTTTTTTTTTAACTGAATTTAAAGTACAATTGAATATTAATTATATTAAATAACATTTACAAGTGGAGTAGTATACCTTCTAAAAACAAGGTGGAAAGCAGTTTAAGGTTTCAGCAGTGTTAACTTGTTTTAATGTAGTTTTTGGAGCAGAAGTATGGATTCTATCATTGCAAAGACTGCAACCTGCGCTGGGAAAGTGCTTATGTGTGGTGTGTCCAAGGCACAAACAAGGTAATAGATGGCTACATGCATTTAATTTGCATGCATAGCCCAAGAATGTTAAACAGACACCAATGTCTTCCCCTTCTATTTTTGCAAGTGTATTGCTATTGATCCATGCTTTACTGTCTCTCTTAAAGGTTTATTTCAAGCAGTTTTGCAGAACATGTCAGAAATCATTCAATCCATACCGAGTTGAAGACATAACCTGTCAGGTAAGCCAGTCCTGCCACAGTCCACAACTAGAGGGCCTGAGGCTTTCTATGGGACCACAGGAAACTTCCAAGGGGGTAGAAGTAAAAACACACAAAATTATACTTAAAATGGCTTAAATTTTGAAGGCACAACACTTAAAGGAGCTGTATGTAAGATTGTGGCCAAAACTGGTACTGCAATCACTTTCAAATTACTGTAGAGCGGTGTATCCTCTCCCCTGACTCGAGGTTGCCAGATAGGCTGCAGGATCCAGCAGGAACTTTTGTATCTGCAGCTGTGGTAACTAGAGCAGAGCTGGCAACCCGGATGCGCAACACTACTGACTTCGTGATTGGTAGATCGGTGGAGGGTGGAGCATCAGACCAAAACACATGACAACATCAACATCAGTTGAGGGCTGCAACTTCACTTTTTAAATGACAATATCCTGGCCGGACTACTTTTGTCAGTGATATAAGTATTTAAAATGAACATGATTTCTAGTGACATATCAGGGCCATTTTATGATTAATTGAAATTTCTTACAGCTCCTTTGAACTGATCCAACTTTAATTTGTTCCCATCAACTGTCCATTTTATTGACGAACAATCTTGAACTAAACTAGGAGTGTCAATAGTTTACAAGTATCTTCTAGATCACATATAAACTGTGCACTTTGCACTATCTATTCATTTTCAGACTTGTAAGAAGACTCGCTGCACATGTCCTGTAACATCGCGTCACGTGGATCCCAAAAGACCTCACCGGCAGGATCTGTGTGGCCGCTGCAAAGGCAAGCGGCTCTCCTGTGACAGCACATTCAGCTTCAAATACATCATTTAGAACCCCTGTGTGTGATGCTCAGGCTTCGTTGTCCAGCTGGATTGTCCACTTCAGTCTCTGCATCCTCGCTCCACAAAGACTGCAGGGAGGCAGGTCCATCAGTCTCTACAGTCTCATTTGTTTTTGTTTTGCTTTAATTTGTACAGTACTTGCAGTAACTGCAGGTGTCAATTCTGAAAAATAAAAATGGCAATTACTAGCACATTTGGAACCAAAGTTTTATGCGAACTGCTTTGCAGAAGGATGATTTGAATGGCTAACTTTTAGGGTTACTGGAAGTTTTATCTTTGCGTTTTTCACGTACAGACGACAACGTTGTCAAAACTATCACCGTTCACAGGTCTGTGAAAAGGATTAATAACGCTGTATTTATGCCAGTAGTTGATGACACTTTGTAAAGAAACCCTATGCGTCTATAAACTGAACATGTAATGCGCTTGTGCATGTCGACGCTTTTACAAATTTGCGGTTTTGTAGTTTACCTCTGGACAACTGCATCTTTTTCAAAAGTTATCATTTTCAGGCTTTCAAAAACATCGTTGTAATAAATTAACTGCTAAAATGCACAAGGTCATTTAAGCTTAGTATAATTCTTCAAAAAGCTTTTTTTACTAATACTTTTTGATATACTGTAGTTTCTAAAGTTGCATAGTCCAGAGGTCATGCAAGTCACAAGTGCACATTTTAAAAATATGAAGTGACAAACTTAGATCGTTTGTAAAATAATTTGCACAATTTTAAGCTTCTAACTTAAATGCAAGTTAATGAAATGGGGTGGTTGGGTTTGAACAGTGGGTTAAGAACCTAAATTGAATCAACAAATGGTTAACTGGTTACTTGCATATTTAACAGTTATTTGTTGTGGTAACTTTAAATACGAAATCAGTCATTTGTATGGAGTTGTTACAAAAAAATACGATTCAAAGTTTCACCTACTACAAAACCTGAAAGACCAATTCACACCAAGGATATCTACAGTAGAATTATAATGGTACTGACACAAAGGAACACTGTTTCTGAACAATATATTCCAGCTGATGAACGATAACTTTAAAGAGCTTGAACATTAAGTGTCAATGACATAACTGCAGCACAGGCTTATAATAATGCCATTCATTGGTGTGGGCACTAATATAGTTGTCCTTGGTATGGAATGAGCAAAAAAAGAAAGAATGCATAATCAAACGTTACGCTTGTATGGTTAACTGGATTTCTACAATTTAACATTGAGGACCATCAAGAAATGACAAAGCCAGAGTTGCTTATAATCAGGTTTTTATTTAACAGTACAGGAAAAAGCAGGTAAATCAGATTGACACAGACAAACCAGAGAGAAATGTGAGGGGGAAACAGAAAGAGAATGCACCTCTAGATAAAAACTATTTTTCCAGGTAAATAATATATCCATTAAATAATTAAGAACAGCATTCAAAATGTACCAAACAAGCAACAGAAGAGATCTCTGAGAGGAATGAATACAGTGAACGTTTTATTTCTCAATGTGCCACGACAGATTAAACGGATCCCCCCCTACGTTTGAGGATACCGCTTTTGTCTCTTGGAGTTCGGCAAGCGAAGTGCCTTTCAGAAGCGTCGCAGAGCCCCCAAACCCTCAGTGCAGCCCTGAGTCTAGGGTTAAGACAGAGCCAACATGGACAAACACTAGCCCCAGTTTCCCCTCAGCAGGGGCTCCAGTGGGGCCTCAGTGGGGGACTTTGGGCCAACATGGAGATCACAGTGGGTATCAAGGAATGCATATGGCAAAAGCTCGACCTGAGAAGCCGAGCTCGTTCGTCGGGAAATATTGAAGATTAAGGTGGCGTATTATCATAAAGGAGAGGGCAGCCCATGACTTCCCAACAGCTATTCAACTCGCAATTTTTTTTGCATTAGTCGTTACCCTCTACTGAGCTCTCTCTGATTGAACAGTGCATTACACAAATGTACAAGGAAAAATACTGCTTTTACACTATACATTTTCTAAAATATATACAGAGTAAAATAAGTTATTTATATTTCCATGAGTTGCAGCCAGTTTGCACTTCACCTGTGCATCTTGGTTTGTTAACGTGCATGTATGAGAGAGAACGGGTGTGCAAATATCAGTCAATGTCAAACGCACTCGCACTCTCACACTCACACTCGTCCTCGCACGCGTACACAAGAGTCTATGGTTTCCTACAGGCAGCTACTTATTTGGTTATAGTTTAAGGGGTTTGTAAGAGCGGCCCAGTGAAAGCTGAAAGTTCTCCCCGACGCAGGTCAATAAAGTTAAACAGATAAACCTCTTTAAATCGAGGGTATGGCCCCCAACTTACAATTACTTGTTAAATATCCTAACATTTACAACCTAAGACTGTTAAAAAATACAATTCTCAAAAAAATATTTGTTGCAGGCTTTTCTCTTTCAAGCATGCTTTTTGCAATCGACAATGCGAGTCTCGCCGATCCATTGCGATACTCTGATTCTCACAATAACGCTTCAAATCCCATCTCTGCCCCAGTGCATAATGGGGCAGACGGATGTGGATCAGTCTAAAAAAGGACACCACCCAGAGGTCATAGGTCATTCCGCCAAAAAGCTTCAATTTTAGCATCATTATCGCCCAGTGTCCCCCCCTAATGGTTCTCAACCAGTCCCATTCTTCGTACTTTTTACAACATCTGAAGAGGTTAAACTATTTTGGAGAAAGGGGGGGGGAAAGAAAAACGCGGTACGTACGTAATAGTTTTGAGTAACTAATGTCCACACATTCTTTAGCCCTTTGAGGTGAAGTCTACGTGAAAATCCCCAAACCCACCACCCCGGAGGAAGAGAGTTGAGTTTGTGAAGCTCTCACAGTCCAGTGCTGAGGACTGTGTTTTGAGTGTCGATCTGTGTCTGAATGTGGGCCGTGGGGGTCGGTGACAGGATGCACGTCTGGTGGGTGTGCGGGTGAGTCTGAGCCTGGCAGAGAGCTTCGCGGATCTGAAGGTTGAGCTCCATGAGGCGCGTGCTGGCCTGAGAAAGATCCCTGCTGGGGCCCACCACAGCCAAACAGCCCGTCTGACCCAGAGTCTGGTGCCTGAAGTAAATGTGCAGCAGCGTCTGCACGGCATCATCCCTCTCACTGCCAAATATGTCACTAGGCCACAGGCACCTGAGGGAATGAAGGGAAGTAAGAGACATAGAAGGTGTTTTTTTTAGAGGAAAATACATACTGGAATCTATCAGATTTATGCAAGAGAACTCTAGGAGGTTAACGAGATGGTTAAATAGATTATGGATCCTAACTGGACATGATGTAATACATGGTGCCAGCAACAAGCAATTTGTCTGTCCACTCGGAAATCGGCTAATCAGAATATGGTTTCTGTTTAACATGTAGAGCAAGATTTTGGACCACTGAGATTGTACTGTGGGTAGAGCTAATCAGCGTTAATACACAGTGATTGACAATTTGCCACATCGCTTGTCAAGACTGGTTAGGACAAAAAAACTAATAAAAGGATAGAGATGCTCAATGCGATGTATTGCTTGGTGCTAGTTATATGAGAGAATGTAAATTTCCATTTTTAAACAGACTTCTTTCTGGTAATGTATGATGGACTTCTCCAATTATTAAAGTCACTTAAAGGAGCTGTATGTAAGAAATGTATTTCAATTAATCATAAAATGGCCCTGATATGTCACTAGACAATAGACATTAAGAAATCATGTTCATTTCAAATACTTATATCACTGACAACAGTAGTCCGGCCAGGATATTGTCATTTAAAAAGTGAAGTTGCAGCCCTCAACTGATGTTGATGTTGTCATGTTGTGATTTGGTCTGATGCTCCACCCTCCACCTATCTACCAATCACAAAGTCAGTAGTGTTGCGGCATCCGGGTTGCCACAGCTGCAGATACAAAAGTTCCTGCTGGATCCTGCAGCCTATCTTGCAACCTCGAGTCAGGGGAGAGGGGGAGGGGATACACCGCTCTACAGTAATTTGAAAGTGATTGTAGTACCAGTTTTGGCCACAATCTTACATACGGCTCCTTTAAACTCTGCTGCTTTCTTACAATTGATGGATGGAATCAAGTCTATGCCCTACATTTTTTTTCTTTTTTGATAATCCAATGTACGTCACAATATGGAAGAAAAGATCTGTTGCTACTTCCGTTACATTGCGTCTTTAAAGTCACCTTGAAATCAAGACGGACAATTCTTTTTTTTTTATGGAATAAATATAAATACTTTATCTGTGCACGTCATAATTATTTTATTGATATTACTAAGAATGCTGCAATTATTAAACAACCACCAAGTCCCGCCCCCCGTTTCACTTGGATATACATTACAATAAGGAAGAAAATATATCTGTTGCTACTACTGTTTTACTGTAACTAATCTGTTTATCATACCTGAAGGCTTTAACTTGTGCGATAGCTGTGCTGAAGTCCCGTGCTCTAAGGCTCTCGATAAGTGAGTGGATGGCCGTCTCTGTGCTCGACTGGTCCACCTCAAACTCGCCCCCTCCTTCCTGTCCATCACCTACTGACTCCGCCTCCTTCAGACAGCTCTCTAATATGGCCAGCTCCTCTGACATATTAGTTACCTGAAAAACACACAAGCATGTCATTTTAAACCAACATTTAGTCAATATTCTCACAAAAACAACCACCTAAAAACCGACCAATACGCCAATACAAAATCAATCAGCTGACACACCATTAAAGCACACCGTAGTCATGTCATGTTAAGCATAAACGCATTGAAAATTGAAATGGATAACTCACGTTAATATTAATAAGCAACATGACAAATCCGTGTCTGCCCCAAGCTGAACATATGAGAACTGTTATATTCTTTCCACATAACAGAGGTTGCTGAGGTCTGTGTGTGTATGTGTACGGTCTATAAAGTGTAAGTGAATTTGTATTGATAAGCGATAAGCTGAATGGCTTTGCTCTGGTCTGTGTTAAGCACATCAGTCTCCCTCAGTGAGCTTAATAAAGTTACGCTGCACTAAGAGCATTATTTGCAGTCAGACCTTTATGTGTCCATACTGGCACACATTAACACAAACTACCACAAAATCCAAAGAGAAAACTGACCCTCTATCTATCTATCTATCTATCTATCTATCTATCTATCTATCTATCTATCTATCTATCTATCTATCTATCTATCTATCTATCTATCTATCTATCTATCTGCCATCTTAAAGTTGCAACAATCTTTCCTCGAGATGCTGAAAAAATAGCTATGTGTTGCAATAGTCAAAGATGTCCTTTTAATGTAATTCTACATAAAAAAAGATTTTGTCATCAAATCACCCACCCTCATGTCATTACAAACCCATAAGGCTTTCATTCATTTTTAAAACACTAATAAAGATATTTTAAATGAAAGCTGAGCATTTCTGTCTCTCCGTTTAAAGTCTTTTCACCAAAACATTAATGCTTCCAAAATTTCATAAAGACATCATAAAATAAATCCATTCAACTCCAGGTCAGAAATACAAGTCTTTTGAGGAGACACAAACAATTGATATGATAAATAGATTCAATTTAGGCTTTTATTCACATATAAACATACATAGAAGACATCAAATATGTTGAACTCAAGAAGCTCAAATGCGCTTGCTTGACGTGCAAGAACAAATAAGGTTTGTAAGCAAATATGGCTGAGCTTCCATATTTTATGTGCTGTATGTATCTTCATTTGAGTTTCAAAGATGGAAAAAAGTTTTATGGGTTTAGATTAGAACGACATGAAGGCTAATGACAACATTTTTATCTTTTGGGTGAACTAACCCTTCTAAAATGATAGATGCAATAATGTTTCCTGTGTAAACAGTGTCGTGCAAAAAGTCTATTGGTGGAGACAGACAACAAAGCCAAGATAATGCCTGGAGAACATCTAACCCTCTCATTCAAAACTTCTCATTCATATTTAGTCTTACCACTTGTTTACAACTTTGCTCAATCAATAAGCATTCATTGGCTTATCTTTAATTTTATTAACCCATCCTGCTTATTTTTGGCTTCTTTTTAATAGTGCTGTGTCAGCTGTCAACATTTATCAAGAGAGCAGCTTATTATCATTGTGCAGGTGCAAGAATCACAGAGGCCTAAACTCATGGTCACATTCATATCGTTGTTTAGACTATTCTACAATCATGTCTCAATTATCTAATAAAAATTTACTATAAGAGCTATACAAGGAATAACAGCAGATACAAACCTCTGCCTCTCTCTTGATGGTGTCCACTCTGCTGATGAGTTTGCAGTAGGCCTGGAAGAGCAGTAGGAGCTGGAAATGGAGTTTATACAACCGTCGACACAACTCCAGCTCCTAGAGATAGAGAGAGAAAGATCATGACACCATCACCTCAACATCTTCAGCTTTAATTATCAGCTCTGTCAGTAGCAAAACAGCATGATCAGATGAACGGACGGCCAGATGAATGATCAAATGGAGGGATAGACAGATAGAAGGATGAACGTCCTGTCTTTGAGATGGAGAGGAAGGGTTACACCCTGGTGAATCATTTTGTGCAGCATGACTATATGGTTCCCTAATCAGAATGAAACCCTGAAAGAGTGATGTTTCTGAAAAACTTCAATCTGAATGGAGTGATCCAAAATATGTCAGTGAGCAGATGGGTTAGATGGAGCATGCAAAAAAGTGCAGGAACAAGGAATCTAAGCTACGTTTATCTACCATCCCCCACTCAGCTGTCTGTGGACACACTCCATTCACACACTGAATGCATAATATGATTTCTAGAAGCATTAAAACACCAGTAACCTTGTAGCAAATCAGCATTAGCAAAGTTAACACCGTAAGTATGCAGAACTCATTTAAGCCATTAAATGATTAAATTCATTAATGAAGCTTGTAGTGGTGATATATGAATGATCATGAATTGGACACGTCTGTGGTGTTGTTAGATCAGATGTAGGTGTTGTTCTGAATTCTGATTGGTTGATAATGATTATGCAGATGTATCAGTGAAGAATAGATGAATGCTCAGAATAGAAAGGATTGCGCAGGCTCTAAAATACAATAAACAACTTACTGCTAGCATTTCCATTTGCTAAGCAAGAAGGACAGCCGGTCACAAAAAAAAGAGGAAACACAGGAAATGAGAGAAAGACCAAAAATTAGTGAGCTCACAACACCCCAAAACCACCACAAGAGAGAGAAAGAGAGAGAGAGAAATATTGCTTTGTTGATAAATAACAAATGACATAAAGGTTGCAGTTACATGCAATGCATTCGGGGCGAAATTACTTTGAATATATTTTAACTTTTTATGCACACAAACATAATAACGTATCTAAATATATGCAAAATAGGTAGAAAAGTATGAGAGAGATTGAAACCAATGCAAGTTATAAGAGAGAGAAATGTTGACAGAAATTATTTCCACTGTGGCTTCATAAAACCTGACTTTAACGCTATGATGTTGCAGAGCAAATAAAGATGCTAGATTAACATTAATCTAGATTAATAAATGCTGTAAATGTAAGTTTATGATACCTAATGTATTTAAATAATGTTAACGGATTGACTCTAATTGAAAAGTGTTACCAAAGCTACCAAGATCATAATTTTCACACTAGATATGAGCAGGAACAGACAGAATCTACACCATTCAAACGTTTGGGGCTGGTAAGATTGAATGAATATATATACACTCACCGGCCACTTTATTAGGTACACCTGTCCAACTGCTCCTTAACACTTAATTTCTAAGCAGCCAATCACATGGCGGCAACTCAGTGCATTTAGGCATGTAGACATGGTCAAGACAATCTCCTGCAGTTCAAACCGAGCATCAGTATGGGGAAGAAAGGTGATTTGAGTGACTTTGAACGTGGCATGATTGTTGGTGCAAGAAGGGCTGGTCTGAGTATTTTAGAAACTGCTAATCTACTGGGATTTTCACGCACAACCATCTCTAGGGTTTACAGAGAATGGTCCGAAAAAGAAAAAACATCCAGTGAGCGGCAGTTCTGTGGGCGGAAATGCCTTGTTGATGCCAGAGGTCAGAGGAGAATGGCCAGACTGGTTCGAGCTGATAGAAGGGCAACAGTGACTCAAATAACCACCCGTTACAACCAAGGTGGGCAGAAGAGCATCTCTGAACGCACAGTACGTCGAACTTTGAGGCAGATGGGCTACAGCAGCAGAAGACCACACCGGGTGCCACTCCTTTCAGCTAAGAACAGGAAACTGAGGCTACAATTTGCACAAGCTCATCGAAATTGGACAATAGAAGATTGGAAAAACGTTGCCTGGTCTGATGAGTCTCGATTTCTGCTGCGACATTCGGATGGTAGGGTCAGAATTTGGCGTCTACAACATGAAAGCATGGATCCATCCTGCCTTGTATCAACGGTTCAGGCTGGTGGTGGTGGTGTCATGGTGTGGGGAATATTTTCTTGGCACTCTTTGGGCCCCTTGGTACCAATTGAGCATCGTTGCAACGCCACAGCCTACCTGAGTATTGTTGCTGACCATGTCCATCCCTTTATGACCACAATGTACCCAACTTCTGATGGCTACTTTCAGCAGGATAATGCGCCATGTCATAAAGCTGGAATCATCTCAGACTGGTTTCTTGAACATGACAATGAGTTCGCTGTACTCAAATGGCCTCCACAGTCACCAGATCTCAAACCAATAGAGCATCTTTGGGATGTGGTGGAACGGGAGATTCGCATCATGGATGTGCAGCCGACAAATCTGCGGCAACTGTGTGATGCCATCATGTCAATATGGACCAAACTCCCTGAGGAATGCTTCCAGCACCTTGTTGAATCTATGCCACGAAGAATTGAGGCAGTTCTGAAGGCAAAAGGGGGTCCAACCCGTTACTAGCATGGGGTACCTAATAAAGTGGCCGGTGAGTGTATATATATATATATATATATATATATATATATTTTTTTTTTTTTTTAAGTCGTCTCCTATACACACCAAGGCTGCATTTATTTGATATAAGATACATCTAAACAGTAATACTGTGAAATATTATTTAATATATTTTAAAATGCAATTAATTCCAGTGACGGCAAAGATTAAGCAGATTTTAGCAGTCATTATTCCAGTCTTTTGGGGGGATCCTGCTAAATTGTGTGGATGAGAGGGATGTGCAGAACCTTTAACATTTAAAAAAAGACATTTTAATACTGTATCTGTGGGTTCGCCTTGCACAGATTCTGTGTGGATTCTGTGTGGACCTGGTTATGAGTGGTAGAAAACTGTGAAAATCAGTTGCCCTCGAATCACCTTTGCTTACACTCTTACTTTGCTGGTTCTTACATTCTTATTTATTTCTCAGAGATAAATAGAAATATTTAGAGCACAAATGTTCACGTTTGCATGCTGAAACAGACATGCAGTGATGTGAGTGTTTTTTTTCATACCTGAGCTTGAGTGTTGGGTCGCTGGTTACTGTCTTTATCACCGAAAGTCTTCCTGCAGTTATCCAACCACTGCAAGGAGAAGAAGAGATGAGTTACCTTGTTAACCAAGTGCAGGTGTAAATTTCTGATGTTATTGGTGAATGTGAGCAAAGACAGATAACGTTTCTGTGAGTGCGAAACAGAAATGGAGAGAGAGACAATTAGTGTGTATGGGAGTGTGTGTGTGTGTGTGTGTGTGTGTGTGTGTGTGTATGTGAGGTAAATTTAATAAGAGTGAACTACTTAGCAAATTAAAGAGGGTCTGTTTAAGCAGAGGGGGTCGGGACATAATGCTAGAGGCAGTGCCTGTGTCTCATCCAATTACTGTCCCCTAGTCATCTACAATCCCATCTGGCCCCTCTGCTCCCCTTCCTGCAGCCTGTCCGCCCGGCTAAATGATTTAGGGGCTCCGTGAGGCTATTCTTAGTGACCGTGCATGAAGAGATGAGAGCTGACGGAAGCTAGCTCTGGCTAAATCAACTCACGTCCTGCTATGATTTAGTAGCAACACTATTTGCAAAGAGACGTCAAGGAGCATTTTATGATCCTGCACTGTCAGCTCATTCTCCTCTGCTGTCTCTCCTCCATTGCATAACCCTTTAAAGATGTGTTTAAAGATGAAGCTTTGACGAACAAACTGCACAGAAAATGCCCAGGTTATTTATATACTTTCCATATCTATCAGAATTGGGTATAGATGAAAATCAGTCCACCGCTTCTATCTTAATGCAAACAAAGATATATTTACTTTATTTTACAGTAAGTGTACTTAGTGTACTTACCTTAAAAAAGTAGTGGTTAATGTAAGATATATATGTGGGTTAAGCTTAGGTTTAGGGGGTAGGTTCAGATAGGTTTAGTACCTAGTTATTACCCAGTTATTAATAACTATAACAAGTACATCAGTGAGTTTCTCAGTGAGTAATTTAAAATGAATCTGGTTCCTCACACAAAGCCATCATATGGCTTCAAAATACTCGAAATAAAGAGCACAGCTTATAAGGACTACATTTATTGTCCTTTTTAGAAAAAAGGTAATCATAAATCACCATCAGCAAACGTGCTTTTGTATTCCATGGAAGGCAAATAAATGATGTGGGTATGTAAGGATATGTAATAAAAATAATAATAATTCATTACATTTATATAGCGCTTTTCTAGACACTCAAAGCGCCTTACATAGATGGGGGGAATCTCCTCAACCACCACCAATGTGCAGCATCCACCTGGATGGTGCGACGGCAGCCATAGTGCGCCAGTACGCTCACCACACACCAGCTTACTGGTGGAGAGGAGACAGAGTGATGAAGCCAATTAGTATATATGTATATATATAGGGGTGATTAGGAGGCCATGATAGACAGAGGCCACTAGGGGCAAATTTGGCCAGGATGCCGGGGTTACACCCCTACTCTTTCGAAAGACATCCTGGGATTTTTAATGACCACAGAGAGTCAGGACCTCGGTTTAACGTCTCATCCGAAGGACGGTGCTCTTTGACGGTATAGTGTCCCAATCACTATACTGGGGCGTTAGGACCCACACAGACCACAGGGTGAGCACCCCCTGGTGGCCTCACTAACACCTCTTCCAGCAGCAACCTGGTTTTCTCATGAGGTCTCCCATCCAGGTACTAACCAGGCTCAGCCCTGCTTAGCTTCAGTGGGCAACCAGTCTTGGGCTACAGGGTGATATGGCTGCTGGTAACTCAGTAGTATCATGTGTAGTATCATGTAACTCAGTAACTCAGTAGTTAATGCGAGTTCCCTTTCAATATCGGTCTCTCAACGCTGAGTCATTGATGACGCTATGGGAAAATGCCTCACTTCTGGAATACCGAAGCCTGATTGGCATAATGATATTGTAATGTCCAATGGTGTTCAAGCACGAATTAGCTATATAACGCAGCGCTGGGCACCATTTCCTCATAATCTTTCTCCCTCATACAAAACTGCGACATCTATCGTTATTTATATACGCTGTCGAGTCATCACCAAAAACGATGGATGGATGGGTTTTAGGACTACAAAGATCCTTGTTTCGGTGATCAAGAACGTCTTTAAAGCCTTGTTCAGTCTGCACAGGGCCCATTGAGCTTCTCGATGGATTTGAGATGCATGTCTTTTGCCTGGCCCGCGCCCACGCAGAAGGCGTTGTCAATGCATGCCATGAGCATCGTGGCTCCTACTCCGCCAATTTCGATTATCTTTCATTCTCAAAGGAGAAAAAAAATGTACGGCGAGATTTAGTTTTGTGTATCAGGAATTGATTGGATGGTTGAATTACTGTTGTTTGCTAATCGCTGTGATCTCAAGAGGGGTTGCTGAAGGGGCAACATTTAATTTATGTTTTCAATTAAAGATTACGAGGGCACATGGATAAAAAAAAAAAAAAAAAAAAAAAAAAAAAAGTGCATAGATAAATCATTCATTCAATCATTCATTCATTCAATATTAAATAAAAATAATTGTATGATCATTTTGATTTCATGGTGACCTTTAAAAAGCATTCCACATGGTTAGTAGTTAAGGTGTCTGATATGGTTTAAGTTAGTGTGTCACCTGTTCAGCTGCTTCTCTCTTGCTGTTGTAAGTGTCCAGATGCTCTTGTAACTCCAACACACTGAACTTTAGTGTCTCCAAAAGCCCACAGGAGACCAGCTAAAACACACACACACAGAGTTCAATAAATATAGCAATTATGTCAAACTATCACACTTATGGATGAATGATTTGACATAAGCTTAAACAGGCAAATGTAACTACCCCTAAATGCAATGCCAATAAACTGTGATCTTCCACTGTCTTCAGATATTTTAAGTATTATAAGCATTGTAAGTAATCAGGTATGAGGTGCAGAGCAAGTGCACTTTAAATGCATAAACTCACAGTTTCAGCATCCAGCAGGACTGTAGGGCACTGGGAGCAGGAGGTCATGACCTCTAGCGAGCTAAGGAACTGGTTTCCCATTCGTTGGAACCCCTCCCCAAGGAAGCGTACTGAGGCATGGGTAATAGAGTCAAATTTCCTCTGCATGTGCTAAAGAGACAGGAGAGAATTAACTCGGACACACCAAGAACGAATCAGTCAAATAACAAGCTATTATGTAGGTTAATATTTTGGAAAGAAGTCTCTTATGCTCACCAAGGCTGCACTTATTTGATAAAAAATTACAGTCACCTTTGATCAATTAAATTCATCCTTGCAGAATAACAATATTAATTTATTTTAAACTAAATCTTACAGAGATTTGCAAGATTTTTGAATGGTAATGTATTTGCAGAAAACGGTTATTAATATTCATGCAATGTGAAAGTACAAACTCACAAACACTCCTAATTTTACCTGGAAGAGTCGTGAGAACACATGGAAGGTATACACAGCACAAGACCCATCCGAGTCCGACAACATCTGGTTGACATGGCAACGCCAGGCGTCCTCCTCGTCGTCATATGATACGGGTTGGAATGCTGCCAAAATAGCAGAGAGAAAGGGAGATGGAGGTGGCGAGGCCTGGAGTTCGGGAAAGCCGTCTGCATCACCCTCATCTTGACTGGAAACAAAGATGGAAACAACAAAACTCAGACGCATGTAGAGACGTGAGCACCAACACAAAGAGTCACATCATTCAGGAAGGAAAAACATAAACAGAGACATGCTGTTCTTTCTCTTAAGCTCTCCCTCCTCTCTCTCTCTCTCTCTCTCTCTCTCTCTCTCTCACACTGCAGATGTCCTGTGCTGCAGTGTTGTTACAGTCCAAATCTACTGCAGATGCACAAAATCAACATTAGCACACAGATAAACACACTTACAGGACTGAAGGGCCGAAGAGCTTGATGAAGCATACAGAGTAGAAGAATTTGAGACCAGTGTTGCTGAAAGATGTGGAGGACATGGCCTTCATCTTCATCCTCACTAACAGCTTTTATCCTTCCCTTCAATGTCTTCCTGCTCTGACGCTCTTTTTATCGCACTTGCCTCTCTGAGCTCTTTACCTCACGTGTTAGCCTAAATTCTCCCGCTGCGTTTGTGACGTTCTCTGTTTTTCCCTCTCGATCCCTCCCCCACCCGCTGCTGCACCGCATCAGAGCAGTTCCCACACGCGCGGAGTGGCGAATGCAGCCTCTCTTTCTGTTAAATGGATCTCAGCAGCAGAAAGTTGCCAGGAAGAGTAAGGAAAGGCCCTCATCGCACCGTGTATGCGCAAAAATCTAATTAGAGCCCTCTGTTGATCACTACCTATAATTTTTATTATAGGCTTAGAGGATGATCTATTTATTGCACTGCAGAGGAAGTGTGTGTGAGTGTGTGTCTATAAGAATGAATAAAGGGAGTTTGTGGAGGCACTTTCTGATGCGCTTGGGTATAGATGGCTGACCTTCAAGAGCAATAATTTTGCCAAGTATGAGATCACCATTCACAGCGGTAATAAAACTCATCCTTATTATTCACAGCACAACAGAAGCAACACTTAAATGGTATTCAATTGTACAGTGCTGAGAAAAAATAGACTCTGTTTGCACCTGGTATTAAGATCTCAGATCTCAAAAGTGGACAGCAATAAACAGTTGTAAACAGGGTTTAAAACGTTTAGTGATCTGATCCCTCAAATTCACTCAAAAACATGTTGCATTTGGAGTGTAAGCACTAATCCATCCTGATGCATCCCAGAAATAATGTGTTATGTTAAAGTGATGTCTGTTTATGCTAAAATTAAAACTTGGAAGTATATTGGAAGCAATAGCATGCTGATCATTTCTGTATAAACTACCGTTCAGTTTTGTGTTAGTCCTATTTTTTTTTAGCTTTGCCATCACAGGAATAAAAGACATTTAATTAAATATACCATTTCACAATATGACTGTTTTTACTGTATTTTTTTTAAATCAAATAAATGCAGCCATGATGAGCATTTAAAAAACATTTTAAAAATAATCGTAGACCCAAAACTTTTGAACAGCAGTGTACATAATTCGATTGCTTAAAAATGTGCTTGTCATTATTCTTATTGTTGCATGCAAGTGACTATTTGAAGAAGCCTATGAAGAGCATTTCAGATCAGTTACTTAGAGGTTTCATTTTGGTTAGGATCCTGCCGTTAAAGGTAGATGTCTATGTAGGTGGTAGGGTTTTGGAACAAAGCCATGATTGACTTTAACCCCATGAATGATTACCACAAAAATCAAACCAACCTGGACATGCCAAAAAAATCTGCCTCCTCTTCTTCGCATCTATCATCTAGCTCTTTCAAAGCCAATGTCACATCCTCGTCACATACTGAATCGGGGGCCGAGTCCAGAGCCAGGGGCAGAACCGTCTCCTCCTCACACATGGAGTCCAAGGCAGAGTCTATGATGGGGTGCGGCAGCCCCGGCTCATCATCGAAAAGGGATCCAGGCGGGCTGTCAATGGCCGGTGGAGGAGGGGGGGCTGGATCCAGGTCGTCGGTGGGGTCCTGGGAGTCAGGTAAGTCACATATTTCAGAGCGGTCTGATGGTAGAGGAGGGGCACTGCCAAACCCCGTATCCTCACTGACACTGCTACTTAATTCATCCGCTGCAGTTACACTGGCATCCTGAAAATGTGAACATGGACAGTAAAGGGCAGTCAGGAAATGCGGCAAAAGGGGCACAGGTTTTTTGGAGGGCAATAAATAGTTTTTGTGAGTGCTTTATACTCTAATAATACAAAAATCTGTATTATTAGTGCATATTATAGAAGCTACTTTGCTGTGAATTTGTGTGCATTAAGCACTTAGCAGACCAAATGCAATATTACAACACTCCAGAGCTGTGGCGGTAGAAAGTGTATTTATTTTTACTGTGCTGTAAAAACATTCGGGCCAGGTGGAAAGCATTAACATTAAACTTAGAGTGAATGTCACCGAGGGACCCTTAAGCAACGACACTCACAAAATGGCCTTGGTATACGCTCTCGGTACTTCAATTAGGAGAGGGGAAAAAAGCAATAACGGTACAGGCTAATCTTTCACGATTGACTTATGATGCAAATGTGACCTGCAGAGGAATAAACCTGTGACATCAGAGGATCTATATATTAAATGGACCACTGTGTTCATAAATCACATGAAGCATCGAGCTAAATAGCAGCTAACTATAAAATCTATCAAACTCATGGGAAAACATCTTTATCCATAATATGTCTGACGAACAGGACTCCAAAGATACCTACATCAGTGAATGACTAATTCTGTCTTCTACTTCATGAGAACACATAAATAAAAGTTATATAAGATATTCATCCATCCATTCTTCAAACCACTTGTCCTCTATAGGGAGACGGGTATACAAGATATTACACGATACAATTAAATGCATATTTATTTTACATAAAATGTACAAAATTAATAAATACTTTGAGAATAACTCGATACGCATGTGCCTTTTTTGCCTATTACTCTAAGAAAGACAAAAGCTATAAAGCTTTTTTTCATATACCATTTAGTTTCTTTGTTGAACATTTCTGTCTAAATATTTATTTCTATCGAATAATATATTAGAACTGTTAAACCAAGACAATAAACTAATGAAAATGGGAAATGGGAGCTCCTGTGCTCTCGGCGCTGTCAAAATAAAAGTCCTATTTCTTACATTTATCTGCCAAACTTGTATGCCAATAATTAAAAAAAAATGTATCGGAGATACATCTTCGTTCACAACATAAAACTGATTGCTGAAGGTTCAAACTCTTGGAGATCACACAATAAATGCAATGGGTGACAAACTCACATGAGCTCAATTTCACATAAAACCTGTAAACTACAAATCTTTGAGATGCATGATGGACAATTTGTCATTGTGATAAAATGACATTGTGATAGTTCCAGCAAACATGAATGATAGTAAAACATCTCTGGAAACAAACTGTTCCATCTCAGACTCATGTTTTATTCAAACCTACTTTAAGGAGACAACTAAGAAAAAAAAAAAAACATCTAATTGAACGAACTAGAGTTTCTCCTTTTCCTTCTCCTCCTCCTTTCTATTTATAAGTCTAATGCATTAACAGAAGAAGGGAGGGTGGCGTGGAGCCAAAGTAGAGGCGGTATTAGAGAAAGCTTTTAGGCATTCTTGGCTGTGGTGGCCACGCAGATGAGTAAGACTATCGATGGTTTTATCTGGACTCATTATACTAAGAGCTGGAGAATGACAGGCGAGATGTCCTTGAGCTGATATTGAGGTATGACTGGACTGGACTCAACTGGTCTTAGCTGGACTAAGTATTGATCAAAAGTTGTTCATTCATTAACATCTAAATAAGGGGTGTTATGCTATGAATTGTGACTAGGGGTTTTATACACAGTTTCATGCAAAATGAAAATCATCTTAACAGTGGAAACATTGTAAAATTATCATTTTTCCAGGGTAGAAATGTGTCATTTTAACATCAACCAAATTAACTGGAATAAAAACAATGCAGATATCAGCAGTTAGTTAAGTTACAGTGTTAGTAACATGGCAGGCTAAAGCCTATTAGTAGTCTTTAATGTTCTCTCAGTCGGGCTGTGCATCCTTTTTTATTACTACTAGTTGGCTGCTCTTAACCCAAAAACTAACATTCATCATTTAGTCACCCTTATCTCTTTCCAAAAGGTATAACAATGAAACAAAATGTTCTTTGAAGAATCTTCACACTGCTCTTTCCACACAATGAAAGCATATAGTTACCAGGTGTTGACAAGTTTCACAAAGAACACAAAAGAGCTCTATTAAAGTTCTCCAAACCATTCGTGCGATATATTCAAAGTCTTCTGAAGTCATACGATAGCTTTGTGTGAGGAACAGATTGATGTTGTCATTATTCACGGAACGTCTTCCCCTCTGCTGTAGCTCTCAAATTAAGTAAATAAAAGTTAGTTTAACTTTAGTTTATTTAGATTTAAAATATAGAACTTAAAAAAAAAAAAACTTAAACAAGAAATTTGAAAATGTATAAATGAGAGATGTTGCAGCTAACCATTTAACTAAGTTGAAGTACTAAAATTAAAAGCTATATAGAAATATAAAAACACAAAAGTATATAAATAATACAAATAACACTTGTACATATTCAAACGATGTCAGTGACACCAAATGTCATTGGTTAAGGTTAAATTGTTATTGTATTGCTACAGAAGACTTGATAATATATAGTAATATGAACTGACTTTATTTATTTATTTTGGTAGTTTTGACATCATGCGGTTACTATTCTTTCATTGTATGGAGAACAAAAAGAAACATTCTTCAAAAAAAAACTTAATTTGTGTCACACTGATCAACAACATGAGGGTGAGTAAATGATGACAATGTCTGGGTGAATTATTACTTTAACAGTGATTTCAAAGGACAATATCAACATACATGAGTTTCTGCTCAATTTCTACACTGTGTGCTTAACCTCATCCCTAGCTGTATTTACAGGCACTCCCCACGCTTCTGGGAGTTGTTGCAGATGCTATCTGGAGTAAAATTGATGGTTGGCAAATAGATAAGGATGTTTAAATGGATCATTTGATATCTACGGCTATAATCAGTCCATGTAAAACAGTCAGGGATTATGCAATACAAATGGCCAAAATTAAGAAAATGCACCTAAAACTCATGTTTGTGGATACTGCCTTTTAAACCCCCGTAGAATGGTGGTATAGTTTTCCATAATACTTACGAAATGTTTCAGGTCCTTGGATAGCAGCGAGTGGTCATCATCAGAGCCTAAAGCGCGTTAACATCTGTGTTTTTCAACCTTTCTGGGACCAAATTTGATGTAGTTCTAGCACAGCAGGCCTGAGGTGTATTTTTGTCCCTGATGATAATCTCTTCCCCAATCACACATCAAGCAAGCAAGCAAGCAGGCCCCACCCTTATAGCAGTCAATCAATTTATAATGTCAATGATGGCAAGTGTCCCATAAAGCAACCCAGTTTAAGGAAAAGAGAATGTGCCAGCAACTTTGGCAAAGGAAACAGACAGTGCCTAGTGTTCACAACACAACAGTTTCTGGAAACACTAGCAGCATCCCTATTTGCTAGCAGCAAAAGCTTGAATTTGATAGACAAGAAAACAGCAGCAGTTAACTCCACAAGAGAGTAAAAAGCAAATGGCTAAATAGCACCCGTGCACCACAATTTATTGAGATTCCTGATTGATCCCACCTCAGGCAGCTGGCTGCTATTGCTGTCAGAGTGGGCGGTCTCATGGGTGGGGCTGTCTGGGCGGGGTAGCGGTAGGGTGGGTGTGGCCTCTTCGGTCAGGACACTACTGGAGGACTCTTGCGACTGCTGGAGTGAGTCCAAGTGATTGGATATGGCATCATCTGTCGCAGAATCACTATTAAGCTGCGTAAAAAAAGGAACATTTATCAATATTTAGTTGTATATGTATAACGTAGTATAACAAAGCATTTGCTGTAGAAGTCTCTGCACTACACTAAGTGTTATATTGCATGGTGTACGTAATGGATTAATGAAAAGTACTCTTAATATTTCATATCATGATATCATGCGGCATGCCAGACAAAATTATGTGAACCTGGCAAGACCAACTGACCATATGCACGGTTACTTTCTGATTTCCGTGAACTGTTAACTGTCATTCTGTACTGGCTGTACATCGATACATCGACTTTTTAATTTCGTATTTATATTTGAATGCAGTTATCACATTTACCTAATTTGCCAATAAAGCAGTTTTATTGATTGCATTAAAGATGAAGTTAATGGGAACGTTAAGAAACACGATGTCTGTAAATGGACACTCACACAGAACATTTGTCCATCCCTTCAAATGTTATTATTAATATGATGACCAAAAGCATTATTTGTTCATCCTTCTGAGATTGTCCCCATTTGTAAAACAAAACGTTTCAAGATGTAGGAAATACAACATTTGATAGATACAACATTGAAAATACCGACACACCAACCGGTGACATTTCATCTGAAGTTTTCCAGTTGGCTTAAATTATTGTGTAAGTTCTTAAGAACGTTCCATGCATATGGTCAATTGCATTCAAGTCTTATTCAAACAGAGTAGGAGGAAAAGGACAAAAACAGGAAAAGGAAGATGACTTTCACTCAGCAGCGTTTAAAGGATCAGTTTTCTTTAGCTCCGTTTAGTAGCTCATGCCCCATAGCAAGCGAAAGGGTGCAATAATAATAAATGATTAGAGGTTTGAAATATAAAATATTATTAAGCTTGGATCTAAACATGCATGCAGAAAAACTATATGAAGCAGTTTAAGTAATGAGAGGGCCCACACGGAATATGCTGATTTTTATTTTTTTTTATTTTTTTTAATTAAAGGCCGGAATACACTACAAGACTTATACCCAGATTTTTGAACCGATTAACAGACCAGTCGATGTTAGTTGATGAAAGCCATAGGCAGTCTACAGATTTTGGGCCTTCGGAGTTGACAGACATCACAGAAAATCACGTTTTGATGAATACGGACTTTGACTTTTTTAGCTTCAGACTATGAATCCATGAATCCATCCAGTCTGAGGATTTCAAACACGTTGATATTTTAAGCAGATTTAAGAACACATTGTTTTCATTTGTCATGTCTGACAAGTAACAAGGTAACTAGTAACAAGGCACATGTTTCTGTGATTTTGTGTCAGATTAAAAAAATCTGTGCAGTTCATTCCAGACTTAATTAGAGACTTAAATATCTTCATCTTTAGCTGAACTTGTCTTTAGCTGAAAGTATAATCAAATAATTTATAAACACGCAAGACGACATGCAACCGTATGAAAGACAGATGTCAAAGTTTTGTATAAATCTGGAAAAAATTCTGTGTGGGCATTAAAATGAGATCATGCTATCTAAACAATTATGCCAAAGTTAGTATAAGAATGCAAGACAACTAAACCCATGTATTAAATATTTCTCTGACTGGCTGATAGATCACTAAAAAAGACAGAAAAAAAAGGTCCCCATCACCTTTCTTACCCCAATCAAATAAAAAGAGGGATTCAAAATAGAAGTAAGGGTCAGAGAAGGGCTTTGAAATGCTAAAAAATCAATAGTTGGCTTGGCTGGGCGGCAGGGAGAAGTACATAGGGCACTTATCTAAATACACCAGAAGTGCGGGCTATGCAGAAAGCAAGCATCTAACCCCGCCTAGGTAGGCCGCAGCAGCGTCTAAGCCCAATTTTGGCGCACAGACACACCATGCCGGTGCCCCCTGTGTGGAGGGGGCCCAGAGGAGAAGGGACTTACGAGGTTGGAGCGGGTGAGAATCTGGCTAGCGCTCAGTACCTCCTCCTCAGATGACTCATCGGTGTCCTCCGGCTGGATGAGACTGGGCGTGCTGCCGGAATACTGGCAGTCCTGCAGAGACGGAGTGTCACCTTTGTCAATGCTATCCAGAGAACGACGCCGCACACCCCAGTTGAAATTGTCCATGCTCTCCCCCTGCAGGTGGAAAAGGAGAAAGCTAATAAGAGGAACGCAGATCAACTTTAAACTGCACACTATGTGAATTATACAGAAGGAAAAGGTAAATGAATACACTATACAAAAGACGACAATACTGTATGCACCACGCAACCACAGAGGACAGTCAGGAAACACTGAGAACTTAACAATGACTATTTAAAAGATGCTTCATATTCTACTTTAAATGAAAATTGTTTAATTTGCACCATCCATGTACTTGCGACAACCATTAGCTACAAGTATAAAAACAAATTCACTTGATTGGCTAGCAGAAAATGGCATTTGATTTTGTGCAATTTCTGAATGGGTGCAAATTTTGTTGATGACTATGAATGTTTGATTATGAATGATGACACCAAAAAAATTATAGATTAAAACACAAACTTTTCCCTGAACACTGCTTAAAACTTACCTGAAGCTCCTTGACGCAAAAGAGGAAAAAAGATAATAAGAGTGTTAGGGAGAGTTAAGACACTGAAATAATGTGGAGGTGCACAAACGAACACAGGTGATGTCAAAGAAATACACACACTGACTCTTCCTTTGTTTACTTTTGTTAAAGGTGAATCCTGTATCAGTTCTGAGATGTTTGTAATAAAACACTTTGAGGATTGATTGATAACAATAAAAATATGAGGCAACATGCCCAGAGTATTTGGGCTCACCTCTCCATCCTCCAACTCAACATCCAGGAAGTCAAAGTCCTTGAAGACACCAAACTGCTGTTCACTTCCACAATCTTCTGCTTGCACTTCCTCCTCACGTGTCACTTCCTCTACAGTGGGGATCAGACTAGTCTGTTGGTCACCTGCATCCAAATCCTCATTTGAAGAGAACACCACCTACAGAAAAGAGGTGTAATTAGCCACTGCTAAAATTATGCAGCCTAATAACATTCTGAATATGAGAAGAAAAACGTACAGATGGGTTTTTAGGCAGGCCGGACTCTGGGCCACATAGAGACAGGACATTCATCAGTTTCTCCCGAGTTCTCCTCTAAAAGCAGATGACAACATTACCATTAAAATTAGAATTAAAATAAAAAAATATAATTCAAAGCTCTAGTTGGTTAATTAAGATTCAACAGGTTTTCATAATAGTTGACACTACCTGTGAGAGCTGTGGTCTCTTCCAGCTGACTGGCACCAGCCCATTTGAATTGGAGCCAGAGGAAGTAGAGGAGGTGCTTCTTGTCACGGCAATTACCTGTGGTTTTCCGTTACGCCCCGCTGCACTTCGCTGGTCTCCATACTTATGACCTATGATAGGTGTCTGTGGGTCAAAAGTAAATAAAAAAAAATACTGTCAAAAAAGATACTATGATGAGTTAACTACAAAAGTACACTGACAAACAAACAAAATGAAAGACAGAGAAAATGGCAGGCCAAGCACCTCTGAGATGTCAAAGTGGAAGTCCAGTGTTTTTCCTGGCAGCTCTTTAGATGAGTTGTTGAATATGCGAGTGAAAGCGATCTCCGGGGAGCCGGTCGACTCCGTGCTGTAGGAGCGCTGCACCTCATCAGGAACCACCAGACTCGCTGAGCGGGACACCACCAACTTCAGAATGTTCTGGGCCTCCTTCCAGTACGGGCTCTGTGGCAACGCACAGACACAACAAAACTCTTGAGCCATTTTGCCATTTTTTTTTACAATACCCATTTAACCTCGGGGACTCACAAGATGAAAAGCTTCAATAAAGACCACAGAGTAGGAAAGCAATGATGCAGCTTATAGTTACTCAAAAGCGCCTCCAAAAGCAAACAGCCCCCGGGCCATTCATACAGACAAATACACACTACAGCAAAGTCCACTCTCTAGTACTGTGAAATGGGACAGGCATACTAAAATAAACCTCTGGAGGGACTGATGTTCTAATTGTTAACAAAAGAAAGAGTAAGTCGTACACACACCTGTACATATTTGCCAATAATCTTCATGATTTCCAGGTTGAACTGTTTGACAGGAGCAGCAGACAGGTCAATGTGACTCAGTAGACTGTAGATGATCTGTAGTAAAGACTGCTGCATGCTGTTTAGTCCTTTCTCCAATAACTAAAACAGAAGAGGTAAAAGGTCAAGAGATTATATACATATACTGGAGCACAATGTTACATGACAGCACAGTTCAGCTTTGAAAAAGGTGTCTTGAGAAATCATCATTCTGTTACATCAGTCTCGTTAAGTGATCAAATACTGTTGATAAATACATCAATGATGATTGTGTAATAATAATGATATATAACACATAATAAAAACACATTTTATATACATATACACTGCCATTTAAAAGTTTGGGGTTAGCAGTATTTTTGGGGGGATGAAATTAATATTCGGCAAGGGTACATTAAATTGATAAAAAAAATTACAGTAAATACTTGTCTTACAAAAGATTTCTGTAAAATAAACAGGTTTTTTAAACTTTCTATTAATCAAAGAATCCTGAAAAAATGCACCACAGTATCAACAAATTTTACATTAAGCAGCACAACTGTTATTAACATTGGCGCCGTTTTTAACAGAGAGGCAGATATATTGCAGTTTGAAAAAGAGGATTAGATACTTAAAACTGTAAACACTTCAACAATATCCCAACTTAGTTCCAACTGTATGACTCAATTAAATTCATCTCACCTCAGCTAGGTATGTGACCAGGTTGAAGGTGATTTCAGAGAAGGAGTCGTGCAAGTAGCGGCACACCACGTTGATCCAGTTGGTGCTGTCTCGTGAGTAGCTGTGCGTTGAGTACAGGCTCATCATGTGAGCCAGGTTGGCCAGTGTGGCTGACTTTTCCTCAACGCACACTTTGGCGATCCGATCAGCAGTTTCTTTACAGAACCCTGTGGGGTTGTCAAAGTGCTGGACCAGGTGCGGCAGAAGGCACAGGATATTCAGAGGAAAACCTAACAGGAAATAAGTTAAGACAATAAATACATTGGATACACACTCGCATTCATTTTTTAAGACGTTGTTTTATGAAAATTCATAACAAAACCTCTGAATGTAAAATGTTCCAAAACCATGGGCCCACCTGCTAGCTGTGAGGGGTCTATGAGTATGTGTCGGGACACAGTGATGAGTTTACTGAGGAGGTGAATTGTGAGCTCTTGCGTTGCAGCTGAAGTGAAACCCTTCAGAAAGAGCGTCAGCAGGCCGGGGAAGTTGTACCACTTCAGTTTGGCCTGCACTCTCTCCAGCTTCTCCCTACTGTCCACCTTCTCCAGGGGCATCTGGGCCAGCAGTCGGTTCAGCAGCCTGAGTGCCAGCAAGTACTCAAACTCATAATCGGACTCTAGCAGCGACGTAGCAATCCAGAAGACAGTCGCCATCAGATTGGTGGGGTCCATCGGTGGCACCACCTCACCAGATCCTCCATTTCCACCTCCTCCATCACCACGGCCACCACCCTCTCGTAATGATGATAAGCTCCGAGTGCGGGCAAGGTTGCCGTGGCTGCCGCCCAAGCGGTCGGCTACATCAAGGGTATTGCTGCGGTGACGGTCTCCAAGGCGCTCACCCATCAGACTGGCACGAAGGGAGTTGCTGCGAGTGTGGCTGTAATGGACATGCAAGAAACTTCCACTGCCGAGGTTCAGCTGACCGGTACTTTTCCTGTTTCTGGCAAACTTGGTACCCTGCAGAGGATCATGGGAGGCCCTACAGGAGATGGAGACAGCATTTTTAGTAATGTGCTGTATACGATGGAAATAATATTTTAGCGTAGCAGAGAATGTCTTACTGTGAGAGTGCAGTAAGCAGGTCATAGCTCTTCATTGTTTCAGCCAGAGTGTCTATACCAGACTCTAGTGTCAACAGCAACTCAATAACAAAACCCTGCAGGAGACAGATGAAACGTTTGATTATGACTGTTCAGGGATCAACACTTAAAGGTCCACTTAAGTGCCTTGAAACGTACTGCATTATTCAATGTGTTGATGTCATTTCCACTAAAACAGTAAGATATGGCGGGACATATCGAACAGCTCCTCCCCTTTTTCAAAATAGCCAATAGCATTTAATTTATATCACAGCGTGGCCAGAGCTGTTGAGCTTGGTAAAGCCACAGTTTCCTCCTAATCTCTAAGCGTTTTTCCTCCATATCGCTTTAAAATATAGCATTCTGTGCAGAATTTAATAAGTTTTCTGGTCTGCGCCAACTCTATATAGTGCCGATCAAAATCATTGATACATATTGGCGGAAGTAAGAGACTAAGTTTTGAATGCTTATATCTTCTAAATGCGAACTTTATTATTGTTTTGGAGCACACTTGCTTATAGATAACAGTAAGGCTAACATATTTATACTAAAAGTCAAAAACCTTCAATCTTGTTTTAATGGGGACTTTAAGGCGGGCTGGGAACAGTGTGAGAGTGTGTTGGGCCAGTTGACACGAATGCTACATGTATGATCGGGCCAACATAAACACTGATTTAAAAATAGAATTGGCTAACATAGATGAGGTTTTGTTGAAATTAAATTTTAAATCTAAAATTGAAAATGTCTTGAACAATGAATCTTGGAAAGTATCAAGGATATTATATTAATATTATTTCTTTTGTTTACTCTTTTCTGACAAGAAAAGTCAGCAAAATATTTTTTACTGAACAGTTCTCTTCATTAAAAATATATATTATATTTAAATACAAAAATATCAGATTTTTTAAAATGTATCTTTATTTAAAATATATATAAAATGTATTTATGTTATATTATTTTATTATTAATATTATATTATTATATACATAAATATAAAGAGAAAGTTAAATAGAAAAAAATCGATACTTAAGCATAGTTTACACTGCAGGTCTTGATGACCAATTCTGATTTGTTGCCTATATCCGATTTTTTTTGACCATCTGTTTACACGTTCTTTCAACTGTGACCCATATCCGATTCATGGGTTTACACTTGCCATACTATCTGAAACATTGGACATGCTTAATATGGAGGACCAAACCTGCAGAAATTAAAAATGAATAAATGAATACATAAACAAATAAATATGCAAATAAATGTAAAAAAAAAAATTTTATTAAGGAAATAAAAGTATTAAAATATAATTTTTTAATGTATAATTATATTTTTTTCCACATTTATTTATTTATGCATTTTTTTTTTTCTTTCAATTGGATTTATTTTACAGTTAGGGTGATATTAAAGGACATAAACCGTGATATAAGATTTTGGCCATATTGCCCATCTCTAAGTCATTTATTTCTTGCGTGACCTGTAAAGTTACGTCCACAAACCTCTTGCGTATTGTTTGGTCACACCACAAGGTGTCGTTGTGGCCTCAATGCTTCAGCCCTGCCACTCTGAGCTCGATTGCTATGTCTTAGGTAAAACACGCCCCCCTCATTAGCATACAGAGCAATACATGTATAAATAAATACACGTATAAATAAATACATGTAGACATAAATACATGTATACATAAATAAATGTGAAAATAAATAAATGCATTAATAAATAAATGGGAAAAAAAATGTGGGAAAAAAATACAATTATACATAAGGAAATAAAAATATAAATAGTAATTTATTTATTTTACATTTATTCGCATATTTGTTTATTTATTCATTTAATTATTTATTAATTTTTAAATTTCTGCAGTTTTGGTCCTTCATAGCTTAAAGGGTTAAATTCTCTTGCACAGACGGATGAACGCAAAATATGCTTGATGCAAGCTCTGCGATATATGCGAAGTTTGCCAAACATCACCATGATTTTGAGGCGGAGGAGGACGAAAAGTGGCATCATTGCAGCCTGCGCATATGCTTCAGTTATTGTGCGTGAGAGAGCTCTCAGGACTGGTGGGAGCATATTGTTTAAATATTGGCTTTAGTAGTGGGTCAGGGTTGCTCTCGTCATTAAACCACGGAGACGTAGCCTAATGCCTCAGAAAATACGACCTGCCTGATGACAGTCGCATTGGCACATATCTGATTTATATCGGATTGATTTCCACATATGATTGAGGCCTAAAACCGATCTTATCTTAAAATATCCGAATGCATGCGTTTTTTTCTTCTTCCTGTTTACACAGTCAGAACACATCCGATATGCGTCACATTAGAGCAAAAAATCTGAATTGGGTCACATGACAGTTCACTGACAGTGTAAACGAGGCCTTATTGTGGTAGTAGGGCCAATGAAAATCTGAAGTACTGGCCCTGATCAGGTCAGCAGAAAACAAAGCAAAAAAAACAAACATTATTGAGCCTTGCTGTTGCTTTCTCATCGGTACTTCTGGAACAGTGGGAACCTTCTATATACCTGAGCCTCTTCCCCTGGATCTCCCACAGTCTCTACCAGACGAGACTGCACATCTGACAACGTTGAGGCTGTGAGTGGCTGTTTTAGCGCTCTGAAGATCTGGAAGGAGCGACCGGCATAGTGGCGTGATGAGCAGGACAGAGCGGTCTGCAAAGCAACTTCACTCAGCTCCTGCTCCAACTGATAACCTAATCAAGCATACATCACAAAAATCAATCATAGACTAAACATTTGGATTCACTTCAAGTAAAAAATATGTATTCCTCCATATGGAAGTTGGTCCACTACATAATGCAATGAAATTAGCATATGCTATGTCTTACCGGACGGAGTCTGTTTGAAAACGTTGACAACATGACGAAGGAATACACTAAGCTGATCAGCACTCTTGATGTTGGGGTTTTTAGGAGAGACGTCTTCATGGTTCCACAGCGGACCACGCTTCCTATGGGCCAACCAATCAGAAGAAAATATTTTGAGGAAGTGACACGGCAGAAAATATCTAACATAGAACAAAGGCAAAGCAGGCTCACACAACTCCCAGTAAACAAACAAACTGTATGTATAAAAACACTCTAAATCAAACGTTCACACAGAAACGAGACTGAGCACACACACACACGCATGCAAGGCAACAATACCCTCTCCTGTTAGACATGGCTGCAGGCAGAGGAAAAAATACAATAACTTAACACAAAATAAATACTCATTCAATATGTATCCAGGGACACTTGCCAGGAACAACATTAATGTTTGGTAAAAAGACTGAAGAAATGCATTATTTTATCCACCCTTCCCATCTTAATATGCAGAGACAACTATGAGGAAAGTCATTTTACAAAAAAAACATGCCCTATCATGGACCCCAGTTGGACTTGCAGTTCTCCCTTAACTTCAACAGGGTCAACAGTTCTGAAAAGGGATGTGTGATATGGCCAAAAATATCATTACAATATTTTTTTTCATAACATTTGATAGCAATATTTATAAAGATACTCAATATCTGATATTCATTTCATATCATTAATAGGGAACAAATACATTATACATGTTTGTTAGACCTCAATAATGAATGTAAACATAACTTATTTGAGATAAGCAAACGAAGTAAAGTCCAAAGGGTAAGCTGTACCTCTTAATTTAGGGCCCAATGAAATATATTTATTTTTTTCCAAACAAATGTAACTAACCTACCTAAATTCTGTTTCCTGTTTGTTGTCTGTGTTTTCTGTATTCTGTGTTTAACAGTTTAATACAAATTAAACCTAAAAAATAGTGTCTATTAAAATTTAAAAAACTTTAATACATTTTTGGAAAGCTTTGAGTTTCAGTGAATATTGGATGATAACTTTTATCAAATGAAATTGTGTGAGAGTAGATCCGGAGATTAAAATCATGTGTAGTTTCTCATATAGTGAGAAGGGAGATGCTAAAAACACCATGAGCACCACGTAACTCTGCTGCTCACACATGTGAGATTGCGTTGAAAATTACTCTCATTACACTAAAAGTTTAATACTGACATCATGGATTTATTTTGTTTGATAAATACTGATACCAATATATTGCCCACCCCTAGTTCTAAAGCAACCTGGAGTAAAATATCTCATGCGCAGAACAATGGCAGTTCCCAATATGCAACATCACCCCATTCTTTCTTTGCCAGAACCACTCCAGCACATATAAAACTCTAAAGCGAGGTTTGATCAAGCAGGATTGCAGCATGTTATTGGTGGAAGTGTTTGGGTGTATTCAGTACTCTGATAATGAAATTGCGAAGCTAAGAGGATGAATTTGACATAGTGGCGTGCAGTGACCCCCTCACCTTGAGCTGATGAACTCAATGAGGTTTTTGACCTTCTCGTCCTGCTCTGCAGACAGGTCCACCTCATTAAGGAGAGTAGGGGGAAGGTGAGGCAGGACTGTGCTGCCCAGACTGATACTAGAGGATGTGGAGCTGGAGCTCAGGCCAGAGTCTGTCATTGGAGATGGCTGGTAGTCGGGCATCAGCTCTGTGACACCTGGGAGACAAATCAATTCACAATTATTTTATTCTTATTATAAAAACACTGGGACATGGCTAAAATTGTAATTGGTCATTATTATTATAATGAATCATTATCATTGTAGAAATGTCTATGTAACAAAACACCCTGTGCTTTAAAGTACCTGTGAGGTTGAACTCCTGAAGAGCCGGTTTGACTGTCAGAACTCTGGGCTCGTTCAGCTCGCGGTTGCGGAGCAATACAGATGCCAGTGACTGGACGCTGCTGTTGGTGCCCTGGACCACCAGCAGGTGGAGCAATAAACGCTTGCAGTGCTCATAGACCTCTGGGTGCTGATGGTCAAAACCTACACACACAAATAAACACAGAGCATTACAGGACATACAATGTGGCACTTTCCAGGGTTAATGATTTAAATAAAATGTAGAGCTGTGTATGTGTTACCTATAAAGATGGCATGCAACAGCAGGTGAAGGTACGCGCTCCATTCCACTTTGACCCCGTGGTCTACAATGAGGTCGGTCAGCAAGATCACAGCAATGTTACACCTGTAAAGAAATGACAGCGTGTTGTCAGTGGTCAAATGTCAAGCAGAACAACACCGACATAGGACACACGGAGTATGTCATTCACCTGTGCAAGGAGACTCCAGGTGTGGTGGTCTCAGGGAGGTAATCAATAAGTGGTGACCAGCAGCCGCCAGTGGGAGGAAACGGGAGAGGCTCTGGCTGGTTATGATCCATCACCTTTAGACGCCAGTTAGCGTAGACAGGCATAGAGTCACCTAAAGAGAGAAACAACAAGATCATAAACACTACAGTTCAAAAGTTGGAGGTCAGTGAGATTTCTCCTATGTTCAATAAGGATGCATTTATTTGATAAAAAATACAGGAAAAACAGTAATATTGGGAAATATTATTAAAATTTAAAATATCTATTTAACTATTTTCCCTTCTTCTTCTACGCCTTATCAGCACTCAGCTGGTGAGTCCGACGTGGGCTCCAATACGTTCACCTAGTTCTCTCCAAATATTTCTGTCCCATGCCACAATTGATGCCTGGTGTAAACTCATACTTGTCCGATATTCGATCTATCTTATCTATGTGGCCTTCGGTTTTCCTTGTTTTCGTTTACCATCTACTTTTTTCTTGTAGTACCGTTCTCACTATACGGTCTTGTCTATTTTATTATATTTTAAAAAGTTATTTATTTCTGTGATGGCAAAGCTGAATTGTCAGCAGCCATTACTCCAGTCTTTATTGTCACATGATCCTTCAGAAGTCATACAATACATTTTCAGGATTCTGTGACGTATAGAAAGTTCAAAAGAACAGTGTTTATTTTATATATAAATCTTTTACATTATAAATAACAATAAATCATTTATAAAGTTATTATAGTAACATTATAAATGTCTTTACAATTGTGCTGAATAAAAGTATTAATTTCTTAATAAATCTTACTGACCACGAACCTCTGAATTGAAATTCACGTACAGTAAAACAAAAACAGGGAATATCACTGAAATGCTACCCATTCAATTTTGCCCTTTCTACCTTTGAATCCACACATTTTTGAGTCTGTCTTCAGACTGAGTGTTTTTGATCTGAGCAGGAGTTGAAGTCTGACAGTGATGTTAATGTACTCACTCTTTTCCTCCTCATAGGACCCTCCTGAGCTGCTGCTGTATCGGGACTCCAGTCGATGGTGCTGACGGTTCAGATTACTGTTCAGACCGGTGTAGATGTCCAAATGAGTGTAACTGTGCAGATATATAGAACGTCAAAAAATTCAAATTTCACTTAACATTTCCATAATTCAATAAAGTATTATTGAGGAAGCACCAAATAATGAACAACCAGTCGGTAATAGCTAATAAACAGATCTTGGTTTATTTTCAGCAGTATACAATTTAAGTAATGACTTCGACAGTTCGATGAGATTAGTTATTTTGCCCAATTCATTGCAAAGAATTATATGATTAATTTGTTCACGACTCGGACTACACTGGTCGACACTGTATGTTTTTTGTTGTGGGCAAACACTGAGGACAAATGCAACAGAAATGTGTTTTTGTTGCCTTTTTCCCCCCCTTAAATATGGACCCATTTCCAAACAAGATTCCTAATCTTGTAATATCAGTATTAACTCTTACCTGTCCTCCATGTTGGAATCTTTGAGTTTGCTGTCATGGTGTCCATCAGGTCCAGGAACCATGGTGTTACTACTGGACGTTGTTCCTGAAAAAAGCAAACATTTAAACAAAAGAAAATGTGAAAAAGTGACCGTTTCCTTAGATCTCATGATTTTTGATCACGTGTTTATCAGGAAGCTTTCTAATTCTGTAATATTTTGGTTTCCTGAATTGTTCCTACTTCAGTGAATGTTCTTTCGGGTATCTATAAAAATAGTCCTTGAACAGTCAAGATTCATGGTCTTATGATTCCAAACTTTGAAAGATACATAGAAAGATACATAGTCAGACTGGTTTAAAGCATATATACCTGATGTAACAGAAGGGATCTTGTAAGAGGAAGTAATGCGGTAGTAAGGTGGGTTATCCATATGAGTGACAGCTGATGATACAGGATCTGTTAGCTCCAGCTCATACATTAACTCCTCCAGCAGCTGCATGGTCTTATCCCTGCCCAGATACACCACCACTCGCTTGACCTGAAAATATTAGGAAAAACATTCAGAAACACAATAGTATCCCACAAACTAGTTAATTAACATGGCCTCAAGTCTCAAGTGCAGCCCCATCTACTCAGAAATTGAGTATCTGGTGTTTGATTGGCCGGGGCAGGTGTCACTCACATAAGGCAGGAGACTTGGTTCACTGTTAACTCCAGACATGCTGATGAGGAAGTGCAGGATGATCTTCAGATTTTTGGGCCAGCTGTCAGCTAAAGTGGTCCAGACATTCTCTATCTCTGACCATGCAAACTCATCGCCATACTGTAAAATCAGACCATATTAACATTTAAGTAATGATCTTCTTGAAAACTTTGGTATAAATGTGTTAAAATAATATATTTACATCAGGAGTTTTTATTAATTAATTATTTTTTTATTTAGTTTGAAAGTGGACCTCGAGGGCCAGAGTTGAGAATTCCTGATTTACATAATAAAATAAAACGCAAATAAATATTCCAAAATAATTTTGGAAAAAAATACACTAACAAATAAAACAATAATAAAACAAAAAATTTATTAATTAATGTGTGACAGAAAATAGTGTAAAATTAATTAAACATGAATATCTATTATACCTTATAATACTTAACATACAAATACCTCCATTCAAACAAAAAACAACATCTAGACAATGCATATCAACTAGGAAATAACAGAAAAATTATGTTTGCTATAGAAACATATATTCACTATAAATATATTTAATTTTTTCCAGACTGATATTTCCAGGGTTTTTGAGACAGTAGAAACCCTGTCCAGTAATCAGCACATAGTCAGCATGTAGTAGGTGGACACTTACCTTCGCAGTCATGAACATGAGGTTATTGAGGATCATGGTAGTAGCATGTGGTGAACCCCAGCCCTCTCCTTTCAGCCAGCGACGGCTGTTCACCATCATCATATCTCTCTCATGGGCGTCTTCCTTTTCCTCCGTCGACGAAAGTTCATCTTGACGCCGTGCTGAAGGCTTGAAGTCCACCAGCTCCACGTTGTTCATCCAAGGTAGGAGATAATGCAGCATCACCTGTCGCCCACCAGGGTGTGCTGTCTGTATTCTCTGACTCACCTCTAAATAAAACCACCCAGAATCTCATTACAAACACAGCAAGTGTGTGGGGGAAAATGCTTCCATTATTGATATTTTATTTTATTACAAAAGTGATATTTATTTTCAGTTAAGAATAACACTGGTACCTGAGAAGATGGGCAGGGTGAGTTCAGGGTAAGTCCGTGCCAGTTCTTCACTGAGCTGGTAGTAGGACACGGAGTACAGGTGAGGAAGAGGGGAGGCTGGAGACAAGACCCCATCAGCACGCTGGATCTCCAGTTTATGGGCGTAACGGAACAGTTTGGGCTCCAGAATCTAACATGCAAACACATGCATACACATTAATATTTACTACAAGTTATTGAGCTGGTTGCCTTTAACTTCAAATCAAACTACACTTGTTAGACCATAAACTGTGGCTGAGTCACTTTACATTGTCATTCAGATGAGCCCACTTGCCAGTACTTGGCCAAAATAACCTGTAAAGTAGACACGACTTTATAGCCTGACTACGTCAGACTTCCTACTTCCGCTAATTTCATTTCGCTCCTGTAGTCAGTCTGAGATAGCAGCCTATCTTTCAGTTTTCCAGCGACCTTCGGACGGCCGGCCAATCAACGAACAGAGGGCGGGCTGAGAGCCGTGACGTAGACGCTAAGCGCCGAGTTTTACATTGTAGGTTAGAGAAATCGAAAACCGAAACGCGGAAATGGGAAACGAGACACGGGATGCAATTCGGAAAAGCTCTGTTATGGAGAACATTCCGGGGTTTTTTTTTTTTGAAGCCAGAACAAAAAGAGTGTTTGATAAACCTTTTAAATGGAGGTGATGTTGTGGCCCTACTGAGTTGTGAGTTGGCTACAAATATTTTCTTGTTTCACTCTGTCAAAAATAAGTTTAGAGGCCGTGATTGTACCATGGATGCGTAGATTAACTTCGCATAATCTGCAAAAGTCGTTTACAGCCATGTTCACTCCGGTATTTCGCTCGCATCATCAAGTGTTTACAGCAGGTTTACAGTGGAAGTTCGATCATAGATTTGAGTTCGATGCATGATGTTTGTGGTTCGATGTGGCTGTGTCGGCGCATAACATACGTCATAAATAAACGTATCTGATTGGCTTACGGGTAACCAATGATTTTAAACTTCAGACAAGCGCCCCCTAGCGAGAGAGAAAACACTTCTCTATTGTGCCATTCCAGACTCTGTCTACGAAGCAAAGTGAAGTAGCAGAGTCTGGTATTACCAGGCTAACGACTTTATGCTAAAGGCTGGAATGCATTACATGATGTCTGTCCAGCTTTTGGATGAGTCAATGCTAGTTGCTTAGCCAGAGCCAGTATAACAAAAAAAATCCCGTAGTGTGTGGTGGCACAGAGTATGTGTGGTGACTTAAGACTATGATTTCATCCAGTCGGAGGATATGAAACGTGTGATATTTTGAGCCATTTTAAAAACACTTTTTTTTTCATTTGTCATGCTTCTATCAACGTGACACATGTTTCTGTGTGAGTTTGTTGTGTTCAAAACGATGTCTGGTGTGTGATCCTCAGTCATTTAGCGTATGATGTCCAGGAAGGGATTTTACTTTAGGAACTTTACTCTGTAAAGTTGGCAAGTGTATGATTTTAAAAGTCGTGTAGTGTATTCCAGCCTTAACTCTGGCTATGTGAAACAAAGTTTCTCAAAGTTCCTCTTCCCTTAGTTTCTATTTCTTCGAGCACAATTAAATTGTGCAAATATTTCACAATTAAAATGTAGACACTCTTTAAACAGGAAGCAAGTCTTTATACAGGAAGCAGAGCCTGGTCAAAAGGCTTTGTGCAACATGAGAACAGCTATTTAAATGGTTTATGTATTTTTTTGTGTTTATTATGATATATTATTATATGGAAATCCCATTATTTTCCCTTGACTGAAAGAAGCATCTTTACTGACCTGCAATAGCTGCATGGCGACCTCATAGATGTCTCTGGAAGAGTCGGCAGCTTTAAACAGGATGAGATTCAGCAGAACCACAGTGTCAAACTGGTAATCCCTGCAAGAGACAAAAAAGTACACACAGTATTCATTTAATCTGAATTACTGACACAAATTCAATCACATTCATCACAGGATCATTGTCATATGTACCTGTTGTGAAAGACATTGGCGATTGCTCTGAAGCAGCCGGCAGCAACCCTACGTGAGCCAGTGTAGCAGCGATCCACCGCCCAGAACATCAGATTGCTCTGATCTGGGTTCAGCTCTAATAACAACATCACCGCCTCACAACCCAACTGATGCACCTGAGTACAAAGATACACGCATGTCAAAGTTCATAAAAGTTGATTGGTTAGTGATGTTAATGCGGGAACGCGAGTGGCGTGTGGTTACCTTGCGGTCTTGAGAGTCTAGAATGTTGTCCAGCCACTTATACAGATACCCATCAGAAGACAGGCCAACGTTATCAGCAACCGGACCACAACATAGCACTGCGGACATGGCCTGTGCAGACACACATCATAGACCATATTCAGACTTGATAAAAGTTCAATTTGAAACGGCTGCAAAGGTAAAGGTTTGTTTTGTGAGAATGTACCTTCAGTGCGCAGTACTGGTGTCTGTTAATCTGCATGTTGCGGTCGCTGTATCGGTCCAGTGGTGTGAACATGATGCTGAAGGGTCCAGCCCAATGACTGAAGAGCATGAACAGACTGTGTCTCAGTGACTGCTGAGGGAATATACTCCTCCTCTGATGTACTGCAGAAACACAATCATGTGGTCAGTTCAAGTTCAATTTCAGTTTAGTGAACTAAGAACTAGTGAACTCTGCTGCGAAAAGGCCTTGTGTATGTGTACCTGGTACATTCTGTATGATGTTGGCCACTAGGGCACTGAAGTGAGAGCGGATGTCTCTCAGTGTGTCTGAATCTTTGTCGTTTTCAGCCTCCAGAAGCTGTCGGGTGAGATCCACATACTCCAGTAGAGTGCTGTTCAGAGAGTGAGACTCCCCATCCAGACCACCACTCGCACTGCACAGACAACGCACAAATTACAGGTGTGGAATATAATTGTTTTTTATGATGCATCGCAAGGCTGATTCTGCGTCGATGCAGAGAAAATAATAGATTTTATAAAAAAAATCTAATTAAATAGGCATATCATACCTATTAAAACATACAGTTTTAATTGTAAATAAAGTACTCTTATTATAAGCTTATTATATTATTATTATATTAATAAAGAAGTTGGATACATGTCCTGGAACATGCATGACAGCGAAAATAAAGTGCGGGATGTGTTTGATGTTAAAGAGAATTATTAAGCGTAATAAGCCACGGAAAATGTAATGTCGCGCTGACTGACACAGCCAAAGCACACGCACAAAAATACGCCTCTCTCAGACAGCATGAGATGCTGAATTCAGATCTCTTTTGAAGCTTACTGCACATAAATGGTCAAATACACACAATTATTTCAAAATATCTGTCTTGGAGAGTATTCGTGTAAACATAGTCGGTTATGTCTAAAGTAAAAGTAAGCGGTCTGGAGGAAAAACCTGATGTGTAACATATTAGATGAGAAATAGAAGGCTCCATTTATTTGATTAAAAATATAAATATTGTTAAATAGTATTACAATTTAAAATCACTTTTTTGTATATATTTTATAGATGTAGAATATATTTTAAGATGTAGTTTATATATTCATGTGATGTAAAAGTTGAATTACTCCAGTCTTCAGTGTCACATGATCCTTCAGAAATCATTCTAATATGCTGATTTGGTGTTAAAACATTTCTTCTTATCATCAATTTTGAAAACAGTTGTGCTGCTTTATAATTTTGTGGAAACCATGATGCATTACATTTCAGTATTCTTAGATGAATAAGTTCAAGAGAACAGCATTTATTTGAAATGGAAATATTTTGTATGTCTTTACTGTAACTTTTGATTAGTAATAATCCTTGCTAAATACATTTTTCAAAAGCAAAACTTTTCAATGGTAGTGTACGTGTGTGTGTGTGTGTGTGTGTGTGTGTGTGTGTGTGTGTGTGTGTGTGTGTGTTGGGTATGTATGTATGTATGTGTGAGACTTACGTCTGACTGATGACTCCAGAATCGGCCAGCAGTTCAAAAATCCGGACCAGCTGGACTCTGAGAATGTCACGACGCCGGCGTCGTTTCATATTCTGTGCAAACAAACAAACAAAAAAATTCACAAGGATCAAATATTTTATTTTATGTAGATCTGCTACTGTATCATGAATACATGAACAAAAAAGCTTGCATTTAAATGGTCTAGTACAGGGGTCTCAAACTCAACTTAATTGGGGGCCGCTGGAGGGAGAGTCTGGGTCAGGCTGGGCCGCATCAAGGATTCCACAAAAAATAGTATTCAAGTATTCCAAAAAAAGAGCACAACTGATCCAATCTTCTCAATCTTTATTATTAACGTTTCTTCTGAACTGTTCCTCTGAATTTGAACATTCCGTTCTGTACATGATTGGTTCTTCATGAGCTGTCCTTCTGACAGTTAAAGTTCATTTTACAAACATTCTTTTTCTTTTCCTTATAACACATATTTGTGATACTTATATTTGCTTATGTCCTTTTTATTTTCTTTATACAACACATTAATGATATTGAATGTTTTTTTGGAAGGCACATTTCCTTTTATTATACTTAGAAAAACTATTTTGCTTTTGAAATACAAATATTTGCAGTCATGTCTGCCCGTCTTAGGGCCTGTTCACATATTGCGTCTTTTGCGCGCTCAAGTTCGTTATTTCAAATGTAGGCGCGCGGTATGCGCGCTCATAATGGAAGCGACGAGCTCGTTTTTTCCAAGCGCGTCCGCGCCGCATCGAGATAAAAACATCTCAACTTTTCAGAATGCCGCAAGCGCACCGTAGCTTAGCAACGACCGCCCTAGCGCTTTGGAAAAAGGAGAACGCGGCGCGCCTGCCGTTTTCTACGCGTTTTTAGGCGCTATAACGTTATGTGAATTCAGCCTTATTGAATTATTTCTACACATGTATAGTGTCTCAGGCAAATTACTGACTTTGCACAAATCAAGGCAAACCTTCTTATCAACCTGCTGGACACATATTATAAGCTCAAAATGATTATTCTCACATTGTTTTAGAGCAGGGGTCTCCAACACGTCGCCCGCGAGATACCAGTAGCTCGTGGAATGTTTACATATCGCGCTCACATATTTTGCGTGCTCAAGTTCGTTATTTCAAATGTAGGTGGGCGGCAAGCGCGCTCATAAGCGACGCGCTAATTTTTTCCAGGCACAGTAAGTTTGTACTTCGCGGTTGTCTATGACAACTATTGACAACAAACCCACCGTAAGCTGTCATGAGACTATCTATGGTAGCCCATAAGGGATAAAAAAGATATATTTTTAAAACGCGGCACACGCAACGACGGGTCGCACTAACATTAAACTTTAATGTCAAGTAGGGGGCCACAAAATTGCGGCCCGCGGGCCGCGAGTTTGAGACCACTGGTCTAGTAGAACATTTATCCATTAGTCCTTGTAAGCAGGGATTCCTTCATAGGGTCAAGTGTCAAACTGTTAATGGGTCAACTCACCTCTGGCCTTCTCTCAAGTGCCTCTTTAATGATGGGGTTTAACTCTTCCAACAACTCTCTGCAAGACACATCACTGGGTTTAACCATATACTTATTTATAGCATATATAGTATATTTCTGCACTTTTCTCTACAGTTTTGTTAAGTTTGTCTACTTTGTTGTAACACACTGACATAGTAAGTGATGCATGAGCCATGAAATCCAATCACAAGTGGTCACAGGTTAATTTCAGATGCATTTAATTTAAAACCAAGTGTCAGCCCAATATGTCAGTCTGACCACTTGTGAGTGGTCCCGTTTAGACCTAGTAATAAGATCTAGGTCAGGTGATCCTAAGACGCACCTAAAGGCAACAGGGTTGGTCCGGCCAAGCCCCAGGACAAGAGACTCAGTGATGTCCATGCTCTCAGAGCGCATCATGGGAACCACATGCTTGAACAAGGAGGAAGGGGACGGAATGCTAATGATCTGCACAAACACAAACAAATTTGTTCATCATTTAAAATATGGTGTCCAACATATATCACATTTAACAGTGTTAATCATCGCATTAGACATTAGAGCTGGTAGGGTGATAAGACCTCTGACCTTTGAGTCATAACTATATCCACTGTCTGGGGTAGATGCCAGCGTCTCAGGTGGGGAGCAGCGGACAGAGCCGGGGGCCGATGAGGAAGAGGATGAGGAAGATGAAGATATGGATGAGGTGGCAGAACTGCAACAGAGGATTAGGTAGTTCCTCCAAAGCCCCACGTATGAGTCACTGCTACCGCTCATGCTGTTCACCTTCTTAGCATTGATCGGACTGCTGCGAGGTCAAAGGTCACACAGGAATATTAATTATGTCTTTAAACATTTGTAATAAATGTTTTGGCTATGAATTAACAATGGCTAAAAATATTGAGATATAGTCATGTTTTTAACCCATTTCACCCATCCCTACTAGAGACACATTTGAAAGTGAAAACATACTTGATGTCGACTTGTGGCGAGAGGAGTTGAAGGCGTGTGGAGGCGAAGACCCAAGCGTAGCTCAGCGCAGTGGGGCAGTGCTTGGGCAGGTGCTCTTGCCGCAGGTAACTAGAGAGGCTGATGACCCAGGGGTCCTGACCTTGCGTCACATGGGCAAACACCCAGATGTGGGAGGGGCTTACGACATCAAACTGGTGGCTGATGGGAGATGAGCTCCACTCAGCCAGAGTCTGAAGGTCTATTCCACTGGGACAGTACAGCAGATTTGTCTACAGCAAAAAGGGGGGGGGGGAAAAGGATAATCTTAATTAAAAAAAAATGTCTGAGATTTTTATTTTTTGGTCTGGAGGGGACACTAACATCCAAAATACATAATGTTCCACATTTCCTCACCTGATCGGCCCCAGTAAGGTGAATAAAGCTCTCGAGGACTGAAGAACTCAATCTGTCCATCACGTCTATAGCCAACTCCTCATCTCCCTGAGAGAGAGAAAAACAAGACAATGCAATGAATATGAAGAGCAAAAAAGGTCATCTCATGTAGGTGAACAACAGGAAACATTCAGTGCGGATGGTTACCTTAGCGATGCCGAGAGCCGTGTGCAGTGACCGGACCTCTTTGAGGACATTGACAGCGAGTCTGCGTGTTGCAGGTCGACAGCTGCACAGCACGACCAGAGCCAGACCCTCCACCACATGCAGAACCGTCCAGAGAGGAGATCGCTCCAGAGGGAGAGAAGGGCTCTACAAATATATACAATAAATACCATGTTAAACTAAGTTTAAAATGCATGATAAGCTACTTTTTAAGACGTTTTTTTTGTTGTTGAAGGATTTGCTTTCCAAGGCTGTATTTATTTGATCAAAATTTTTATAAAAATAGTAATGGTTATGTAATGGTAATACTTTACAATAAGGTCTTACAATTACAATTTGTTAATGCATTAACTAACATGAAATAATGAGCAATATATTTTTTATTTTACATTTATTTCATTCACATGTATTAAAGGTTAAATACATTTATTAACATTTGTTAATGTTAGTTAAAACTTTTCGTTTTCAGGATTCTTTGATGAATAGAAAGTTCTAAAGAAAAACATTTATTTGAACATTATAATTATCTTTACAGTCAGTGTTGGTCCATTTAATGCATCCTTGGTGAATTAAAGCATTAATTTATTTCACAAAAAAACATTTGAATGGTAGAGTATATATAATTATATTATATCAAAACTTAATTCTGTTGAGAGTGTGACTGCACCTGTGATTCATGGCTGCGGTTGCTGCTCTGTACTGCCTGTCTCCACTGTATGATGAGCTGCAGCAGCATCTTGACAGCGTTGTCCAGTAGTGTGGGGTGAACGTCAGTCACCTCCCTCACAATGAAATACACAAAACCAGACAACACATCCTCTCTCCAGTCGGGGAAGTCCACCATCAGAGCCTGCAGAGTGGTGAACGCCAGACCACGCAGCTCCTCATCCATATGGATGGTCAGTCTGGATGGGTGGGCGAAAGAAAGAGTCATTGTTTACAAAATGCAATAAATAAATGATACACAGCATCATCTTCATAACAGCATAATGCGTCACCAGAACCACAGAGAGGTCAAGTGGGTAACAGCGATATACAGGTTCTGACTACATGCTATTAAGACTTAACAGGAAGTCTGACTCAGGCTGTGGTTGTTGTATAGGAAGTCATGAATATATGGAAATGTCATATTAGTTCACTTGGCTGGGTACTTTTCTGAATAGAAGTAACTAAACACTTTGTATGACAAGACCTTTAAGTTAATCAGTCTCAAAAATGTTTGGAAATATGAAAACGTGAAAAGGTGTAACCAGAGCATGTTGCACTCACAATGCACATTATGCACTATAGCAATCAGGCAGATTATGTAATAACAGTTTCGAGAACTGGCAGAAAACGAAGAGGGAGAGAGAAGGGGACTGATTCGGGAAAGGTCCACGAGTCGGGACTCGAACTTGGGTTGCCTGAAGTGCAACTCCGCTACATGTTGGAACGTTACCCACAAGGCTATTGCCTCTAACAATATTGAATCAAATTGAAGGCTTGTGAATCAGAGTTGAATAATGAAATTCGTACTAGACAAGATATGTCTGCAGAAGTGAATGATCAGTAGGTATAAATGCAATTGTTCTATAACAACAACAGAACTAGTGAAGTGGGGAAAGGGTGAAGTTTTCTTGCGGTGATGAATGAGGGTTGACGCGAGGGTCACAGGTCATTTACTTGGCCAGTAGCTCGATGAGATCCTGTCTGCTCATGCCGTCTGGGATTAGTCTGGGAATGGCAGCTACACATGTCCGGAACAGATCAATCTTCGGTTTACGCTCCCCACTAAAACAGAACACACACATTTTTAAACAAAATAAAACCCAGGTAAACCACACCATTTATTTTCATACAGCTTTAAAATTTCAAGATTCTTATATAATATTTAAGTCAATAAAATCTCAAGAAACTAACGTGATCATGTCCTCTGGCTCTTTGTTGGACATCTGAACGTTGGTCATGCTCATAGATCGTCCCACCTCTTTATCCAAGTGCCTGAGGATGTTATCCAGGGCCTTTCTAACCTGAGGGTAATAAAGAGACATGCCTAGACAGACAAACACACACAGAAAGAGAAAAGCTTAGTTCACACGCAGAACGGAAAATGTTACAATGGACTACATACAGAGACATTTCCTCAACCTCTAAACAATGAGGCCAGATAAATACACCACCATCTGAACTATTGGGCAGGCATGCGGTGCATTTTATTTTGTATAAAAAATGTAAAGTCAAATTCAGGTATAAAGGGAAATTCAGACTAATGCCAGAAGACTGCAGTGGAAAGGAACACATTTACTTTCCTCAAAATATTTCAAACTGTCCCACTTAAAAACTAATACAAAAAATGACTTGGCAGAAGTCTCAGCTTCATTTATACTGAAAGTTCAACAAGGACAGCGCATGCTCAAGGAATCACAATTGCATTAAAAACCAACTAATCCAATTTGACCAAATGCTTTGGGGTAAGGGAGCTGTACTCAGGAATACAGGAATCTTTTTGGAGAACTGTGTAGGAACAGTAAGGGTCTGTACCGATGACCTTGGCTTCCTCATCTGTGAGGGTGGTGTTGAGGAAGATCTTTTTGACACGCAGTGTGTTGCCTGAGGGTAAGATGACGCCTGTGGTGGGCATGGGCGGCTCGCCGTCTTTCTGTTGTAGGCTGTCAGCTATCACCAGGAAGGCCCGAAGACCAATATTCATCCTCTGAGAGAGAGACAAAGAGAATGAGAGAGATAATTAGTATTTTTTTGTAAAAGTAGTTTTTATATTTATTTTTTTATCCATCCAATTCCACAATCAGAGGCCCAATCACCTAATATTTTTAGTGGTTTTAACAGAAAAGTTGGACAATATATTAGATATTTATATATGCATTGGTCGATATTGGATAATTTAATTGTTAGATTACCTTTGCCGTCATCTAACACTCGGTAAAAGTAAATCTTTAAAAACACGAATAGTTTATAATACTGTTAAATGTAATCTTTAGCAAATCTCAAAATGAATATACTTTTTCATGTTGTAATGACTGAATTCAATTGTAGGCTTTAAACTAATGACGGGATTAACTTTACAAGGGTAGATGGAGTAATGTAATTTTACCACAGGACGTCTGTAATATTAATGGCCAATTCGCACGGGATAAGATATCTCAGTAAAACTGACACATTAAAATAAAGCGATAAATATTCATAATTTGGGAAAATTAGGGAACAATGCACGACCATTCAAAAATATGACTGGGTTTCTAACGATACAAAGCTTAATGCAAATGGGTGAAGTGTCCCTTTAATTAATTTTAAATGTATAGAACTTTAAGGTTAAGTTAATTGTTAGTAAAAATGTCTGGTCTTGTGTTAGTAAAAATGTCTGGTCTTGTGTGTATGTGTACTGTCTCTTCACACACCTCTGGATTAATGGTGAAAGTCTTGTGAGACTTGCCCACACACAGCAGGTCATAGATGATCTCTTTCATAGCAAAGTCCAGCCTTTCCTTCAGAGAGGAAAAAACACAACAAACTTATAAAAGAAAACATTTTTAAAAGAAAAAAAGGAACTTGTGCATTAAATCAAAACCACACTGCCAAATATTGTTCTTCATTGTATTATGCGCTTTTTACCTTTAACATGTAAATATAAAAGACAGTAACTGGGAAAGTGGATAGATAGAGAAGGGGAATGGGAAATCGGTAAATAAGACTGGATCTGAAATATGTTCTGATGTTCTGAAATATATGTTTTGAGTGAATTTTTACCTGAGCGATAAACTGAATGATCTTAACGAAGATGTTGAGGGGTGTGTCCCTGGGCACCACGCTGCGAGAGCCCTTCGGGAAAAGTGCTGTTACAATACTGAGGAGACGACTGTGAGGAAAAGAGATAACGTGAGATGATATAGTTATACAGAAAAAGTTTCTATTCTTTTTGTATACATTTGTTAGAGGTTTAGCTCCTCCAATAATGGTATGTCTGTGATTGAGTATTTTACGTATTATAGTGTGTGTGCATTTGGCATAAATTCAAGATATTTTTGTAAATTTGTATGATTGTGTAAGGATCCTGTGACCCACCTCTGTGTGGTTGTGTTGCTCTCACACTTGATCCTGATGATGTAAACCCAGAGCAGCCGATACAGAGACTCCAGTGCTACACGAGACATTTTGGGGTCTTTGTTCTAGAAAGAAGGGCACAAAAATATTCAGGTAAAACAGTCACAACCCTTGGACAACAAAACCTCATGACATGAGCCATGGAAAAAAAATATCAAAAGTACATTTTTGTGAGTCATACAAATGAGTCAAAATGACCTCTAAAGACAACAATTCATAAATGTATCAAACCCAGAAAAAAAAAAAGCCAGATTCATTCATAAAAAGCTGCTGCTTCATCTGTATCATGATGGATGATGATCAATAGTTCACTTGCTGCTCATGACGAGCTAATAAGGAATATGACGCACTGGACTCCTTTTACAAGCCAATAAGAGCTGTAATTTCTGCTTTAACTGCATTGATGCACAGAGAGTGGAGTCATAAATCGGCTGTTCAGCAGAAGCAATGGATGATGAAAGAGGGATTCATTAAAACTCTGCTAATGAATCTGTGATTAACATATCGCGGCTTGTCCAAATCGAGTCACTGACTAAGCAGTGTTCTCTCTCACTCTTTTTGCTACTCTCTCTCTCTTACACACACACACACACACACACACCTAATCAGACTGCAGTAAAGAGCATTAAGCAAGAAGTAATGACCAACACTCCCCATAGGGGGCGGTATGATCACAAGGTTTGCAGATAATATCAACTACATAAGAAATGAGCACACTTGTATAGTGAGTGTCTTTTAGCGATAGAGATGCCATATTTATATGGAATTATCTGGAATACTTTTTTTTTCATGTCTGGCCAAATGAGATACATTTAAAATGTGTGTAGATTTAAAACAAACCACTGTAAATGCAACACACATGTAAACTCTTCAAATATCAATTTAATAATTGACATAAAATTTGACATAATAATAATTCTTTATTCTATTTTTTTTTATTTGGGGAAAATGCATAGTTCTATAAGGTGACTCTAGAGTCAGACCTTAGTTTCAGTAATCATGTCAAAGCAATAACTAAATCAGCATACTACCATCTGAAAAATATTGCAAGAATTAGATGCTTTGTTTCCAGTCAAGACTTAGAGAAACTTGTGCATGCTTTCATCACCAGCAGGGTGGATTATTGTAATGGACTCCTCACTGGCCTTCCCAAAAAGACCATAAGACAGTTGCAGCTCATACAGAACGCTGCTGCAAGGATACTGAGCAAAACCAGAAAATATGAACACATCACACCAGTCCTCAGGTCTTTACACTGGCTCCCAGTTACATTTAGGATTGATTTTAAAGTATTATTATTGGTGTATGAATCATTCAATGGCCTAGGACCTCAATACATTGCAGATATGCTCACTGAATATAAACCCAACAGATCACTCAGATCATTAGGATCACATCAGAAATACCAAGGGTTCACTCTAAGCTTGGTGAGTCTGCTTTTAGCTACTATGCCAGCCGCAGCTGGAACCAGCTTCCACAAGAGATCAGATGTGCTCCTACAGTAGTCACATTCAAATCCAGACTCAAAACAGCTGTGCATTTACTTAATGAGCACTGTGCCACGGTTCGTCCGACTGTTTGTACAGTATTTTATTTTTTATTCTTATTTCTTTTGATTATTTTAATTTCTTCTATGTAAAGCACTTTGAATTACCACTGTGTATGAAATGTGCTATAAAAATAAACTTGCCCTGCCTATAAAATACAGTTTTTTGTTGCACAGGTAGTTAGGCTTTTTTTATATTCACTTTGGTTTAAGGGCATTAAGTGAATTTTGGTCTCAGATAAAACATCCCTCACGACCCTAATGGTGAGCACAGATGTTATAAAGTCTATATTTCCATTTTTCACTGGAACTGGTTCCTAGTGGTTTTCCTGTGCGGAATCTTGATGATGGCAGGACAGTAATGAAGCTATTTTGCATTGTTTCATTTATGGACAGGTGAAAGCCAGAAGTCTCAGGAAGCCCATGAGGAACACAGGTCAATCACATGACCTCTCAGAGATGGGGCAAGATTCCTTGTGGGTAACCATGGTAACTCACCTGTAGGGTCTCAATCTGCTTACGGATGCTGTTGTTTGACGGCATCTGGAGCCAATAAACGTGCAGGTGAAACAAAAATGATGACAGAGGACATGGGGTGATGGTGGTGGGGGGGAAAGACATGCAGGTTAGAAAAATAACAAGAGACAAACTTAAGAACAAAACAAAGCTTTGTGCTACAACAACATGCAAAACAAAGTATAGGGTGCATGGGATTTAATACTTCAGTGTCAGATTCTCTACAGAATCAACACAAGTATTCCTATGTTTATCTATATTTCCCTAAGGAATGAAATGTCCCATTAGACAAAAGCTTCTAGGAAGATTAATTTAGTTTTCATTTATATATAAGTAGTGTGCTGATGAAGAGTTTCAGATGGGTGAGAAGACAAACAGCAGGACAGAGAAAAAAAAAAAAAAAAGCAGGATTAGTGTGTGCCAACAAGCAAGGGTGATCGTGAAGACTTTATTCAGAGTAGACTAAAACAATGCTTCAAATATAATATGGCATCCACTCTGACTAAAGTCTGTTGATCAGGGAAGACAAACTACAGCAGGGTTAGAACAGACAGGGAACCAGACAGGCAAGCAGAACTGTAAAGGCAATCCATGGATCAATCAGGAGAGGAATCATCCACCACAGACTACAAATCCAATAAACCTGGGCTCAATGGGCTCAAGACATTACACCAGATCACTGAGGAAAACTTCACTTCTGATCCTGAATCATTTACATGGCATGTACACATGAAGTGTAAGAAGCAGTCTAAAGTGGATTAGGAGCAGGATTCACACTACAGTCCGATTCTGATCCAGTCCTGATCTAGATTAACGGGAAGTGAGGAGAGGATTTAATCGGTACTGCAGGGAATAACATCACTCATTCATAAAAATCACCACCACCAAATCAAAGCATCACAGATCACTCCTCAAGATTCACATGATAAAGTTGCATAGATTGGAGTGAAACTCAATCATTGTGGAAAGGGAGTAAGGATACCAAAAATGATCACATCCTGGTTGCTGAACCAGCAACAATGAAAAAGAACGAGGACAAGGACAAGCATAAACACAAGTTTTTGAGATATGATTGAGAAAGAGTGGATGACACGGGTATAATTATTTGAACAATATATAAGCAAGAGGCATTTTACAAAAGTCAACTGTAGCGCCACACCTTTCTCCAAAATTATGTAACTGAACCAACCCATTACAGAGTGTATTTTCATATTGAATCACCAAATCTGCCTCCAGGCTTCAGAATCTGTATATATCAACCGCATACTTAAAAAAAAAAAAATCTATAAATCTAGTAAAACTAGTAACTATCTATTTGAATAGCTACTTGTAAGCTATATTTTACATGGTGCAAGTTGTGTGAAACTCTCAGCTCTCAGCTCTAGCTTTCTCACAGGATATCACTAAGTAAATACTCTGTATTCAAGCTACTGTTAGAAAACATTACCTTTAGGTGGGAAAGGCAGTTCTGAAGGAAGATGTGCCAATTATTGAGGAAGAACTGCTTCTGACTAACACACAGCAGACATGTGACCAAGGGATACAATGCCTGGGGAGATAAAAAAAAAAAGACTTTAAGTAAAAAAAAAAAAAAGAGAGAGAAAAGGAAATTAACACTTTTATTTACAGTAGCAAGGATGCATTAAATTGATTAAACCAGACATTAAAGACATTCATAAAGGTACAAAAGATTTATATTTCAAACAAATGCTTTTCTTTTGAACTTTCTACTCAAAGAATCCTGAAAATAATATCAATGTTTACACAAAAATATTAAGCAGCCCAAAACTTTTCAAAATTGATAATAATAAATGTTTCTTGAGCAGCAAATCATCATATTAAATCATTTCTGAAGGATCATGTGACACTGAAGACTAATAATGACGGGGGGAAAAAATCAGCTTTGCCATCACAAAAATAAATTACATTTTAAAATGTATTTTAAAAGTATAGTTCAACCAAAAATTCAAGTATAAATAAAGTATGACTATTTTCTTCTTTTTTTTTAAAGAAAGAAAAAAATGACCTGTTTCACGTAACACATGCAGCCTAGTACATGGGATGTTCATGAGTTTCTGAGAGAAGCAGCAGTGATGTCAGATTCATGAATGAATCACTTTTGTTTTTCGTGAATTTATTAATCGAATAGAATAATTCACGAATCGGACATTGCTACTTCCTCTCATGCAGTTCATAAGGAGAACTGGGAGAGATTTGCAGAAAACAACAACTATTTCTCACTCAATACCTTTGATTGAGTAAACTTAAAAGAGTTGTAAATACAAATACTAAACTCTTACGGACCACTTTAATGATAGTGTTATGGTACTTTTTGAAGTGTCAAAGCTTTGCAATTGCATGGAAAAGGATTCACAATAGATAAGCTAAACTTGTCCTTTTGTGATCCACAGAAGATTGAAAGCCTTCTGGGTGGCAGAATGTTCTAGTCTACAGAGGATTGTGGGAAAGTATGTATCAAAGCAGAAAAGCACTGTACCAGTGAGTGCTTCTTTCTTGAGCTGAGGTCAAAGGTCGTCTGGTAGAGCATCTCCACAAAGTTCTTCAGGCAGGGCACATTCACTTCATTCTTCACCGCCTTCAAACACACAAGCACAAACATATGAGTCCTCATCCTGACCTACACCCGCTCAGACCCCAACAGCACACAAATCACTCAAGTGTTATTCATCTTGTCAATGCAAAACGAAATACATTTCAATTGTGTTTCTGTAGCAACTTCCACAAGCTCCACCTCAAACCACTTGACAAGACATGTCAAAATGATATGCATACAAAATGCACTGGTTCAAAGGACCAATCTGTATTTGAAACAGAGAATGTGATTGGTGTGAAGCAAAAATAGAGTAGGGAGCAGAGTTCTGCTATTTTGCCTAGGAAGGAGGTGCAGGTTTTTTTAAAAAGTCACTTTAAGCTCATCTAAGGGACAATTAGAAATGTTATTAAGATCACTCTGATACCACTCTATCAGACACATAACCGGCTCAATTGTAGGGTTTAAATACAGCATGTTTTTTTTATTATTTTTTTTACTTTTACATATTTCTGGCAGTAAATTTTCCTACAAAGAAAATAGAAAACCCGGAATGGGACTTCAGCGGAGTGTTTACAGATCATACAAACATTCTAATTTGAATCAATGAAAAGTTGTGCAATGTTCTGCTTTCTGTGTTGCCATATTGTGAAATTACGCTGATTTGAATCAGAGTTGATGTAGCAATATGGCAATTTAGCCAGAATGCATTACTTTTCTGAAGCATGCATGTGAAATATAGCTCATAGGAATGATTTTTGCACAAGCATGGGTGAAATTATATGATTTGAACGAATTGAGAGCTCTGCATTACTTACAGCAGCAACAGGGATGAGGATCTCAACAAACAGGCCAGCCAGTGCATGTTTGATATCTTTATCCTTCACCTCCAGGAAATACTGAGCACATTCCTGCCTCACCAACACAGACACACACACACACAAAAAACATTGAATCTATTAAATGCAAAACTTCACACTAAACATTCAAGAGAAACTTGTAAATATACCGTTTTAGTAACTAAAAAGCATGCACCACTATTAAACCTTTCGTAAGGCCTGCACACTCAAACACGATGGTTGGAGAAATATGAGGTCTACAATAAAAAAAAAACAGCATCGCTTTGCAGCTATTGGCTCAATAAAAATATCTGGAATATGGTGCTTGTTAAATGCAGTACATATTGAGAGCAGGATTTCACTGCCTATAACTGGCTAATGTAAAGAGATGGCTCCACACAGTCCTGTGAGCAAAGGTAGAGCCAACACACTGAGACTGTAAATAGATTTTATAGGCATGACTACAGAGAGCTCACAAATAAAACAAAAGTACTATCTGACTGACAATAGAGGAGACGAGACTCAAAATGTATTGACCCCTAAAACAGTGATGATGTGGCACTTTTCACAAAACTGGAACAAATTAGGGCTTGAAAGTGTATTTTGTACGTTTGTTTATTTGTCAACATTTGTTTTATATAAAAAATATTCTTTACTACAATTAACTGAATATAAATTTAAATCTATGAGGCTGTTTCAATTGTTTAATTGTTGAAAAAGTTATGCCCTCTTTTATGCTAGATATTAGTTTCAAATTGAACAGATTTTTTTTATATTTTTTTTTATGACTGTGCCTCTAAAATTAAGATAAAATTAGGTATAGTTGAGCTTCTGTTAACTATATTTGATGTGCTCTATGTATTTGTGTAGATAAATGTTTATACGTAAATAAAAACCTGAATGAAATCTATGTAATGTAAAAGAATTATGTCTCTTCAGCAGACTTTTAAAGGTTGTCTCAGTGATTTCAGGCCCAAAAATAAATGAGACGCGTTTTTTTGACAGCATGCTTATGGGGCGGGCAGCTAGCGGATCGTTAGGAAAGATTAGACATTTATTTTTGGGCCTGAAATCACTGATACAACCTTTAATTAAATCAGTCAATTCAAATGGATTTCTTTTACTGTACTTTTATTTTTGTCTTTAGTAACTTTTTGAACTGTTTGGTTGCATGAATTTTTAATGAAAAAATTTGTGACAAAACCTCTTTTTAAATCTTTCTATCCCTCCTAAAATATTTTCATTGCGTTTCGAAAAGTCTTATGGGTTTGCAATGACATGCAAGTGAGTAAATGATTTTTCATTTTTGGGTGAACTAACACTTTAAAAGACCCTTTCAGTGGATAAACCATATAATAACAACCCTCAGCACCTCATTAAAACACCACAAGAACGTACAGTACATGTCTGTGTTTGTATGTGTCTCGACCTGCATGTACTGGAATGAAGCCTCAAAGTCCTCAACTGGGTACATTTTGACTCTGAAGAACTTCATGCCCATGATGAGGCTGATGATGCTCTGCACCACATGAGGACTTTGCTCTTTCAGCCTCAGTTCCTTCAGCTCTGTGATGAACTTCTTACGCACTGCCTGGAACCTGCGCACACACACACAAAAACAGAATTAATCATTCTAATTTCACTAAGGGCTTTAACAAATTCCCCACTCCATCTAGTCAATTCGCAAAACCATTGATGAGTATGCAATGTGTCAAATTTCAATCAAGTGCTCAACAAATATGTGTAGTAGCCTTTAACCAAAACTAAATACTCCACATAACAGGTTGAATAATGTTTAGTCTTATTATTGTCTGTGAGTTTAAGATTTAAAGTTTCCCTTAAGAAAAAAAAAAATCCAGATGCAAAAGCTTTTTATTGCAATGCAAACTGCCTTGATCCAAACAAGCAAGGACAACAGTCAGTGCATCATGCCTTTATCATATTATGTAAAACGGCCGCTTCAAACATTGTCCTCAGGGCTCCGCACAGGAAATCATGAAATGAAGGGGAGGTTGAGCACTATGGTAAATCAATTTCAGGCCCTGACTATTACAGCACATGGCTAAATTACATTACAGCTTAAACAGACAGTTTCATGTAGCTGTGAGGGAGTCTTAATGTGTGCCGAGGAGAGAATTACAGTAACAGTAAAAGTGTCCAAAGACTGTACAAATCATTGATGGCTCTGTATTCAGCTCAAGGCGAGTTACAATGAGAGCGGTTTGAGGGCTTTGTTAACTGATGGGAGGTCTGAATCGATGTGGCCACAAATAAGACTGGACTTAACGTGTGAGTGCACATCATTTTTAACATATTTGTCAAGTTTTTGAGAATATTTCAAATGTGCAACAGACCACAGAAGGTATACTGTAAGCTCAGTGTGGTTTTGGGATGGACTTACTTGGATTGGGCGAGGACTCCAATGACCTCAGCGTACAGGTCAGCGATGATGTGCACATTACCAGTGTTGGGGCCTGAGTACCTGTTGAACAAGCCATCACAACCAACATCAGTAACAGCCCTTCCAGACTGAATTAAGAAAATCTTCATTCATTTTCCATTAAGTACAAAAGCATTTGTACATTAAAACAGTAATATTTAAATTTTTTGAAAGAAATTAATACTTTTATTAAGCACAGATGCATTAAATTTATCAAACCTGACATTAAAGATGTTTATAAAGTTACAAAAGATTTCTATTTCAAATAAATTATATTTTTGAACTGTTTTCAACACTGATAATTATAAGAAATGATTCTACTAATCATTAAGAGTAATAATATTTCACAATTATTGTTCAAATAAATGCAGACATCTTTCAAAAATATTGGTTGTGTATACAAACATAATATACATCCAAAATGATTTGGTGCAAATGCACATGATGCAATGTAACTATAGATAGTTTACTTGTCTGCATCTTGTCATCAATTTTGCATTTGTCCAGAGTACACCTGTATAATTTGCATAGAAAAGTATGTGTTTGTGTATGTACACTCACCCCTCTTTGTGTTTAAAGTGCTTGAATGACAGGTTAAGGACTTCTTGTACTAAGGCGTCTGGCACAGGATGAAGGGGAATCTATAGAAAATATTTCATCAACATCAACTCTATGATGTAAGGGTCACTGTTTTACTTCAGAATCCCAGATATACTGTTAGCAAGTCTATGCATGTTAATGTCACAACACACCTATCTCTGACTTCAGAGACACCACACCTAAGCAATGAAACACACAAACCTCACCTGTTTCAAAACTTCCACTGAAACTAAACAAAAAATGAAGTCTATGGCTAAGTCCCTTCGCTCCAGTAGGTAGTCTTTATCCCGATGTTGTTCATCTCTAAAGAGAGATTAAAAGAGCAGGATTCACAAGTTAGAATAACAACTAATTATTAACTCCAGATAAAAATGCACAAGAACATCTGCAGCTGTTAAAGCTCTTGCTGAAGAGAAGATAAAAACAGAGACAGCAGAGAAAAGAGAAACCTACGATACTGTGTATTTGTTTAAGTTGTTTAATTGCGAGTCTCCCCACCCTTTGGACTTGGTGCTGGAGCGAGGTCTGTACTCGTACGACTCGTCTTCTGTCCCGCTCTGTCTTCTGTACCAGTCAAACAACGTCCGCAACAGCGAAGGCAAACAGTGTTCTGCTATGGAGCTCATAGAGCTTATTAACTGAAACATACAAACACAATAATACATCTTAATAACACGCTATTCATGTGGATTAAAAATTGGCCTATTTACTAAATGTTAATGTATCTATTAAAGTCGGCATGAAATGGAAAAGTATATTGATCTTGTTGTGAATGATTCATCCATGCACACATTTTTTTATTTTTTTTTACCTTGTTATGTTTATCCCTCCTAAATGGGAGGGATATATCCCAAAATGGGAAAAATGCAATTTTTCACCAAATGGCAGGGATATTCCTGGAGTTCTTACTAGGTCAAGAAAATATGATCATATAACACCAATTTTATCTACACTGGATACCTATGAAGTTCCGTATCAATTACTAGTATGTACAATTCAAAGTATTACTACTGACCTATAAAGCCCTAAATCGTTTAGCTCCTGTGTATTTAACGGACCTTCTATCGCCATACAATCCATCACGCTCTTTAAGATCACTAAATTCTAGGCTTCTGGTCATTCCTAGGATATCTAAGTCCACTAAAGGAGGGAGGGTGTTCTCACATGTAGCTCCTAAACTCTGGAATAGCCCTCCTGATATTGTTCGAGGCTCAGACTCGCTGTTCCAGTTTAAAACCAGATTAAAGACGCATCTCTTTAACCAAGCATTCACATAATGCTTACCTTTTATACTACTGCCGAATCAGATCGAATGCATTAATACTATGAACATCAGCTATGCTAATTATTTCCCATCTGCTTTTCTGCTGTTATCAGACTGGCGTCCCGAGGTAAATAGCGTTTGTCAGCTCCAGTTTGTATCCAGCCTCTCACAGAGACTTCAGATGCCCCAACACCAGTGATGAGACGACTAAACACCTGTGAAGAGACGACTCGACGCCTGTGAAGAGACGACTCAACGCCGGCTATATGTTATGCCCTAAATTAATACATGATTAACTAACTGTATTTTTCTGTACATTTCTGAAATACACTTTGAAACAATGTGTATTGTGAAAAGCGCTATACAAATAAATTTGAATTGAATTGCATTGAATTAATGTTTATTATATCAAAATATCATAATTCAATCTTCCAATAAAGCAAAGGACTGTTTACCGGGCTTTTAGTCTGCTTAAACCCGACCCTTTCTTACAATCGACTACAAGCTCACATTCAGACTCACATCTGAATCCGTTTTACTTGGATGCATGTCACAATAATAATAAATAAAACTAAAATAATAAATGGCTGTGTGGGTGTTGTTCATGATCCAGCAGAGCATGTTATTCTAAAGAAAATATTTTACAAACTTTCTCCACCTTCAAAATATGTTATTTGCACCACAAAGTTTGATTGCAAAAGCCATTTTATGTCTTTAAAAATGTAAAATTACTGTATTTGTCTTTGAAAAACTAAAAGCAAAATACACTGTTAAGTTGATTTGAGAGGAAAATCTTAACTGAGAACAATCTACAAATGGGTGAAAAGGAAAGAAAAGGGAAGAGAAGGAAGAGAGATGGCACATGGCAGCACTTTGGAGTGTAGTCAGGTATTGATTTGTCCTATTGTGAGGGCGGGATGGGTGTAGGATGATACGTCCAGTGGTTACTCAACCTTTCACTGCAGTAACCCAGCACCAAGCATCATGAGCGCACACACAGACACAAAAACACACACACACACACACACACACACACAGATCTATGGTGTATAGTAGATGTGTGTGTATGCTGATGAGTGTGTGAGGGATGGTATAGTTCACTGTGGTGTGATTCAGCAGAGCTGATCTCTCTGCAGTCACAACACGTCACTGACTGAACGCGCAGTTCCCGAGACTCGGCACAGCCAAATCCAATAGTCAAATCAGTGTGTGCGTGCTTCCGTGCTAGCGATGTGGGAAAATGTGCAGAGTAAGTGAAAAAGTGTGCTTATTAATAAAGTGAGATGTTTGGATGTACGCTGCGATCTAAAAGTCTGAGACCACCAAATAAAATTTCACATTCTGCTAATTGAATACATTTTTCATTGCATATTTTATCATCATAACAACAATTTTAATAATGTAGTATTTAGTTTGTCTCTCTTGCTGTAATGACCACACAATTGTATAAAATATCATTGTATTCATTTAGAAGCAGTGTGTTTTTTGTTAACTAAAACTATTAAAAACTGCTTTCATTAATTTAAATAAAGCTGAAATTAAATATAAAAATTAGATGAAAAATTCAAAAATGTAAATGAAAATTTGAATACGACTAACTCAAGTAAAATAAGTAAAATAAAAAAAAATCTAATTTAAAATATTAATAAATACTAAAAAAGTATATAAATAGTACTAAAATAACAGTTTAGCAGACGTCTAAACAAATTCCAAATGAAGAACATCACAAGCAAATCATCAAACCTGGTGATCATGTTCTCCAGCATGATCTGAGATGATCCAAAGCGCATCTTGGGTTTAAATGGAAGAGAGAACATTTGACCCTATGTAAAGAGTCACATGCTCACAAATTCACTCATTTCATTAGTGACCTAAATTAGTGCAGAATCTCAAATACATCTTATTCAATTAATCTACGTCATAATGTTTCTTTGTTTCAACTGCTTCAAAGTCCCCGAACTTTGTTTATTTCCAGGTTCAAATTTGATTTTGAATCCCAGACTTTTAGACACCACTGTATATGTGGCCTGTATCAGGTGTGTGTGTGTGTGTGTGTGTGTGTGTGTGTGTGTGTGTGTGTGTGTGTGTGTGTGTGTGTGTGTGTGTGTGTGTGTGTGTGTGTGTGTGTCAGGATGATGTATGTGGTTAAGGAGAGTTATGTAACTGCTCTCCTGGCCCCCATGGCACTTGGCAGACACAGTCCAACACCCTGAACTGAAATATTCACACACACACACACACACACGTACTGTACGTACGCACACACTCCCAGCAGCCTGTGCTGATCTACTGCTGCGGATGACACAGCGATTCTGCTCCTGGCAACATCCAGCAAGAACACACACACACCAAAACTCTGTTCACTCTAAAGTATAGAAACACACAGACATATATTGCGCTGTGGTTTTCTGCATACAGAGCACATTCTCACTGGCTCATTCTTTCTCACACACAGGCTAAATGGCACAGACTGGATCCATTGCAGAATGATGTGTCATTTGCCTCTGCGTTTTGCTAAACAAAGCACTTTGCTGCAGCTCTGCTGTTAAAAGTTCTGTGCTAATCAGAAATGAGTGATGGAGAGCGAGAGAAAGAGTGAGGAGGACTGAAAAGCCAAGAGGATGAGAGAGAGAAATAGAACAAAAACTTGAAATAGGACACACACGGAAACTAACCTGATCAAATTGTGCATCTTCTCCTCTTTGCAGCGAGCGGGAAAGGGGCTTCTCCTGAAAGAACATAAATATACATGCAGTGTAAATGAATGAATGAAAGATTAATCTTTAAACTGTTTAAAAAAGGAAAAAGTAGGGAAATTGCCACAATTTTAAAGGGGACATATCATGAAAATCTGTCTTTTTCCGTGTTTAAGTGCTATAATCGGGTCCGCGGTGCATCTACTAACCTAGAAAACGTGAAAAATGACAACCCAGTAACTTTGTTTTGGTAAGCCTTTCTCTGCAAGCATGTCAATCAGCCGATCAGATTTTGCTCCCCTTCTGACGTAGGAAAGGGGATCTTATCATAATATTACCCCCTTAAACTGCACGTTTCCACGTGTGCAGTGTAAATAAGAGGTCACACCGCAAGCATGAGCGGCGCATGAGCAGCGGGTCAGCGCAAATACATCGTCACTGCAGCTGCAGACGCGCGCGAGTATTCACACTGGAAGCGTTTGTACAGCGTCACAACAGCGGCTCCCAGGCTACATAAGCAAGCATTTCTTTACAAAGACTTTTGTTAAATTTGTTTTTAGAAGTTGGTCATAAACTTGATAGACTTGAAGTTTGTTCAAACTGAATAATTTAAAACAAGTTTAATGGGTACATTTTCTATACAATTTTTGACTGACATTCAACATTTTCTTTTCTGACATACTGCAGTTCTTGTTAAAACACACTAGACTGGCAAATTCTGTGCGTTTTGGGCACTTTTTGTGTGAAATCATTTTTATTTTGTCCATCAAAAGTGTGCTTTCACTTGAGCGTGAGCAGCGCAGCAAAAATAGACTCTCCACCGAAATCCCCACTTCACTGAGTGTGAACGCACTCATTGATTAACATGCACGCCGAAACAAATACGCGCTGCTCACGCGCCCCTGATGCTTGCGGTGTGAAACGACCGCAAGCACGTGTTGGAATATTTTTGACTGCAATGGTCTTTGCATTCTGATTCCTCACTTCATTAGAATCGTGACTGGCTCTTATTTGTAAACAACAGCATAATTTTCTTGGGCCATGCAATTGAAACCTCTATTACTAGTGTAGAATTATTCTACAATATTCACTAATGACAGTAAAATAGACCATCCTAAGTCAATTTACTGCAGTAATTCCTCTCAACCAGTAGAAAATGCTTTGAACACCTGATTATGCATGAATAAAAAATAAAAAAACGTCATAAACCGGGAAACCAGCATAATTTTGGAAAAAAACGTGAGATACACATTTTTGGTCAAACCGCCCAGCACTTAACAGTGTAACCAGTTCTAATGCAATGGGAAAAGTTCGAGCAAAGTATGTAAACTGTTCTGTTGTTGCTGCACAGACGAGCACAGAACACTATTGACCAAAAAAATGTCACAGCTGTCTTATAAAGACCTCAGGGAATTGTGTCAACTTGTGTAAAAGTTAAACATGACGGTACATGCAAGTCGATCAGATGAATCAATGTAACTCCACAAATTTATCCACTAACCATTCAGAAACGTCCATGTGCGTCTACAAGTTGCAAACTCTTCCTGAGACTCTCTGTAAGGCTGCACTCTGCTACTGGTTATTTCTGAAATTTGACTGAGATTCCCATGTTTTGTTATTGCTGGAGTATCCGAAGCTTGTGTAAAGGATCGGCCCTCTTCTGAACTGGGGCGGGGAGCAGCAGCTCATTTGCATTTAAAGGGGCACACACAAAAACGGTACGTTTTTGCCAACACCCAAAAAGGGTCAAATTTGACAAGCTGTAATAAATTATCTGGGGGGTATTTTGTGCTGAAATTTCACAGACACATTCTGGGGACACCATATATTTATATTACATCTTGTGAATATTTATATTACATCTTGTGAAAGGGGCATAAAATGTCACCTTTAAGACTTGAATTTCAGGCCCTGAGAAAATGAATCTTTCCAGTTATGTAAAATGACAATGACTCCTGGTTACTCACACGAAGAAACTTTTCAATGCTCTGTTATCTGGTTTACATTTGAACCAAAACTCTATTTTGAGAGATGTTCAAAGACAGAGAGCTGTTTTATAAAGCAGCTCCTCTCTGCAGCTGCTAGATGCAGTCATTACCAGTTTAAACTCTTGCTGAGTAAACTGAGAGAGCTCAATCTACCACTGAGTAAACACACAATGAGAGAGAGGAGCGAACACAGAGAGGAAGCGTTTAAGGACAAGTCTGGAGAGAAAAAGTGTGTGTGTGTGTGTGTGTGTGTGTGTTTGTGTTTCAGCACAGGGGGCCCTGAGAAGAATCTAACATAACAGCATTCCAAGAATCCAAACCTCTGCTTCTGTTTCTGGGAATATACGAGGACATGTGTGTGTTCTGTTGAGCCACAAGTTTGAAAATGCACACAAAAACCTCTCTTTTCCACTAAACCAACAGGCTCAAGCTCATGTTCAAACAACTGAATTTTCACTCAATCCCAGAGTAACAAGTAACACAAAACTTGTTACGCCACACAAAACACATCTTCATCAGAAGTCGGCTAACTTTTGGACATGAAGTGAATACTGTGCCATATCAAGACTCTACCTTTCAAAGTTTTGGGGGTGCTAAGATTTTAAATTGAAAGAAGTTTTTTATGCTCACCAAGGCAGCATTTATTTAAATAAATAAATAAATATGTATTTTACTTAGTATAGACATTTATAATGTTACAGTCACTTGATCAATTTAATGCATCCTTGATGAATTAAATAATACATTTCTTTAAAAAAGTGCAATTCAATTAATTTAAATGCAATACAACTTATTTATATTACCAGAGCTCTATTACCAATGCTCAAAATTAAGGATGTTATTTTTGCTGGCCTCTGATTTTGCTGATTTTTACTTACCCTGCTAATCTTTTTACTTGAACTAACACTAAAACATGCTAAAAAAAAATGTTTTTGTTTTTTGAGTACCGCATTTTAATATTGCCTAGAATATTTTTTATTAAATGTACAGTTTTTTGTTATAAATTTGTGGGCAGTACTGACCAGAGGTTCAGCCATGACCACCTCGATCTTCTTCTCGGCGAGCACAGCGAACTCTGCGAAAAGGCTCTTGATGACAAACTCCCCGGGCTTGAGCTCGGGGTCGATGGTGATGCTGGACATGGTGGCGAGGTGGATGCTACGCTTCTCCCAGCTGGGCGGGGCCGAGGGGGATGCTCCTCGCCTACTCACACTGCTGTTGCTTACAGGGACAGAGGCTGTCAGGAAAGAGAGACAGATATTTAGCATTACCAAGCATTTTGAATGCATAATTCAGTAGGTGTTCAAGAAGAAATTGGCATTGGCAAATATGAAGAGAAATTGTTATTAAAAGACAAAGCAGTCATGGTGCACCAAATTTGAGACCAATACAGATTTTTTGACAGCTTCCCCATAAAAATGAATTGTTAACTATTGCAACCAGGAACCGAAGAAGATTGCACCTGAGGATTAATGTGCATCACACATTTTTTCAATCCAGCCGTGAATGCAGAAAGACTGGAAAAAAAACTGTGTGTGTGTTTGTGTGCATGTCACATGTCAAGTCCACTCAGGAAATCCCTGCCCTCTCTCCCCACAGGTTGCTGGAGAAACCACGATGAGGTGAGAGAAGTCCAAACAATAAAAGGAGGATGAGTCAAAAAAGGAAAATCACTGTGAAACTTAATGAGTTTTTCAGAGGAGAACACAGGGTCACACCTAGCAACTCCCACATCTCAATAATAAAAGACAAACATTCAGACACTCAGGGGATGAAAGAGGGACACACGCACATTCACACAACTCTGTCCCCAGAGCTGTTTGTGTGTTTGTGTATCTATATACAAACACTCACTCTTTGTTTCCTCTTTAGCAACACCTCCCCATCCCTATGATGTCACACTGCCAGCTTTCATTGGCCGGTGGCATAACAGGGTCCTCAGGTCCACATCTGATTGGCCAATGGGCCTCCTGGCAGGCACTCTAACATTGTTTGTACTTTTCCACTCAGTGATGCAGAAAGGATGAGCAAAAGTAGTGAGGAAGAAAAATGCAAGTCTCTTTCTCTTCATTCCTCTGGTAGATACGCCAGATAGTTTGTGACACACTGGGCTGCATTGCTGACCCCATAGCACACATTTGTACCTCAGAGTGAGGCAGAGAGTCACATGGAATAGTCTTGCACAGAGGGGCCATTAATGCAGAGTCTGTTTTGTTGTTTGCAGGACATTCTGATACTCTGAGCTACACAAGACATGATTCCCTGACTGCATGTGAACTCACACAGCTGGGCACTGAGTGCTTTAGCACTCACACTCGCTGCAAATACTGCCTGAACCACCATTCGGACGAGATTAGTTTCTAAATGACCTTTGAGTCACACTTTCTGAATGCAGCGTAAGAGCTACAGATGACAAGGTTATTTTAACAACAGTAGCAGAAACACAGTGAGCAGAAAAATAGAAACATATGCTAAAACGCTGCAGAAAACAAGAATGCAGCAAATACTGTACAATTATTTATACCTGTCATACAGACGACTCCAACCATTTAACTAAAACAGGTTTGAGAAGTTAACGTGTGGCACCTTTAGACTTTGTATTTTTCTGTACAATTAGCATTATTAATCAGCATATTAAAAGCATTTCGTAATAAACAGTAATAAAAAATTAGGGAAGACAACAACAAAAAACTTACTGGTTAACTTTGTTTTGTCCTCATGAGAGTTTTGTTTATTAGATTGTACATTGTTTGTATTTAGTAGTTTATTACTTTGTGCAAAATATAAAAATGGTCTATACTTTTCTTAAGAGGTAAACCCTGCACCCCCAATGCCTTCTATGAGTCATACACAAAGATGTCTAAAAGTAATATATATATATATATATATATATATATATATATATATATATACATACAGTATATACACACAGTGAAGAAAATAAGTATTTGAACACCCTGCTATTTTGCAAGTTCTCCCACTTAGAAATCATGGAGGGGTCTGAAATTGTCATCGTAGGTGCATGTCCACTGTGAGAGACATAATCTAAACAAAAAAAATCCAGAAATCACAATGTATGATTTTTTAACTATTTATTTGTATGATACAGCTGCAAATAAGTATTTGAACACCTGAGAAAATCAAATGTTAATATTTGGTACAGTAGCCTTTGAAAGTTCAAAAGAACAGCGTTTATTTAAAATAGAATATTTTCTAACATTATAAATGTCTTTACTGTAACTTTTGATCAGTTTAACTCATCCTTGATGAATAAAAGTATTGATTTATTATATTTCTTTCCCCCAAAAATAAAATTTTAATTCTTACTGACCCCAAACTTTTGAAGGGTAGAGTTTAATGTTACAAAAGCTTTAGATTTCAGATAAATGCTGTTCTTTTTTAGTTTCTATTCATCATAGCATCATGAAATAAAAATGTAAAAAACTGTTTTCAACACTGATAATAATCATAAATGTTTCTTGAGCATCAAATCATCATATTAGAATGATTTTTTAAGGATCATGTGACACTGAAGACTGGAGTAATGATGATAAATTCAGCTTTGATCACAGGAATAAATTACACTTCACTATATATTCACATAGAAAACAGCTGTTTTAAATTGTAATAATATTTCACAATATTACTGTTTTTTTTTGTATTTTTTATCAAATAATTGCAGCCTTGGTGAGCAGAAGAGACTTCTTTTAAAAACTTACCGATCTAAAACTTTTGCACAGTACTATATATATATATAGTATATTCATACTATACCAGTATATTCATAGCCATATATTTTTTATATTCATGTCCAGTTGAGAGAAATATTAACTTTTTTGGTAAGTATTGGAAAATTCTTAGACATCACTTCTTTGGCTCTCTGGGCCCAAGATTCTCATCTTTGATGGCTATTTTGAGCGTTTAGGATTTTATTTCACAAAGTACTATGGCTGCCCCAATGGAAATGTATAACTGTTCCAAAAAAGTATAGTTTTGACCTCCGCTGGGAAGGAAATACAGAGACCGGACCTCTTATAACTTTAATTGAATAGAATACCCCTGGTCTATTCAACAAATTAATCATTATGATTCATTTTCGGCTCAACTGATTCTTTAAAGAAGAAAAAAAAAAGACTCATAAGAAGTATTTTCAGATCATTACATTTAAGTTATATTACAATAATATGTAATGTCATTTGTGATAGATTAGGTCTTTTAAAAAATGATTTTATTATTTCAGACCAATTAATTTTATATATTTTTTGTATTGTATTTATGAACAATACAAAATATTTAGTATAATTCAATAATAACACTAATACATTTTGGAGACCAAAAAGTCATAAGAGTGATTTGCTCACAAGATCAAAATCAAGTCGACTAAATACTTTAGATCAAAGCTATCTTGAAAAAGCACATTCATACATACATTTGTTGTATTTTGTTGCTTTCAAAATTAAATTAATTTAAAATAATAACACTTTTTTTTTTATATCAACTTTTTGGTTTCATTAGCCAAGGTAACTTGCATCAAAAGAAAAAGACAATTAAATGAGTACGTATCTGGGAGTTGTTTGTCTGCAGAACACATTTACCTAAGCTCCACAGGGAAACTAGTCCCATGCAAATATGGATTTAACTATTTCCCCACCAGTGTTTTTGAAAAAAGTTGCCAGCCACTGCCAGAATGTTTGATCCTTTTCACAAAAGTTTCATGGCCCCCAGAATATTTTGTTGCATTAATATCTGAATATGCAAACTATCAAAAGAAAGAACAGACCCTCTGCTTTTAAACAACAACAAAAAAAATTTATATTCTAGCTTCATGCTTTTATTTTTTATCAACACTTCATATTGTGGGCAAGTTTCATAAAAAAAGCAACATTTTGAGCAAATGTGCAGAAAAAAATGCCTTTTTGTCAAAGACTACATCCAGATTGGATTCAGAACGATGATCAAAACATAGATAGAGTAAATCGAGTCCATCAACACTCCTAATGCTTGCAGTCCTATAACCAATCCTGGGTCAACGTGTCAATGTTGATAATCGCGTTATTTTACATATGCATCTGCTTACATATGCTATCTCTTGTTTCTGGAGGGGGTTCCACGGTGGGCAAGTGATGTAACCGGTGTTGCAGCTAAACACTAGTGACAACGGCAACACAGACAATCACAGCAAGCCTAATGGCGGAGAAAGAGTTAATTGTGTAAGTGAGATACAAACAGTTACACACACACAGGGATGAATATGATTTCCAGAAGAGTCATGTGGATGCGGTCTGTCTAAGAGAGAGTACGCCGATCACACACGGAGATCAAATAACCTGAATGACATCATCATCTGCATTATACTCAGCTAGTTAAAGCCCAGCACAGACAGAAGCTATCACTGGTTTCACTCGCTCACTGCAGTGTGTGACGGTGTGCTTGATGCAGTTCAGGTATCAAAGACTGGGCACGGGAATGAAAAGTTGAATGAAGTCAAGTCAAGTCACCTTCATTTATATAGCACTTTTTACAATACAGATTGTTTCAAAGCAGCTTTACAGTGATAATAGGAAATTAATGCAGCAAAGATTGTTTTGGCTGTGCATCAGCTCTAGAAGAAAGTCATTGTCCAGTTTAAGTAAATTTTTGATTGATTCATTTCCGTTGTAAAAATCAAGAAACAAGTATGCAAATACAGGAAAACGAATGCTTGTCCAATGCATTGCGGTGTACATATTTAACCTGCATCCTTGCGCTTGTGTGGTCATTAATAAATTTTAATGTTGCTTTCAAATGTCTGCCGTCATATCTTTTTAAACCAGAAGCATTATGATTCAGGTAGTTAGCTATACACATGTTAAATTAACTCTACATGCTTTGCAGTCAGCAAAACTCTCCTGACATTTTAATACAATTGTAGCTTTTCATCTGCTATTAAACCAGATGTGTTATGATTCAGGGTAGATAGGTATAAACATGTAAATCTCCACCATTTCTATATAATTGAACACTGAGTGAGAATCCAACACATAAATATGGGTTCTGACACATTCCGTGTCACATATGCAAAAATGCAGCGGTTTTAACTAAAACTTTCTCCTATTTTCTCCATGGTGGGCTTCCACCTGCTTCATGCATGGTGGAGTGTAAATGAGCTGTATTTGTGTATTTGAAAGAGGGAGAGATTAATCTGCTACGGCTCTAATAGTGTCAACATTATTTTTATAGTGTCTCTCTCAACATGCCCAGGATTCCACCAATCGAGTCAATCAGACCTACATACATCTACCTACATCACACATTTCACCTGCAGTTTACTCTGTTTAGTAATTCTTATTTGGAGACATAAAGTTATGTATTTGACCTGACTTCTAACCAGAGATGGGCAGTGGGAAGATTGGAAGAATCTACTGTTGCCAGCTCTTGAAACTAGGTCTCGCTCCTCATTGTTTGAGCAGAGAGGCCCAACGCACAGGAATTGGCATCAACACACAAGACTGGAGAGAGGAGGGCGCAAAAGCGAGAGAGACTTACTGCATGCCAATCCAAGTGACATTTCTCCAACAGTGCTAGACGTCACTAGCTGTTGATCTACTTAACCCTAGTCAACAGTGACCAACAGAATTATATCTACATCCTATAATGAAGCAGCTGCATTAAAAAAAAAGCAACCTCACAAAAAGGACTAAAGGATTGCTTGGGCATCTGTGTGAAATGCAAAGTGGAATACTGCATGTTCATAACAGATGCAAAGTGTGTTTGGGACACACACACACACACACACACACACACACAAAAAAAAACATACTACATTGATAACTGCATGTTCATAATAGATGCAGAGTGCAAAAACACAAGCCTAACTAAATATAATCGATATAATATATATAATATTTTATAACCTAATAAAAATAAATTAAAATATTTAGAATAGCCTATAACTAATGTGAATGTGCAAATCATTCAATTTAATTCCAAAAACTCACATTTCACAATAATCAAATCTTGTAACTTTTGCAGACATGTACTAAACATGTAGTTCTAATCCTCTAATATTCTCATAATACAAACTCATGTACATGTACATGTACAAATCAAATGTCCAGCAGACCTATTTAAAGTCCTAAAAAACAGGTACAAAAACAAAGTATATTCCCAAGACATACATTAGGTGCCTATGTATGCATGTGTGTGCGTCTAAATCAGTATGCGTGTATGATTACGGTAGTATTGCTATTTTTCTCCACTGGGATTGCTAATGTTTCCTTTCATTGATCGGACTCTTCACTGGCTCTTCCATCATTATCTTACACAACACTACCTACGCTGTCAGGCCATCATCATGTGAAACCCAAGACCTTCAAAGAGGACATCAGACGAGGGAAAGACAGAGAACAATGTTAAGAAATTAGCAAGGAGCAAGAGACAATGACAGAGCCACATTGCTAAACTCAAGAGTCAGCAGTCGGGGGCGCGCACACACACACACACACACACACACACACACACACACACATGCGCATCATTGGGCACTTTGGACCCAAGAAAGAATGTGAATGATGTTTGAACACATCAAGAGGTAAGGCTCAAGCTACGGGTTGAAAAAGGTCAAAACATATCATTGACCCTGTAAAACGTTTGTTAAACTATCCTTTAAGTCAACTATGTGCTCTGCTTCAATCTTGCAACTCATAGGCGAACCTAATTTCAGGTACTAGCAACATTCACCAACATCGATCCACATTAATCTGCATCTATGCAGAGAGGAGGGTGTGTATGCGGGCCTGTCGCAGTCAGAACTTTTTAGGAACATCATGCGCTATCCTGGACTATATACGCAAAACCAGGACATTTTATCATCATAATGCAAACAGTGTATTCATCAGTGTGTCTTACTCACAGTTCCCACTCCAGGACTTGAGCAGAGATTTGATGCTGATCTCAAAGAACACAGAATCCTGCAGACTCAGCATGACGCCACCAGAGGACTGTGGGTAAAAAGAAGGCACTGGTTTCTCCAGCCAGTCCCGCTGGCTCTGCGCTCCTAATGTCCGTCGCACTCACCCACGCATCCCGTCTCACCTGCAGGTAGGCAAAGTTTCAGCCTCTGCCTGGGCTTGTGATGAAGCGCATGCTGCCGAACGTGCACAGACACACACGTGTGCGTTTACACACACACACACACTCAGATCAGCTGCGGGGCTCTGAGAGGCCCATAAGGATCCAGCAGAGTGGAAGCACTTCAATAAGATGAACTGCGGCAAGAAAATCAACAAAAACAAGCCTAAGTCGTGTTCTCAGATGGCATGCGGGAGTATCATCCGCTCTATCCAGCCTGAAATGCAGCACTGGGAAACTTTGTTCCCGGGAATGTGTGAGTGAAAGTGAGTGTCTAAGTGAAAGAGGGAATGGTGAGGATGGCCTCCCAGCAGAGAGTAGCAACGCTCTCTCGCTCGCGTAACTCTTCCTGTTCGCGCTGGGTCCTAGAGCCCAGCAGATAAACAGCCGCTCTCATTCACTCAGTATGGTTTAACAGTACTGGCGCTCTCTCTCTCTCTCTCTCTCTGTCTCCCTCCCTCTGTTATTCTCTCGCTCTGTGAAGAGAGCGTTTGTTTCAATGGCAGAATAGAAGGAGGGGAGGGTGATGTCATCAGCACGCTGCTAGCCCGCTCTGGCTCCACTCCAGCGCTTCAAATACATGTCATTACGACTACCGCCTTGCTCTTTCTAATTCTCTCCTCTCTTTCTCCATCCTGTTCCTCAGAGGCTTGTGAAAAAGCACACTTCCTGTTTGTCACCACCAACTGCAGTAAAGTGAGAGAGGGAGGACAAAGAGAGAGAGAGAGACTGGAATCTAGAGGTGGTGTGTGAGACAGAGATGATGTAAGTATCACTGACTCAAACACTACGGCTGAAAAGCAGTATATGGAAGGAAACAAGGCACAGTCAATGTCTACTAACGATCCTTCAACCTGCCATCAATAAAAAAAAATTGTTTAGGAATCTCTACAGCTTACTTTACTTTGTTTTAGATAAAGACATAGCGTTATGGTGCCTGGAAGCCGAATTTCAATAATTGAATGACATATTTGATGCTGGTTAAGGGTCACATGACATGCAAGTAAAAAATATTGCTCTTTTTTTAACAAGCATGTTTTCTTAATGATTTATTTATTTAGGTTGCTATCACCCTGTTGCCCACTGAAGCTAAGCAGGGCTGAGCCTGGTCAGTACCTTGATGGAGAGACCTTCTGGGAAAACTAGGTTGCTGCTGGAAGAGGTGTTAGAGAGGCCAGCAGAGGGTGCTCACCCTGTGGTCTGTGTGGGTCCCAAAGCTCCATAGTATATTGATGGGGAGGGGACACTATACTGTCATAAAGCAGCATGCTTCGGATAGGACATTAGACATTCATCACTTTCAAACGTTCAAACCATCAAGCTTCTATTTTGGCAGAATATTGGTGAAATGCTGTAAACTTCTGTGCACAAAAATGTTGGAAATTGTGCAAATGTGAATATAAATAAAGTGAACCTAACATCGCTTGCAGAGTAGGGGTGGTTAATCTGTCTGATTTCCCGATTCGATTCGATTACGATTATTGAAGTCCCGATTCGATTACAGTCGATTTTCGATTATTAACGATTCTCGATTAGCGATTATTGATTTTCCATTTCACAACAGTTAACGAAAATACACTACAAAGTGATTGCAGACAGTATTAAAAAAAGTCAGCTCCTGAATTACTTAACTCTTTTATTGAGTAAAAACAACTCAAAGCACTTTCTGTGTCGTGTAGTTATAACTTCAGAATTATTTGTATGTAACTTATGTTCTGTAGAACACAGAAATGAATACATCACATTGTGTTGTGACTCATCAAGTTGAACTAAACAATAACAAATAAATGAAAGGCTTATTTCCTTTAGGAAGTAGGTCAGAACCAACATACTGTAGAAATTGGACAATTTTCTTCTAGAAAGACAAGGTGTTGTTCAGGTGGAGGAAGACTGCAGGTTGCAGTCGAAACATGTCAAGGTAAAGAAAACGTTTTTTCTCCACCTGAACACCTTGTCTTTCTAGAAGAAAATTGTCCAATTTAATCATTAAGATTACATTTTTGAACAACTTACTGTAGCTTCAGCTTATATACTGTACTGTAGAACACAGTGACAAAATGCAACACACTAACTTGTGAGTAATCAAGTTGTACTAAGTTGAGGCGATCGAACTGAGAGAGAGAGAGAGAGAGAGAGAGAGAGAGAGAGAGAGCGAACCGCGGGCGCGATCAAACTGTATGTGTGTGTGTGTGTGTGTGTGAGAGAGGGAGAGAGCGAGCCGCGGGCGCCGTTTCTTTTACTGTCTATGGCCGTTACACGCGCTTGCTAACTGGAACTGGGCGCGTTCGTGACGTTCAACTTCCGGTATAAAATTTTTTACAAAAGAAAATAATGCAACAAAAAAAAAAATTGATTTTTGAAAATTTTATAATCGATTCATATTCGTTCATAACATAATCGCGATTAATCGATAATCGATTTTTTTCACCACCCCTATTGCAGAGATGCAGAGTTCATGAGAAACGACATTTCATTTTGACAATTAGGATTTGATATGACCTCACTATTTTAGTTTACTTATATTAATTGTGCAGCCGCGGGGCTTTGTTAACATTTTTAACAATTAACATTGTTCATTTTAATGTTAAATTTGGTTTAATCAATTATTAGCTTTTTCCCTGTTAGGGAAACCATACTTAAGGAGGTTCCTTTATTCAGACTGGACACTGTTACAAGTAGTTTCAGATGCAGATTTCATACCTTTATTTTGTCACACACACACACACACACACACACACACAGAAACTGCTTGGCTAAAAATACTGTAATTTTCCCCCAAGTTCAAAAAGCATACATTACGCAGGCGGGTAGCTGTTTGGAAAAATCGTACCCCTGCAATTTACATTGACGCACTGACATCAACACACAGCTGGAGTGAGTGATGCCTGACCTATGAGGTAACTGATGCCCTGCTTGCAGAGGGTGCGGCAGTCCGGGTCTATTAATTGAAGAATGACAGAGCAGCACTGAGAGATCAGAAAGACAGAGCTGACTCACACCCTGATAGCATTAGCTAATCATACTTTCACAAAGACACATCTTGCGTAAAAAAAAAACATATAGCATGATGGACAAATCGGACTGCCTTGTTTTTGCACTGCTACCTGAGCTGGGTGAAATACTAAATTCTCACAATATACTCACATTGAGTAAAACACATGAGTTGTTAATGAGGCCATTTTGGTCGAATTTAAATTTGATTCATGAGTATAAGTGTGTTAAGACAGAGGTTTTTACAAGCATCTCCGATTTAAATTTCAGTAGCAAAAAAAAGAAAAAAAAGTGTGAATTAGTTTAAAGGGCCCATATGGGACCTTTAAACAATTTCAATAGCTATGTTTAAATCACCCTGTTTTTATGTGCATTTTAAAGTATTGGCAAAAAAGTTGTTACGCTTGTTTGAGGTGGTTTTTGACTTGTGCGAAAAGAGTTAATGCGAATAATGGGAGATGGAAACGCATTTGCAGAATAAATTCTGACATAGCGAACATCAAACGCATCTGACTAATCGGCTGTTTCCGCTGATGGTGTCAATAATGTTGCATAACTTTTCAAATGTGCCCTCTGGCTTTATCTATGAAATGTCGTAGCCAAAGGTTGTGAGTAAAATGTCTGGTTCCTACAACCTCCAAAAACTCCTGCTGATGTTGTCTTTCCCATATATATGGGGCTTTTGTTTATTTAGTTTTTTTTATGAGAACTTTGAAAAGATTCGCTTCACGTTAGGATGGAAACCCAGCTAATGAATCAATGCAAAACTCTGATTCAACAATTACTTTGCATCAACTTAAACTGTCTCCATGTGTGAATGTCTCGTTCATTTTTAATATTATTATTCAAATGTTTTAGTGCAAAATAAACATAATAACACTGTTTATTGTTATATTGGTGGATATAAAATGAAAATGATAAGTGAAACATCTATCCTCCAACAACATGGAACCAGTGTTGTTATTGTTAACTAACTAAAAGTATTGTTTTAGCTAACTAACAAGCTAAAACTAGAATAAATCATTTTCATGAATCAAAATAAAGATGACATAAAAAAATATAACTGATGAAAAAGTGAAATAAAATAAGTTGAAGTTAAAGTACTAAAATAACTAAAACTGAAATAAAAGCTGAATAGTAAAAAACAGAAACTAAAAATGTCAAATGCACATTACAAAATGACTAAAACTAAAGGCCATTGCACACTGAGTCCGAAATTTTCGTATGCGTTTTTTCGTATTCGTGATTCGGTGGCTCTGAAATGTCAAAACACTATTCAAACACCATTCAAACTGCTTGCTACAGATGCGAAAAACGCAGAAAATCGAACCTGATTCGTTTTTTTTTTATGACGGACGAAAGTTTCAGAGGCAGTGTGCAAGTGTGATTGACATAACGTGAGGTCGTATTTATTTTTTAACGTGCAAAAATTTCGGACGCAAATTTCGGACATTTAAAATTTTAATGAAAACTGAAAATATGAAAATGAAAGCTAACTTAAATAGTAACAAATACCATAATATAATATAAATAATGCTAAAATACCACTGCAGTAAACAACTTGAATCTACTTGGCTGTTTTGTTGAAATATTGAGATATACATCAAATATAATAATAAAAAATATTTTTTAGTTATATCACTCAATTCTATAGCGACAATCAACAGTCTAAAAAGGCAGAAATCCACATGAAGCAGTCAGGGGATATTTCAAACCTATGAAATGATATAACAACAATAATAATATTAATATTAAAAAATGCATTACATGGATCTTTTTTAGAACTCTGAATAGCAAATTAGATCCTTTCAAGAATGGTTCAATGAAGAATAAGGTCATCTATAAACAGAAACTCTGCAGCCGGAATTTCCCAGAACCACTTCTATGACGTGCCATACAGGACGACAGTGGAAAGAAAAAAAAAGAAGAAAAAAACAGCATGAAAACAGACTGAAATTGATCCCAGATATGAAAAAAGACAACATGACCCCGTTATGATACAGCGGTACTGAACTTGTTATTAACATCATCACAATGTGTAAAGGCAATGTAGGGTAGTTGGAGATACCCAGTAAAAAAAAAAAAAAAACAGTCTTCCGTCACCTCCAATCACAAAAGACTTTAGTGCATGACATCATCTGACCAGAGGCCTGAGACGAGATTAAAGAGTGCACACAAACAGATTCCACTGATACCACCACTCACAATCTCTCTTTCTCTCCCTCCCCCCATCTCTCTTTCTCTCTGTCCGTCTCCTTCAACCGCTCTTTCCATCACTTGACTGTCCCTCCCTGCTGGAGTTATGCAAAGTGAGAAGACAGCATTGTAAACAAACACGGGGTACAAAAGGCCGTATTGTGACTGCAGCGCAGGGTTTCCACTCTCACACAAACATAAACATACGCACATGCACAAATAAACACATTTTATGCAGTTACGCTCATGGATTCACTGATCAGAACCACTCCGATATGCTGGCTGAATGAGTAAAAGATTTCATATAATCAGTAAGAAAGCAAAAGACCTGGAAACGTCAGTTCACGCAATCTCATAGACCTTTAATCTGTTGTGCTGTTAATCAGGAAAAAAATGATTGAAATGTTAGTTTTAAAAACTTCACGTAAAAGTGACCTCACTGTCTATCTCATGCACTGATCTGAGAACAGGTGAACGATGGCAGAACACGGCAATGCATCGAGAATTATGCATGGCATTTAAGAAATAACTTATTACAACTAATACTATCTGTTTTTGTCCCTCTGCACTAACAAAGCAGTGTCTTCTTCACTTTTGAGTAAGCTAGGTTTGCAAATTGACTGTTCCCGCATGCACCACACCCAGTAAAATAAGTCAGTCCAGAATCACATGATGGCCAAAGACTGCCATTTCTCTCTCAAACAAACACACAGTTTAGGGTAAACAGTAGGATCCTGCTCAACACAGCAGGAAGCCTGATCTATTGTCAACCGGGTGCGACTGTTACCAAGTACTTTAATATACAGCAAAAGCATGCAGAATCAAACACAACTCTTCTGATCAAGATCATAAACGTATCAATTCAAACCAAACCCTAGACGTACAGTATCTAAACCAGATTCTAATCCAAATCTGACTGGTTCTAATTAGGGCTGCACGATATTGAAGAGAAATGCAATCTGCGATAACCGATTAAATAATGCGATATTTGATTTGCGATGCGATAATGCTTAAAGTGTGTGAAATAAACGTAATTATCTTTAAAATAATATAACGTCCAACATACTTGTTGCACATTCTTCTTGTGACAAGAAAACATCCCTTCAACTTCTGAAAGTGAACAGCAGTGTTTTACTGTAGCATAAGTAGTAAGTGTTATTTTAACATCAGTGTAAACCACTGGGTTTAGAGTTTTTAGGTATGTCTACATTAGGTTTATTTAACAACAGACACTGAATAATCAAATGCACTGACTGGCCATTATTGTGTTTATTTCTGTTGTGTGATAGGCTGTTAGATTAATCCATTTAGAGAAAAAAAAATTTGTTATGACATATTTTAGCGCAGTCTCGATATGATATTGTTTATCACCCAGCCCTAATTTGAAGCTTCAAGTTACTTTCAAAAGGTGATTTGCTCTATTTTGATCATTACCGTAGACATCAGTTTAGATCCAAAATGCAAACTTTAGTTTTATCCCAGTACTTCTGTGATATTTGAATGTTTGTAACACACATCACCATAGTATATATACTTATACATGATAACAGCTCTTTCTGCGGCAGCACAAACGCATATTTGAATGTTCCAGTGTGATTTGTCAACGTTTTAATAGATCATTTAGGAATAAGATCACGTGGGTGTTTGATTTGAGATCACCATCTTTTAATGATTATTTGTGCAGAATCAGATACACCATATTCTGATCCAGATCAGAAACACAACACCTCAAACCCAATCCCAGACTTACAGGATCTAAACCAGATTCTGCTCCGGATCAGAATAATTCATCCTCATTTAAATCTAATGCAGAATGGGAAGATAAAACAGGCACTCTGTTCAGAGATCGACTGCTGATGTTTCAGGAGAGCACAGACAGTAAGTGCTTTTGGATAGTGAGCAGGGCATACACTGACAGACAGTCTGTGAAGGCCCTTCAATCCCATGAGGCCACAGTGAGAGTGCATTTCCTGTACTGTGAATTATAGCACCCAGCATAGGGAAAAGGAAAGCCAAACAAGGTGGAGAGAGGGTGAGTGATAGAGGGAAAGAAAGAAGAAAGGGAAGAGGAAAAAAGAGAGACTGATCAATGCAATCAGTCATTCAATCTGAGGTTATACAATTTTCTGAAGGTTTTAGTGGACAGTGCAAAGCAGGCTCCCTTGTGTAAAACTGCATGTCCCATGATGCAAAGTGCAGACAACAAAGAAAAGACTACAGCACAAACTTGAACCGACTTCTTATCGTCTGAGACATTTCCTTGTTAAAGATCTTAACAAGTTTATGTTGGGTTACTAGAGGTGAAATGATTCCCTTGGCAAACAGTACAATTCCTGTAATGAACAATCCAAGGTTCAGATGTTTAAATTGATCTTGTGTAATTAAATGTGTATGAATTGTAAGGTGTCCATTTGAGTAATTTACTTTGGATAGACACCAAATTTAAAAGTGGTGTGTTTTGAAACCAGCGAAAATTGCAGGTTAGTGTTCAACTGCTACTATAGAAGAAATTTTTAAAAAAAACTTTTAAATGATTAAAAAACCTTGTTGTCAAAGTTAGCATTGTGGCTTTATGTACGGTCAGACACTTGCGTTGTTGTCGTTATATTATTAACATGGAGTTACGAGGTTTTTCACCAGCGAATGTCGGAGATTTGTTAAGTCCGTCATTAGAACGGACACATGTGAGGCGGTAACTAAGTGCATCGCATGAAGTTATTATCACCTTACAGGTTACAAAGGTTATTGTAGCTACGTGAGTGCTCTGCTTTTACTGTTGTTTAATACATTTGTCAAAAAGCTTGTGTTAAAGACGAAGTGTTATGGCTATGTGTTATGATGCTATGACTAGATGGCAAATACCAGACTAAGACAACTTTTCTCCACTCCTCAAATGCATGAAACATTAGCCTTACACATTGTCTTTTGAATAAAGAAAATGCTGTACTTATTTAAAGAACCAGTTTTTTATTTTCACTTGCACTGCAAACAAGCGAAGACAGTCTTCCAAGACGAGTTCAAGACTTCATGTACGATTGAGGCAGATGGAGCTGGTTTTGCAGACAGTTTGAGGAATTACTCGAGTTACGAGATAGAATTTAAAAACTTTTTTTATTTAATTACATATGTAATTATAAGTAATTATAAATAATTACACATTTAAAAAATGTATTATAACAATTGCACGAAAATAATTTTACATAGGCTATATAAACTAATATAGCTTCAAAACTTAAAAGCTAGTAAGTAAGAGGAATAAAAAAAAACAAAGCTGGGAGTCGTTCCCAAACGAAAACATTTCAGCTGAATCACAACATCATCAGCAGCAGTGCAAGCTAGACCGCAGTACACTGCACACCTTGCCAAGAACAAGCGCACCTGTCAGCTCCAAAGCAACAAACACACACTCCGCAGAGAAAGAGAAATTATTGCAAAGTGGTGAAACCCAGTGTGTTCAGAGAGAAAGAAAGAGAGAGGGACAGTGGGCGTGCTAGCCTAACATTTCCACTGATCACACCTCTGAGTCAGCAGAGACACTCACACACATCAGCGGCAGATCTCTATAACACCCTCCATCCCAAAAACGGACAAAACACGGCTAAACCGAGAATGCTGAGTCATGAGAGAGAAGTAAAGAACAAACAAAAAGAAACAAAAGGAAGGAGGAAAAGACGACAAGAGAGACATACAAAAAAGAAAGAACAACAGGTGAGACCAAACGGATGAGTCTGAAGGAAAGAATGAAAAAAAAGAAAGTATAGGAACAAATGAAGGACAGAATGAGCAAAAGTAAAACAAGAAAATTAAAGAAATAAAGCAGCAATGAATAAACAAACGAAAGCAAGCAAAAGAACAAAGGAGTAAAAGGGGAGCATATGAAAGAAGGGAAGAGTGAACAAATAGATTGCAGTGAAAGCATGAACAACCGAATGAAAGAGAGCATAAGTAGGAACTCTGAAGTGTCGTAAGCCACGTTTGTTGTTGTGACTTATTTTGACGACACAGCGGACATTTATTTTTGACAGCGCTGAGAACGCTAGAGCCTGAACACACAGTGCTCACATTCTCCGTCTTCATTAGTTAACGATCTGTTTAACAGTCCTGTCTAATATGCTATTAGATAGAACTGTTATACAAAGATATAAACATGAAAACGTATGAGGGTTTGCTGTGTGGTAATTTCCAGTGTTGCTTGGTCTCCTCAAATTCGTATTGGATTTTCTCCTTAGCGTAATGGTTGAGAGGTCCATCTATCACTGTTTTCCATGTTCGTAGAGTTAGTTTGTGGAGTAAACATATAAAGGCTATAGTGTTGTGTCATGATACCAAAATTAATGTTTCGATACCGATACCAAGTAAAGAATTGCGATTTCTATACTTTTACGATACTTTTCCTGAAAAGGGAGAAACACTCTCAAATATCATTGCTGTGCTTTATTTTACAACTGGGGTTACATTATAATCATATAATACACTAATAAATGAACCTATGAACAGCAGATATTAAACATTTGAACAAAATATGAAATATAAAAATATAAAAAATAAATTACAGCAATGAATTTCAAGGTACATTTTTTTAAATAAATTTAGCAACATTATCTCAGCTTGCAAATTATTAACCTTATCTATGAAAGTGGCGTTTTCAGAGATGTTGAATTAGCCGTAGGCTATTGGTTAGCCATGATGAGGATAATGCCCACAGAGCTGCCAACTCTCACGCACTGGCCGTGAGAGACACGCATTTGATTGGTTTCACACGCTCACACGCCACACCCCCGATTTCTCACGCTGAAGTGTCGACCCGGTCGGTCAAATGCCTGAAAGATGAGTTTATCTATAGATCTACCTGTTGAGCCACTCGTGATCGACTAGATATACCGCAAATTAGTTAAACTCTCCCGGAATCTAGAGCGAGCGTGCATGCGAGACAGAGACTGCTCCAAACCGTGTAGCGCACGCGCACAGCAGAGAGGGAAAAAGAATGTCATCCTTTTGCAAAGGTTTTTAAAACACAGACGTCCATAGGGAGGCACTGGAAGCGTGCGTTGCACACACCAACATGGAATACGTCTCTTACAAATCTGGAACGTGGTCATTCCTAGAAGTATCAATACTAATAAATTTAGGAATCGTGACGTTTTTAATTTCCGAGAATCACAATACTTTTGAAGTATCAGTGCATCGTGCAACCGTAATAGGCAAAAAAAAAAAAAAGTGTCTACACATATAGAGTGTTTTTTTATTTTTATTGCGGGTGCTGGTGTTTTGCGTGCGTTTGGCCAAGCAGCGTACACTAATGTCACTGGTAGTTCCTATAGTGCTGGGTTAAACCCTACTCTAAAGTAGGAGCCAATTTAGTTCCCTCAAAAGGCATTCCAAGAGCTCAAATCATTCCCAGTTCCTGCGGTGCGAACCCGCCCAAAAGTGGGTATTTCCACCATTAGTTCTAGGAACTATGAAAAGGTTCCTCCATTGCAAAAGCCCCTATGAATGGTAAGGATATGTGCGTGCGTTCCAGGTGTGTGTGGTGACTGCTCAGAACCAGTCAAGTCAAGTCACCTTTATTTATATAGCGCTTTTTACAATACAGAATGTTTCAAAGCAGCTTTACAGTGATAACAGGAAAATTATGCAACATAGTTTGCTTCTAGAAGAAAATAGTCCAGCTTAAGTAATGGTTAATTTTTGTTGTAAAAAGTCATTAATTTAGATAATTTATATATATCTAGCCCTTTTGGAGAAAAACGTGATGTCATCGTCCAGCTCAGATCAGTTCTCATATAATGATGTCAATTGCAAGCAGATCAAATAATATTGTTGAATATTAAACCAGTCTATCAGACAGCACGCACACATATCGTCAAGACACATTGCTTCTCGAAACTGCATAATAACTCCACACTGGTGATGACATCTGCGGCGGCAAGGTCTGACATCGTCAATTCACGATCAGTTGCTGAGATCGGCCTATTTTAGTGACTGCCATTCGAGTCCTAGAATGGGATTATCGGCCGATATTGCTCTGTGGCCGATCAATCGTAGCATCCCTGGTAGAAATTGAACTTACAAACAAAATAAAGCACAAAACAAACGATTGATGAGGGATCGAATGAAATGGTAAATAAAAGGAGTAGAAGAGTGAACGAAAAATGAGAGTGAAAGAGTGAATGCAAACAAATGAAAGAGGGTGAACGAACAATAGGAGCAAAAGAAAAAGCAAACAAATGTGACAAGAAAAACAAGAAAGTGAAAAAGTTAAACTAAAGTCACGTGAAAGAACAATATAAAGGAAAAGTTAAATGAAAATGAATGAGAAAATGAAAGGAATAAAGCAGCACTGAACAAACAAATAAAGCAAAAGGGAGTGCAAATAGTTAAAGAGAAAAAGAAAGGAGGGAGATAAATACAATCCATTGCTAATGAAATATTTATATTTTGTTAGCTTTGTCAACTACCCTGTTTAACTTTATGAATTGTCGTGTAGCCTGTTTTTAACTTCGTCCAGTCCCAATTATAAAATCACATGCTGCCTGACAGAAAACACCACACGAACAAGAGCACTAAAATAAACTTCCATTGGAGTTTAATGAAGTGAAGTCTGATCACATGACTGTGTTGATATATATATATATATAAGAGAGAGAGAGAGAGAGAGAGAGAGAGAGAGAGAGAGAGAGAGAGAGAGAGAGAGAGAGAGAGAGAGAGAGAGAGAGAGAGAGAGAGAGAGAGAGAGAGGCTGGAGCACTACTGTGTCTGTTTGAGTGTGATCACTGATTCCAACCCTGGTCTGCAGAGTAGCCATATCCTTCCTCTTCCTGCATACGGCTCGTGTGCATACAGCAACAGAAACACAATAAACAGAGGCACCATCAGAAAACCAATAATATTAGCAGCAGCAGTGAACAGAGCAGGTGTGTTTGTGTCTGTAAAGCTGCCTTACAGGTGAAGAAACAGGTTGAGCTGGGGACGGCCACTACCCAACCAAACAGAAAGATTTTCCTGCTAAACCAAATAAATATAATATGGTAATAATGACTCATTCAATATCCATTCAGAAACAAATCAAAGTGATTAATGAGAAAGAATATGCCTCTACAGCTTTAGGGTAGGATATGGTTGATTATTTGTGAATCTATTATTAGTTACTGCAGAGGAAAACTGTTAAATAATTAAAACAATCAGATACATATGAGAGTTTGAGAGTTTAACATTTAAGGCCTATAGAGTTTAAGCCTGTGGTACAATGAGAGCTGTTTGTGTAACAACTAATTTAAAGAAAATGATCGACAAGACAACCATTTCATTATCAATTATCAGGACTTTGAGCTGTGCAGAGAACTTGCATTCTAATTTTCAAACCAGCTCATCCTGACAGCAAGTGATTAAATACTGCATTCATCATGCAAATATTTGTGTGTGCGTGTGTGTGCCTGTCAATCAAATGCAGAGCCACAGAAAGGGAGAGTATTATGATTAAAACCATAATCATTGTTAAACATCCAAATTAAGTTTTAAATCACCAAAATGAAACATTAAATCCTAAATGCAACTCAATTATGTATTTATAGAACATTAATTTACAATAAAAAAAGAAGACTACTGAAAAATAACCAGTCAACCTTATGTTTATTTATGGTTTAGTTATTTTAGCTGGTGTTCTGTTGCATTTATTTTTTTACATTTTAAATTACTGTAAATTGTACATTTTAAACCACTTTTGCAGACAATGTATGTCACACACAAATTTGGTGTCAGTAGGCTTCTTTTAAAAAAAGAAAAAAGGATTCATTAAATCGATCAAAAGTGACATTAAAAGACATTTATAAAGGATTTCAATTTCAAATAAATGCTGTTCTTTTAAAATTTATATTCATCAGAAAATGTACCACAGTTTCCACAAAAAAATTACATTTCTTCAACATTTATAATAAAAAATAATAAAAAAATCTTACATATTAGCATGACACTGAAGACTGGACTCCAGTCACTGGAGTAACAACTGCTTTGTCATCACAGGAATAAATTACATTTTACAATATATTCAAGTAGAAAACAGAAAAGTAGAAATTTTATGATACTTCACAGTATTACTGTTTTACTTTATTTTTTATCAAATAAATGCAGCTCTGATGTGCATTAGAGACATCCTACCGACACCAAACTTATGAACGAAATTTTTTTTTTAAAAAAAAATAAATAAAAAATAAATAAATAAATATATAATATATACTTATTTTTGTATATTTTTTGAAGGCAAGCATTAATAAGCAAGATGCAGAACATCATATTAATTGAAAAATTCATTCAACAGATTATGTGATACTGAGTTGCAGCTCTATTTACTTAAAAATATAGGGAACTCAAGAACATGAACATGTCCTGGCTGGTACATAACCCAAATCCTCACCTGAACACGCAGGACTCATCAATTTGTGGAGAGCGAGGTGTGGTTTGGTTGCAATGTAAACACACACACACACAGACTACTACCTGTGTATTTTCACTTATCAACACACACTAAGAGAATCTCAGCCTTCGAAGGATTCAGAAAAAAAAAATCTTTTGGTCCAGTTTGAACTGGTGTTTTCCACCATATCTGAATGCGTGGTGGTCAATTTGCATTTTGAATGCAGAGTCACATGCAGTGATGCAACTTCACACTCCCCACACTGTTTTTCTGCAACCAAGGAGCTGACATACCAAGAAGAGTGGTCGTAGCTGGATCAGCCATGAATGACACACAAAGATCCTCATGTATCCCCAAATAACCCTGTACGGGGAGGTTGTGTTTCAAAACATTTATGGTTACAAATGCATTCATCTGCTTCCTGCACCCAAGTTATAGGCACATAAACAAACACTGGCTTTCCTGATTAAATGCAGCACCGTAGGGCGACTTAACCATTGGTCTCTCTTCACAGAAGGAACGACTTCCCTTTCACACAGGCCCAGTCTACGGTCAACCTTGATTTCTCTCCTAGTAAATCAGTCTACATAGTTCAAAATGTCAAAATAAAACAACACTGGCAGCTTTACTTCATAATCTGATAGATTTCCAAATTAAACAGGATATGGGACTATAAAAAACATAGGGTGTGACTTTCTCCATTGGGATTTGAGTAGATGAAAGAATCATGAAAAGTGGTCTATATATGACATGATGGTTGGTGGGAATTTTGATGAAACCGTAGTCATTATTTCTTTGGAATAGTATGCAACAATGAATCATTTACAACAAGACCAAACACTTCAAAGGTAAATTTTGATGTGACAGCGACAACCGGTCATAAAAATAATGATCGCTGTGACTTTTAAAAATACATACATTTTTTTCTAAACGTTTATTGCGGTATTTTGGGCGGTCCCTGAGGTCTGATTGGTTAGCGTTAGGACAGCATGCCATCTAGACCGGCGAAATAAAGTGAACCTATTGATTTGAAAGCTTTGAAATTTGAAGAATAATATTACTTTTATATGTTGTATATATCTGATTAATCTAATTTAGGATGCATGTGGTTGAGTTTATTAACCTGCTAGCAAAGCGCTTCAGTTTACTGGTGTTCATTCACTTTTCAGTTTCAGATCAAATGCAACGCTGACAAGATGAATAATTAATCTCATAAAGGATATCATAAAATGCTTCAGTTTACTGGTGTTCATTCACTCTTCAGCTTAACCTCATGCAGATTTTGCTTTCAGTTGTTTTTGTTTTTGTTTTTTTCTTTGATGTATTGATAATCAAAGCAGTGTTTTATTTCTAGTCTTATTTTAATATTTTGATAGACATATTTTTATGTAATTTTCTATTTGTCTATTTGTCTCCAATTAGCAACACCTTGAAATTAATCCTAGACTACATGCACTACTGTTCAAAAGTTTGTCATCAGTAAGATTTTTTTACGTTTTTGAAACAAGTCTCTTACGCTTTCAAGTCTCTTAAGGTTGCATTTAATTGATCAAACACACAGTTAAAAAAAACTGTAACATTGTGAAATATTATTACAATTTAAAGTAACTTTTCTATTTGAATACATATTTTTTTTAAATTGTTTATTTCTATGTCTGTAGGATCATAAAAATTCAGCTTTGCCATCATTCTAATATGCTGCTTTGGTGCTCAAACATTTCTTATTACCACCCTGTTTTAGTGGCAATAAAGTCAGTGTGATGAAATTATGAAATAATTCAGTGATGAAATCTAAACACTCAATTACCCAGAGCTCCCTGCTTCAGATCAATATGGATGCAAAAAATTGCTTTATGCATTTGTAATGTTTAAAATGGTTTTGATCCTACTAGATTTCAGATTTTGAGAACTCTCATATTTGAATAATTCTCACTTTAGACTACCCAATGAGCAACTTAAGCAAACGGTTCGGTTACACAAAGTATTTGCTTGTTCTCTCTTGTCTGCGATTAATCTTATATTCGAGTCCAATTATAAAAAAAGTGCAAACACACACCTCGCACACACACACACCTCCTAATCAAACAGTCCTCTCTTTACTAGAGTTAAAATTATGTTTGAATACCCATCCCTTCATCTTTCTTGTTGGTACCTTTGGCACGATGTCGTTGAAGACGGACAGCTGGTCGGCTGGTTGGAATGGATCCGTCTTGTTCCTCTTCATTGGTCTGTGAAACCAGCCGTTTCATCCTCAGCAAGCGAGGGCCAGTCTCCCTCGGCCACACTCCCCCCGTGTCCGTTGCCTGCAGCCCGCTGTCCCCGGAGATGACCGTGGGAACGAGGCTCTTGAGGAATTCCATGTTTGCACTGTGACACTTTCACTCCAGGCGCCTGTGCGGGTGCACAGTGACGGCCGTGCCACCCACCATCACCTCCGAGAAATCAGGCCGTCTGTGACTGGACAGACAACTGCAGAATGTCTCCACCCAGGCAAAACCACAGCTTGTCAAACTCTGACAAGACAAAGAGGAACCTGCAGTGAAGTCAGTTTAAACTAGAAGTGTCTATGTATATAGACGTATGTATATACAACAACCCAGACGAAGTGCATATGAAGCTGTTGGCGGTTGATCCAAGACGACAAAAGCTGGAATGAGGTACAAGCGAGCACCTGTAGATCCAGCCGTTTTTCAACCTGCCCGTATTCCACATGCCACAGGCCAGCTGTGAGCACTTCTCAAAACGAAACCCAAAGTTCACTTGAGCTTTTACACAGCGAGAGACCAACCTTACTACCTGTCTGTTCATGCAGGATGAACTGAACACTTTGATGTGATGACAGTAGGCGGAGCATTTCAGCAAGAGTACATAATCTGGGCGGAGCCATGACGTGTCCAATGGGAGATAACGTATGCCTGGGAGAGCGGCTAATCAAAACACAGCTGTTACCAACCACGCCCTGATGTTTCTCCTTTTTGAAGGAAGGGAGGAAGATCCATCCGTCTGTGATTGTGAGGGAGTGCATAAAGAAAAGTGAGAAGGTGTGGCCTGTTCAGCCTGCTGCTGCGCTCTGATAAGTTTTATCAGGTTTTAAACTAGAGCTGCTCTTCACATCCCCCACTCTCTTACACACAAAACACACTATCTATAACTTCCCTTACATATTTCCCCTAAAAAAACGATAAAAAATAGCTCAGAAGGCATGCTGTCAAACAGACAAAGTGTCTCACACCCACGCACACCGACTGCTGGTTTCACTTCCAGTTTGCAGCAGGGCAGCGGGTGAATTAGTTTAATGTGATATGCTTGATCTGCTTGACTGCTTGTTGATACACGCGTATCTAAAAAAAAACACAAACATGCTTATATAAAGATTATTTGGACAAATAAAGTGCATCCTGGAAAATGTATGCAGAGATACAAGAGAGCTATTTAAAATACAAGATACAGATGTTTTCTACTTGACTGGACAAATGTAAAGTGTCCTGAGGAATATCAATGGAAATGTTCTTGTTGGGAGGCATTTTGCATATGGCAGGCCTTTGCGCTGACTCATTGTAACATTCAAATGACCAGGCTGCTTTTGCTGAAAATGGACGTCATAATAATGACACTAACTCTTACTGTGTCTTCAATACACTGACAGCACCACTGACATAATAGAATCTTTGGAAGAGCATGGAGTTGTGGGAGATCACTGATATGCAAAATGAACAATAGTTTGAACAACTTTTACAATTATAACCCTTTCCAAAGTGACGTTATCAGATAATAACGCACAGATCACCATCAAGAAACATTTGAAAGTATATTAAAATAGAACAGTTGTTTTAAATTATAATCTTTCATAATATTATTGTTTTTAATGTATTTTTGATCAAATAAATACAGCCATGGTCAGCATAAGAGACTTCTTTCAAAAACATTTAAAAAAATTAACATTTGAACGGTAGCATATTTATAAATATTTTATTTGGTTTAAACTGTAAAAGCTTGCCTTATATTACATCATGTGAAGGACAATTTGGCCCTAGTCAAAATAAACAGCTTCTTTCAAAATACAAAACATCTACAGTGCCACCTGGAGGGTAGAGAGGAGCTCCAGGAGGAGGAAATGACCTCAGCACGATACAGAAAGTTCTCTGTTTCTAATGTGGCTGTGGCCTAATATAACGTCATTCGTTCATAAGACTCATTGCTCACATAGACAGACAGAACAAAACAAGTATGTACAAATGATTCACAGGAAGTGCTCACACCCTTTAGCTCCGTGTGAACATGTCAAGCAAACCATGTAATGTTTCAGTTCCTTAATGTGCGAGCAGACAAAACAAATGTGCATAGATTGTTATTAGTGGTCCAAAAAAGTCTCTTTATCTCTTTATGTTAGTGTTACAAATGTGTTACCCATTTCTGGCAAAAACACCCTTTGATATTTAGTGACCAACAAATAAATAGTGTTACATAAGCTTTAAATAGAATAAGAAGAATAAGTTCAGAATGAGTTGTGTGTGTGTGTGTGTGTGTGTGTGTGTGTGTGTGTGTGTGTGTGTGTGTGTGTGTGTGTGTGTGTGTGTCTTAAATCTCTTTACAAGTCTGCCCTCTAGGGGTGGCCAAAAGCAATACTGACAAACCACAGGACAGGGTGCCAAAAAAAAAAAAAACATACATACATACCGGTACATACATAAAATACACACACACATACACTCAATGTATATGGATGTATCAGAAGAAACACTGTTACTAATGTGTAAGTCTCTATAGAGCACAAAATAAAAACACTTCACAAATTTTCACTATTAATGTTTCTTCATCTACGGGCACTTTAATTTCACTGGGGCCTATTTTTTCATTATAAATCTTAATATGAATCTTAAAATATAACATAACATAAAATTATAAAATCTATCATAACATTTTAAAAACAATGATGAGAGTGACATTTTTGATTAATTATATAACTTTTACAAAGGTTGAAATATTAGATGTTTTGATATGAAATGACCAAAAATCTAAAGTAAAATGTGTACAAAATATTCTTATTGCACATCATTTCCCATCAAGCTATACAATTATTCAATTGTGTGTATTTAAATTAGTTACATAAAATGCTAGCTATGAAATAAGTCTTAAAAAGCCATTGTATGTTTAAAATGTCATCCACCAAAGAATGTTTTTAAACATGATACTAACAGCAAAAATGTGAAAGGATGGTTAACAAAAATCTGATGAAAATCTTCATGACTTTGAGAAAAAAAATTCGGTGATGCATATATTTCCACATTGCCTGAGACTGGAGTAGACACACAAAATAGTGATAGTACAAAACACACAATTTGGTCTATAAGCAGCATGACATAAGTAGAAAAAAAAGTATACAACATGACATAACCAAGCAGGTGACAACACAGCCACACTGTGATGTGCGAGAATCAGATTTCTGTGACAGGGAGGTGTTGAATGAAATAAATGTAATTACATGCAGGTATTTTCAAAATATAAGTACAATGTAAAAACATGTATGTACACAATAAGTCCATTGTATCAAAGTAGTAACTTCAATGTAAGTACATAGTACTTAAAGCCACTTAATATAAAGTGGGACCAAACCTTGTTTGATTATCGCGATTTTAATAACTCACTATAAATCCTGTCCAGCCAGCAACAGTCTGGCGCAGACGCAGCACGCAATGTTGGGTTTTTATTTTATTCGAGAAGGAATGGCGGAAGGCAGTGACTGTGCTAGGGAGATTTTTCAGCCTTTTAAGAGGACCAAATCTAAGGTGTGGTCATATTTTGGCTTGTACAAAAATCCTGAGGGAAACTTAATCGAGGATGGTCACCCTGTCTGCAGAACATGCACAAAAAAAGTCGCTGCAATACACTTCAAATCTGCCGAGTCGACCAGTGTGACCATCACCGTTCTAAAGCGAACCACGGCAAGTTAACTTTGACCGCAATACCAAAACTAAGTCTGGGAAATAATTGGGCACCAAATGTTGTTTCGAGTTGAAATATTTTATCTCACTCACTTGAAATAAACGTGAAGCTTCCGCAAAGAAAAGTTTGCATTAATGTTTTAAATCTTAGCTGTTTATAAATCCATTTTGTACAGCGTACAAAACAATAGGGCTGGGTAATAAATATCGATTTCTCGATATTAATCGATTCTCATTTTCACGAACCAATATCGATTCTTAAATCTCAAGAATCGATTAGTCATCCTGTTTCATTTGAATTAATGGAACATTGTAGCACGCATCCAAAAAAAATCGCAATAATATTTGTCCTTTGTTACTATTGATATGAAACAAAGTCTAAATTTTCAAATTACGTCCATTTTCTTTCGAAATTAAAAAACATAAATACCGTTTTGTTGCTGTGGCGCTCTGGCGCAGCTCAAGAGAAGCAGCAGCGCGGAGCGCTTTGATCTCTTCCGGCTGAATAATACCAGTTACAGCGCGGAATGAGCATCTGAAAGTGTGTTAAAAGATAGAGTACAACTTATCGAAATCCGTATCATGTCACATTGATTCGCTCAATCAGTGTTTCAACCGTGGAAAGACGTCAGTTAAACAGCTTGTAATCAATGTCATGTATCGTCATATTTACCTCAGAAAAACCACATGTGACCATAAACTCGTTAGTCAGCTAGAAAAATTTACTCTAGAGGAGCATTTTGCTAAATATATGCACCATATTACATATGCATTATAATCTTAATGTTCTTCAATATTTAATGCATATTTTAATAAATCTGGCAAGTTTTTATGACAGCCACCATTTAAATGTTTATATTTCATATCTTCTTATTATAAAAAATAAATAAAAGTGTAATTTAAGTGTTTGTATAGCTACAAAACAGTTAATTATTACCTTCATATTAGGCAAATGAAGCCTAGTAGGCTACAACTAGACTCCCATATTTTACAGCATTAGTTAAGAGATTTGATTTCCTTGAGAAAATTTGCCATTTATTGTAACTGAGATCCAAAATAATCAATATTGAATCGAATCGAAATCGAATCGAATTGCAAGCTTGTGAATCGAAATCGAATCGAATTGTGAAATTTGTGTCAATACCCAGCCCTACAAAACAATCGTTCAGACAAGATGAGCACAACAATATTATCAAAATCTGTAAACAATAAATTAACTCTGATTTCGTTTTCAATACAATCAAAAACGGAGACGCAAGACAGCAAAATGTATTTGAATGAAATGAGAGAGCGCGTCCATTGTGATACATGGATGTGCGCTATTATAATGCTATTATAATTTGCTATTGACGACGGTCATTGTAAGGAAGGAAATGCCACAGAATAGAATCTTGCTTTAAAAAGTTAAAAAAATTATTTTATTTTTATGCATCGATGCAGAATCATTCACATCAGCATCGCGATGCATTGTAAAAACGATGATATTTCACAGCTCTTATTGTTATTGAAGCATCAACCAGAGATGGATTATTTTTTCTTGTTTGTGTTCCACAGTAGAAGAAAAAAAGTCAAATATCTCTGCGATGGCATTTTCATTTTCAGAGAATTTTTATTATCCCTCTAAATAAGAAAATGGTTGCCACAGTTAAGTTTGCAGTGAGGGGCTCTGGTCAGCACCGATGGATATCTCAGTGCACCCATGTGCCTGTACCCAGCCCTAAGGGGCCTGCAGTCCAGGCGAGCATGCTGGAGAGGGAAAACAAAAGAAAGAGAGAAAGAGAGAAAGAAAGAGAGAGGCCCGCAGATTCAAATCAGCGCAGGAATGTCAGAGGGGAAACAGCATGAACAATGCTCAACAAGGCTCTGATACAGCAACACAAAGTCCCATATGGGCAAAACAGGAAAACCAGCTTTCACAGTAAACTGAAGACGAAACTGTACCTGAATCAGTGCTTTAACATTAGAAAGAGGCAACGCTGAGAGTCTCTCTAGATACCGATTGGTTCAGGATCAGATTTTGACCTGTGTGACGATGCGGTGATCTACGATCTACACCAGCAAGGCACCACAAGTCCTGCTATTGTATGAATATGCATCTCTGCTTAAAATCTCTTTTCTTAGGAAATAGGCTTTTGCTCAAAACGGTGTTGTTGCAGATTGTTCCTGATTCAGGTTTCCTGTCTTGCACAGGATGCAGATTTCAGCCACAAAATGTTATCTAACGATTCTTTCCGTTTGTTTTATTACACCTCTCCATCTCTTTTAGTTCACCTGCTTGCTCTGTTCATGGACTTATTGGTTTTGGTGTTGATTGACATTTCATATTTTTTTTTATGAGGAGCCTGAGCCGTCATCAGTCAAGAATGTGAGAAACGCATTTAAGAGGTCAAGGATCGAACTTGTTAGACCGGTATATCCCCTTAACCCAAAAGTGATTTACGGTGGATTAACTGAACTACTCAAGCCCAGAGTTTCCCCTGGGGGGGGGGGGGGGGGGGGGGGGGGCCTGAAACTACTAGTATCGCGGAGCGGCGTGTTACAGAGTGGGTTAGCGTTAGGGTCACAATATTTATAGGTATTTAGCAGTGATATTGTTGGGATTTTCTATTTAAAACGAAGTAAGCTAATTGCCTGCACAAAGTATGATAGAATAAAAATAAAAATATGTAATGACACAAAGTTTAAAGTGGCTTCATAAATTCATTAAAAACATTAAAAAAAGCAAAACACACCTGATGCGGATTATTTGCTCTTCATTTTCTAGAAGTAAATTTAAGAAACTTGCTGTATTTTTGTGTAATTAAGAGAAGGTACACCGCCATCTTACTGATAGTGACTTGAAAGCACTGCCGTCGTAAACACAACTTCCCGCCTCATAAATACGCACTTCCCAAGAGGGCTTGAATGCAGGAGCTTAAAGTGTTAATGAAGAAAACAAAACGAGTAACATGTAAATAATAAATAAAAGTAACAGAAAGAATTTTTGTTGTTGTTGGTTTATTAGGATTGTAACCTTCTCCGTTCCTCTTCAACATTTTTACAGCTAAAGTTACTACATGGAGATGGCTGTAAACCAGTATTTTTGTTTTGGAGGTGCGGGTGGTGCGTTTCAGAAGACCTAACTCCCCCCCAATGGTAGGGGAAACACTGTTTACTGACAGTAAAACACAGGTTGAACAACTCTGTGGATCCAAATACAACAGAGACATCTTAGAAGCACATGATTGACAGTTGTCCAGCATCAGTCCTACATGGCTTTCACATGTTCAACAGATGACCAACTGACAGGAAGCTGTTACCCGCTGTTCTCTCACACACAGAGTGTTTCTAACTAGGTCTTTACTCATCGCTAAACAAACTCACCTCATTCACCTCACTGGCTGACTCAGGGCTAATCTGTTAGAGAAACATCCCACACAGTTTCGACACTGATGAGAACTCTCTCTTGTTTCCGTATCTTACAGGGGCATCCAGCGACATTTATGCTTGCAGCAAATTGGCTTTAAAATAGTACTGAACTGTTATTCTCAACTGTGAAAACGCTATTTTTATAGGTTGATTCCCCCCAAAAGTGTAATGTGGCCTGTGTAGCATCAATAAAATGTTGAAATCAGAATTGTATAATTGCAACAAGTATGCTATTCAAAATTCCGCCATTGTTTTGTTTGCTTGAGCAACCTGATAAAAAGCAGCATTGACTTAAACCACAGATGTGAGTTTGTAGGTGGGACTATCTGCTTGTCCAACCAATGGTAGACTGCTAAAATCAAATATTATTTTTGCAATTCCATTTGGTGGGGCAATTAGATATTTCAAATGTAACATTACAAAAAGTCCTGTTCACATCAACACGAATAGTCAGCAGACTCAGCACGTGTATTTGGTCTGATTTACAAATGTGTAAAATTGATAAAATGCATAAAAAAAAAAGGTAGATGAGTAGGGCTGCACTCGACTAAAGATTTTCTAGTTGACTTAGTCATTCATTTATGCGATTAGTCGACTAACAGCACGTGTATATTAATAAGCCAAATCATAACAATGAGCCTTTAATGGCCTATACATAGCCTAATCAACGCTCAAGCGCACGCATCAAGCTTGCCACAGCGCAACGGCAAAAGTAATGATTACGAATGTGTTGTGAAAAAACAGCTAATTATTAACATTTTAATCATTTATAGATAAACTAGTGTTTTCGGTTGCAGTGATGAAGTTGACGATGCTGACTCATCTCCGCAGTAGTGCATGCACCTATTTGCACATTCCATAACATAATCGGAGAATATTTGTTTTGCATTTGAATCGGTTCGTTTAAAAATAGAAATTTCAAGCTATGTAGCTTGATAAAATAGATGTATTTCTCAATTCTATGAGGAAGGTTCACATTGAGTAAGACCAAACATGACAGAGTGCAGTTAAGAGCGCTAATAACTTCCACACACCACACAATCAATTGAATATGCGCCTAATAATAGCGCACATTTATATAGGTTACCATTAAAGACAGAAGCCATGTAAAGTTGCTACTACTACTAACATGTTTAAAATGATAAGCTACATTTGAGGTCGATGTTTTCCTGCACATACTGTAGCCTAATTACCACAAGGACTGTTAACGAGGTTAACAATCTGTCTCTCATGGACTGCGTGACTTCACTACAAGGTTTTTTTTTCCTTCTTCAACAAACCAACTAATAAAATAATTGATCAACTAAGCCTCTTCTAGTTGACTAACGATTAGTTGACTATTAAGGGCAGCCCTATAGATGCTAAATAAAAATGCGAATTCACTCGCTGATTAAAAATGCAAATACCCCTGTTACACCGGTACACAAAGTGCTGCGCAAACTTTCTGTTTCTGACCACAGTCAAACAGTATTTATGTTTTTAAATTTTTGTATTCGCTATGGTGTTTATCAAACCAAGCAGAGGCAAAAGAGTAGGTTTCGGATTCTTCCTCTGCCATTTACTGTTTCAGCACCACCAAGCCATAGGTTTATGTAACAGCAGCATTCTGGGTATGTGACCAAAAGCGAAAATCTTACTGGTTGTTCAGATTTTATCCCACTGCAATGTAATAGAGATTAGAACACCTTTAAATTCTGTTGCATTAACAGTGTGTGAATGTTTGTGTCAGTCTGAGCAGATACATTAACAGCTGTTCATTCTAATTAAAATGTTATGGCACCAATTTTTGCACAGAACTCTCATCATGGTATGAACAGGCTTTTGACTGGTTACTTGACATTTAACCATTCATTAAAACTTGCATTCCCCCAACTGGGAATGGACAGTTCCCTGGCCTTACAGAAGGGCTCAATGATAAAATGCTGGAAAGGGATCTTCTTAACTCCAGCCCACGGGTTTTCACTACCTGGGGTCAAAAAACTGCGAACCTGTATGTCAAGGAACCCAAACCTCAACCTCCAAGCTATGACCACCAGTTCTCGAGCCAATGACTCACATTTGACTAATGATGACAGCAGAAACATTGCACTGTAGCTAGCAGTCTTTGATTATTCAGACTTCCAAAAGGATTTTTTTCCTGCTCTTAACAGCGAGACCATCTGCACAGACTCAAGATTATTGTGTTTTTTGATGAAGCAATCCATAAAGTAGTATGATGTAACAGCTCTACTGCAATTTTGACATTAGTCAACATGATTGTGCTGAAGCCACCGTCTGCAAAAACTCCAAGCATGTAACCATCCACATATCCTGTTTCAAACACTGCTGTTGAATCATGTACTTTGACATAAATTATGAGATGTTAATATGGATTCAGGTTTAATCTTATTTATGGTTTTATAATTATTGTGAAAGACCAAGTTAATAGCACCCCAAGTTCACAATATATACAGTGGTAGGTAGACACAAAACCAGAAGAAAAGGTGTGGCAGACATACCCGAGGGCCATAGAGCTTAGGGAGGGAGGGTTGTGTCAAACTGAGCGGTGGGCCAGCAAGGTCGGGTCACGTCAATCTGAGGGGAAAAAAAACAAAGTCGCATGAGTTCATGAGGCAACAAATGAGTAGGAAAAATATTCAACCATCATAAAGGGATCAGAAAGAAACCCACTTGCTCAAATGTCAACATGGACATACATGAAAATGACAGTACAGCAATCTTAGAAATGTGAAAACTGAAAATAGAAGTTGCATTCCTGTCTTTTCCTCTCAAATATTTAAAATGTGTGCTTGAGTGCGATGGGCCGCTCAAACCAGGTATGGTGGCATCTGACTGAACCTGAGCCAGGATTGCAGGACTCTTCCTCGGTGGTAAGCTATAGATTATCTTCCGCCATCCCTCCCTCCACCCATTCATTCATCCATTCCTCCAAACGGCGGTTAGCCGGTTACGTAAACTCGGTTGAACACTACTCCCTACACACTATTGCAGAAAGGTTCACCACAGCTAAAAAAAAAAACACACATGGGCTGCCAAAGACTTATTTATAGGAGTGTTAAGTGTTAGGCAGACTACCTGTGTCTCATTAGCTATAATTACTACTCAGAGCTCTTGCTGCTCTCAATGACACCGTGGCTCAATCAAAGGGGCGGATAAATGAGCATATTTACACTGCACATCAAAAGAGCCAAACACGGACCACACAGCAAACCCAAGACAAACAACTTGTGAAACTCTTTCTCTCTGTCTGTCACACACACTCACACATACAAGACGAGACATCACCATTTTAGTGTCCGCCTCAAATTAAATGGATTAATTTTATATACATAAAAAACATGTTAAATATGAGTAAATTTTATACTTTAATATTTCAAATAATGTTTGAAAAAATAAAATGTCATAAAAGGTTTGATTTTACCATTAGGCCTACATCTTTAAATAAACATACTACCAAGTTAAAAAATATATTTGTGTACTTGGCATTTTCAAATAAGTGTTGGCAATGTTGTATTTAAAGGACTGTCGTCTTATTTTTTTTAGGGCACCTGTCGTCCTGCACAATATCATAGCCTATGATTTCCGAAAATAGTACTATGTTGTCAACTAGTTATATCACCACAAGAACTTTTGAGGAATATGCAACATAATTTAGACAATTGTTTTTGTCATAATGTATTACAATAACTGACAGACACTATCATTTCAGCCGCTCTGTGCAGCTGAACATAGGAGCTCAGCTTCGCGGCTGAGACACGAATAGACTATTAAGATGGCTTTTCCACTGGGCTCGTTTGCTCTGGTCCGAGCCCGAGCGCGATTGTTCCCGGCGCCCCCCGCAGCGTTGGTCTGGTTTCACACTCAACTTGATTCTATCGAACCCTGGTGCGTTTGCGTGCATTTTACGTCATCGCAAACGTGCACGCCGCATGATAGAAAACAGAACGTGGGTCAATATATTGTGTTTTTTATTAATTCGGTGCTATTATGCGCAGCTGAGTGAACAATACAGGTTTACTGTGAGTGTTTGTCACATAAGCTGGCCTTCTGCTGCTTGCAAACGGACTCTTTTGAGGAGACAGTGGATTTCAAAATGTGGTGTCCTGATTCCACGTGATATGCGCGAATACAATGCAGGCTCAGTGTATCCAAGGTAAATCAACAACACTATCATCCCTTACATGTGTTTTATTTAACTAAATACATCACAATCAGCTAAAATGCATGCGCAGGTCACTTTACTTCCTGAACAAGTGCGCACCCGAGTCCGTGTTGCTTGCACATTCACGCGAGCCGCGGCCCGGTTCGGGAGCAACCGAACTCAGACCACCTCCTCCAGGTAGTCTCGGGTTCGGTTCCCCAGTGCGCACCCGGGTCTCATGACAGCATTCACATTAGCGATTTTTCATGCGAACCGTACCCCGTTCCGAACTAAACTGCCAGTGTGAAAGCCCCCTAACTTTTTAAAAAATGCTGCCACACTGCCGATGTCTTTGTTGACGTGGTAGAAGAGGACGGACTATGAATTAAACGCTCTCACAATTAAATAAATAATATTCAGCAAACCTTCTAGTAGCCTACTTTCTTCAATCTGTCTCTCTTCTCCAGTAGGTTGGGCTAATCCAAAAGAAGTGAAAACAAGGGGGGTGTTCTGAAGACAGACTGTACCTGTGAAACAGGGGTCCTCTGAAAACACCCTCATTAGCAATTAGTGCTTTCCACCTGATGAAATGAACGTGGCAAAGAATCGACCAATCAGAATTTAGGTCGAGCCAGAACGTATTGACCAATAATCGACTGGGAGATTACAGCCCTAATCCTGACCTATAATTATTAAAATATATAAAATATGTGATCATACTAAATTTTCTTATATTTTAAATGATTTTTAGTTACATACAAAAACTTCTTGCTGACAAATGGGTAGACCTAGTGTTTGAAAGATATTATCAAAGTATAAAGATTTAAAAATTACAATTAATTAGTTTTAGGGCTGCACTGTAATCCTTAAATAGAGTATTTTAATGTCATCAATTGATACAGGTTTTAAATATGCCTAATAAGATTTTTTGATACATAAATATTGTTCAACTGAATTACATTTTAGTGGGGCTTTTTATGCTTTAAACCCCCTTTTCATCTTTGACCTACATGCAGTATCAGACGATAATCGCATTCTAGGACTCAATCCGTAGTAACTAAATTTGGCCGTTCACACAAACCGTTCACAATTTGCTGATGTAGGCTAAAACCGTAAAAAGTCGCTACCGATGTAAACAGTATACGTTTTTTGCACCACGTTCTGCTTTGTAACTTTGTGAAACATTAGTAAACCATAGTACATAACACATCTTTATTTAGAGCAGGCTGTCTCGATATAAACAACAAATAGACTGAACAAAATCAGACATCAAACTGATTGACATATAGGGCCCTATTTTAACGATCTGAAACGCAAGTATCAAGCGCGAAGCGCAAGTAACTTTGTGTGGGCGGATCTTGGGCACTGTTGCTATTTTACTGGCGGGATAAATCACTCTTGCGCCCGATGCAAGTTTAAAAGGGGTTGGTCTGAAATAGCTTCATTATTCATCGTGGTTTGGGCGTAACGTGAAATAAACCAATCAGAGCGTCATCCTCCAACATACCCTTTAAGAGCAGGTGCGCATGTTGTATGGCAGATTATTATGGCATATTTACCAGGCAAGCGCCAGGAGCGGGTTACATAGGTGATTTTGATTCCTGGTTCTTGATGGACAAACTAATTTGTCAGATGTACTTATATATACATGTGTCTTGCAACTATTGGGCAAACAGGTCTGATCCGTCATTACTACAAGTAGCCTAAAAAATTTGGGTAAATGTGTAAGCTAGATTTAGGCCTACATTTTTTTTACATCTTCATGGACACTACAATGATTTCCCTCATGTGTTAATATTTTTCCTTGTTATAATGTATGATTTGCAAAAATAAAAAACTGCTGCATCTGTGTTGATGAGAGAATCAAAGTGTATGTGCGTTGTGCAACCGCTATATTATGGCCAAGCATGAGCGCTTAAAAAAGAGCGCTGCCAATAAAGCACCTACAATCGGTCACAAAGAACCGGCAAAAGTAATGATTATGAATATGTAAAATATAGCAAGGAGAAGTGTTTTCTTTCTTCAGTGTCGGCTGCAAAGATGAAGTTGCAAAGATGCAAAGTTGACGACGCTGACACGCGATCTTCGCAGTAGTGAACGTGCCAGACAGAAATGCACATTTCATACGGATTACATCAGCAGAGAGCAGTCTGTGTCTGTTTTCGTTCGTTTTGAATTGTTCTGTTTAAAAGTAGACATGTCTGTGTGACTGTGGCGAGTAGGCTAACGTTACCTTATACACTGAGTTTCGGTTCATTTATGAGACGAGCTCCAGTTCACGCGCCGGCGCCCCCGTTTCATGATTATCTATCGTCTGCTAAATTTACTCATTAAATCCAGGCAATTGGTTGATGAAACATTGATTAAAATTAAGATACAATTATTTACAATTTCCTCGCTCGCTGCGGCACTCATTTTCTGCTCATCAATCGCCGGTTACTGAAGAGGAATCCAGCAGCACGAGACAACGATATGGCGCAACCAAATAAACACTGTTACATGATTGGCTGTTAGCGTGTCACTGCCTACGTTGCTTGGTTACCAGATATATACAGTATATGTATGATATCCAGTAGATGTTTATATCTATGGGTTACCAGAGAGCGAGTGCCTTTGTTAATGCAACCAAACTTGCTTCGCAACCTGTGGTTTCTTCCGACGAAGAAAAAAAAATATCGAACGTTTTATCGAACACATTTTTTATTGATATTGATCACGTGTCTATCGCGATACATATCGTTATCGTGTTATCGCCCAGCCCTATGCATCAGTGTACAAAGTCATTTGCGCCGGGTGCAAGATAGGGCCCAAAGTGTTTTAAGATTTTCAGGTATTCAGGTTCAGAAACTGCACTGAAAACAACTCACTAGTCGTCTCGTGCTTGAATGGTTGTAATCATATTGAAATCCTTACAGAGGAATCGATAAGAGGAAATGAAAATAAAATTTTATAACAAGTATCCAATTCCTGACCAATTATTTGATTCCAGAATTGAAATCGATTTTTGATTCCCAACCCTAGCTGGAGCTCACTTGGAGATCAATTGCTCAGATTGACAGGAGCGCACAGCTGAAACAGCGCTGGAAGATCATCACTCATCATCCAGGATCTTATGACTTGTTCTATGTAATAATAAATAGTTTTATGCTTTTTGTACACATGCAAGTATTTCTTTTGTTCATTAAAACACTCAGATCACTTGTTTGGAGAGGTTTTTGGACTTTTGATAAAAAAGGCTGCCATGAATAACAAAATAAATCAATACATTGAATCACTTTTTTATTTTCATAAGGACCTCCAAACATGAGCAAAATCTGTTTAATTTAAAATTTTAACCATGTACTTGATGTGTTTTTTTTTAGCCATGGCCCATTACCACTTTTAGCCATTACCACTCTAAATTTTGGGTTATGTGTCTATTTTGCAAAAAACACAATAACTAGAAAAACACAACTAGCCTAATCCTTTGCAGGTTCCCTATTAGCATTGGGTTTAAATCCCAAATATTGCCAAATAGGCGCTTTTACATTTCGCTTTGAAACCAAATCTTCCGCCATTGTCTTGTCAGTCAATTCCTCACTCTTGTGATAATGAAATAATAATAATAAATAGTGCTGCAACTCTCGTTCGGCACACGCTGCATTGAGCAGACACATTCAGTTTTTATTATAGTGTCTATTCTCAAACTGAACTAAATGATTTTTATTACTATAAAAAATATAAAATGACGGTGGGGGCGGTGCAGCGGGGCAGCGGGGCAAGTGATGTAAATGGTGTTGTGACTGAACACCGATAACACTGACTATCGCAGCAAGCCTAATCTGAATGATCTTAGGCCTACTCATTTATATTACATTACTACCTGAAGCAGATGATCAGAGAAAGCAGGCTACACTTAGCAACTGTCAGCCAAGTATAATGACACATACACACATTCACAACCAATCTTCCTCTTCTAAGGCCACACACAAGATACGAATAGTTCATCTAACTTCCCGTTACACCCAAACAGCCACACAAAAAAAGAACTAGACACTCACAAAGCTTCACCTTCAAAAAAAAATCACACCCTATATATACACAAATTTACAAAACGCTTCATACCTGAACCCCAAATATTTTCACACATAATAAGCATTCACGTCTCTCACTTACATTTACATGCAATTTTTCATTACGACAGTCTTTATGAGTAATAACAACCCCAACAGAACACACAGACAAAAAAAAGCTACTTTCCCAGGACAAGGAGGGGCTTGTTTTCTTTGGCAAGGCCAAGGGGCAGAGCCTAAAGCCAAGCAGTAACAGAGGAAAGAGTGTCCAGAGCAGAGTTAACATGAAGAAAAGAACACACATACAAACACACCCCAAAACAAGTATAGGACATCAATCAAACGTCTAAAGATATATATAGCCTATACAGTGAGGAAAATAAGTATTTGAACACCCTGCTAATTTGCAAGTTCTCCCACTTAGAAATCATGGAGGGGTCTGGAATTGTCATCGTTGGTGCATGTCCACTGTGAGAGACATAATCTAAAAAAAAATCCAGAAATCACAATGTATGATTTTTTTAACTATTTATTTGTATGATACAGCTGCAAATAAGTATTTGAACACCTGAGAAAATCAATGTTAATATTTGGTACAGTAGCCTTTATATTGCAATTACAGAGGTCAAACGTTTCCTGTAGTTTTTCACCAGGTTTGCACACACTGCAGGAGGGATTTTGGCCCACTCCTCCACACAGATCTTCTCTAGATCAGTCAGGTTATGACTGATAACCTGAAAGATTCCCTCTAAAGATTCTCTATTGGGCTTAGGTCTGGAGACTCGCTAGGCCATGCCAGAACCTTGATATGCTTCTTAAACAGCCACTCCTTGGTTATCCTGGCTGTGTGCTTCGGGTTATTGTCATGTTGGAAGACCCAGCCTCGACCCATCTTCAATGCTCTAACTGAGGGAGGTTGTTCCCCAAAATCCCTGTCCCATGTGCAGAAAAACACCCCCAAAGCATGATGCTACCACCCCCATGCTTCACAGTAGGGATGGTGTTCTTGGGATGGTACTCATCATTCTTCTTCCTCCAAACACGGTTAGTGGAATTATGACCAAAAAGTTCTATTTTGGTCTCATCTGACCACATGACTTTCTCCCATGACTCCTCTGGATCATCCAAATGGGTCATTGGCAAACTTAAGACGGGCCTTGACATGTGCTGGTTTAAGCAGGGGAACCTTCCGTGCCATGCATGATTTCAAACCATGACGTCTTAGTGTATTACCAACAGTAACCTTGGAAATGGTGGTCCCAGCTCTTTTCAGGTCATTGACCAGCTCCTCCCGTGTAGTTCTGGGCTGATTTCTCACCTTTCTTAGATCTTGCATGGAGCCCCAGTCCGAGGGAGATTGACAGTCATGTTTAGCTTCTTCCATTTTCTAATGATTGCTCCAACAGTGGACCTCTTTTCACCAAGCTGCTTGGCAATTTCCCCGTAGCCCTTTCCAGCCTTGTGGAGGTGTACAATTTTGTCTCTAGTGTCTTTGGACAGCTCTTTGGTCTTGGCCATGTTAGTAGTTGGATTCTTACTGATTGTATGGGGTGGACAGGGGTCTTTATGCAGCTAACGACCTCAAACAGGTGCATCTAATTTAGGATAATAAATGGAGTAGAGGTGGACATTTTAAAGGCAGAGTAACAGGTCTTTGAGGGTCAGAATTCTAGCTGATAGACAGGTGTTCAAATACTTATTTGCGGCTGTATCTTACAAATAAATAGTAAAAAAAATCATACATTGTGATTTTTTTAGATTATGTCTCTCACAGTGGACATGCACCAGATCGCCCAGTCCTACTAGCCTGGCTAACGCCAGACCACGTATCTTTCTCAGCTAGTAGGACTGGGCGGTCTGGTGCATGTCCACTGTGAGAGACATAATCCACACGACTACTGTGGACTTCGACCGAAAACAGGAAGAAAATACAGGTATGTGAGCTGGCTGAATTAACATAATTTTTATTCATATCTTTCACATCTACTGCAGTCAGATTGACAGTGTTCACTCTTAATAACACCACTCACATGGCTGTGCACTTGTAATGACAAATCAAGGATCTTAAGAGGCTAAAAGCAGGTTTAAAACTTGCCCCATTGAAGTCAACAGGGAGGAAATTTTAAAGGTGCCCTAGAATGTTTTTTTATTATTATTTTATAATGTTTCCTGGGTTGCCCTTATAATGTTAGTATGTTTTTTAGATCAAAAATAGTCATAATTTAGAAATAAAAGGCATTTTTCCTAGCCTGATTTTAGTCTCTGATTTGAACACTCTGTTTGAAGGGGCGTGTCTGCTGTGAGAACCGGCCACTGCTGTGATTGGCTGACATGCTTGCATATGAAATATGACATGTGAAACTCTCTCGAATACTTTTATTACAGCTGTTATATACGTTTTAACTATTACAGCTATCGAGATTAACGAATCGTGAGATGTTTTTAAAGTATTTAAATATTTCCATCACATAAAATGTTGCTGTGATGAGCATTGAGAAAGCAGATGACAGTCTGTTGATCGCGAGACAACGCAGTTTCTCTCTCTAATGCTTTCACCAATGCAAACGATGGGCATACAGTAAGAGCTTCGTTGTGGAGTGTAACAGCGTCATTGATTTCATAACGAGTTTGGCAAGAGAGATAAACTCGCGCTGTGTGGATTGTTCTTTGACCGCTTTCTGTATACTTTTTCACTGAGAATTAGCCTATTTAACGTTAGTTATGTATGCTCATTACTTGGAGTTTGCTATTACTGTACTAGGATCTTGCGCTGGATCTAACACAGTGTAAATTATCTTTAATAAAATCACTAGCCTACTTACCGGTTGCGGGAATATAGTTGGAATTACCCCCTTCTTCAGTTTGAGACGCTGAGAGAAGCTTGATATTGTCCCAGGTTCGAAAATAAGTCCGTGGTGAAATGGGCAGAGCAAACTAACAACTTCGAATTAAACTGTTGCGGTATCCGATTATATATAAACATCAACCACGCGTCCACGCCTGTTGACATTTCTTTTCTGTGGGAAGGGTATGAAAATACCTCACATCCCCTGCACAGCCTGGAACATAGCATTTATTCCATGATCTGCCATTTTCTCTCTGATCCTCGCTTGTTCCGATGACTCGGCTGCGCAGTGCTTGTCATTGAGGGCTGGGATATGCAAATCTTTGGAGGCGTGATCCCCGACTGTTGCGTCACAGTCGGTATTATGTGGAGATTCGCCTGTTTTTCAGGGGTGTTTTTTAAAAACGAGATTTAAATAAGAAGGAGAAAACAATGGTGTTTGAAACTCACTGTATGTCATGTCCATGTACTGAACTCTTGTTATTTAACTATGCCAACATTAATTCAATTTCACATTATAGGGCACCTTTAAAAAGACGATAACTTGTCGTCGTTCTCTGTATTGACATCACTCCAAATGTACAAAAAAAGGAGCTCAATGTTAAAATTGACCGGAGTTCTCCTTTGTTTGAACATCCAAACTTGTTCTCTACACTACACACACAGACGCACACACTCACAAGTCCCAAACTTGCGCCATTACTGCGAATCAAACTTTTGTTTTGTTTTTCTATAATCTTGTTATGTTATAACAAGATGTTATAATCTTTAACAAAACGTTTGACATTATTTGACAAGCACATGCGCACAAAAGACTCTCGTGCAGTCGGATAATAGGTAATAATACACATCAATAATAATAATTATAACAGAAGATAATATCTCTAGACTATCCTAATATTAGTTATAAATAAAATGTATGTAAAATATAAATACAATATAAAGTAACATAAAAAACAAATACAATGGATTGACCATCTCCTATGGCGTGTAAGGTATTTTGCAGCTCATCCTTTCCGAGCAGATAGTGACGTTTCTCTGAGTCATTTAGAGTAAAGAATGAAAAATTCAGTGCAGCAAATTGTGGAAAAAATATTCCCCTTTTAGTGGTACTTGGGACAGACAAGAAAGTGTTTTCATCTTCTGTCTATCTGATTCAAATTAGGGCTTTGACTTTTGCCCAAAAATCATATTCGAAATTCGTTTGTTTATTAATATTAATATTCGAATATATTCAAATATTAATTAATAATATTTTGACCAATAAATGCCGCGGTGCTAGGGCTAGGCTAATGTTTTAAGTAAAGCCCAGAATATTTTGTTACCTCGTCTTTCTCATAGAGCAAAACAATTAATCAGAAAAACAAATGTGAATAAGATTACAGCTGCCGCGATTACCTAATCATGAAAAGTGCATAGGCTATTACAGTTTTATTTATATTTTTACCTCTGCATTAAAGGTACTTGCAACGTGCTTTTGCAGCGTTGAGCATTGTAGCCAATCACAGACATGTCTGTTGAACGCATCAGCCAATCAGATGCGTTTAAATAAGTCGCTGTGCTGAAGATGTGTTTTGCGCAAGCTCACCGAGTTCTACACTTTTCGCAAAGTTATTGGCAATAAACTTAAGATGCAAATAAGAGATTCTTGATGCACTCCATTACGCACCGCTCTCTGTTTGTTTTCATGATGACTAAAAGTTCAGCGGTCTAGCTAACTCATCAATGTCAAAATGATTAAAGAAGCCGGGGATTACCGTTCACAGATGGATGTTAACAGTGAAACGAATACCTGGTAAAATCTAAGTAGCGGCACACGTTGCTTTTCAAATTATCAGGAGTGTAGATTTCGAACTCCTCGTCAGGCGTTGTTGTTGTCTGCGTTGGCGCGGCCATTGGTTTGATATAGAAAATAGGCGCTGCACTAACCAGGACGCTATCGTCACTTACAGGAGCCCAGATGACCAATAATTGCCTTGCTAATGAGCTCTCGATTTGCAACTTCACCAGGCTGAAAAAGCCTCGGAATCTGAATTGAAAACAACGTTTACAAGCAAACACATTTACAAAAAATAATGCCCACAAAAAGTTCGAATATTAAAGGCTGCCTAATATTCGTTCGACTATCATTATTTTTTTAAATATTCGAATTATATTCGAATAGCGAAGTTCGGAGTCAAAGCCCTAATTCAAATCAGTCTGCTATTTCAGTGCTAAGAATTTAATTTTTTTAATTTTTTATATTGCTGTCCATTTATTGAACTTCCATGCCTCTTATATAGTAATATTACTATGTACCAATTTACTAATGCTCGGAAACACTCAGTCTCTCTTTGCGCAGTGTCGCTCGCAGGCAGAGTTTGCTTTGCTTTTGTCCAGTTCGGCGCCTCATACTACACCTCATACTACAACCTGCCTCCAGCACAACACAGACTCCAACACAAACTCCACATAAATATAAAAAACAAAAAAAGTTTTATCTGCTGAAGCTCGTCAGCCAAACGTGATTCAGATCAACAACTTCTACTTACTACAACATACATGAGACATGAAATGAATACAAAAGACTGTTCCAGGATAACAAAAAGTAGGTGCTTTAGGATGTAACTTTTATTTTATGTACTAGATCTACTGTCTAACGTTACTAATCCCCCTACTATCATATTGTTTATAATAATAACATTTTCAGACACGTTCAGTACAGTAATGTTTCTTCCTACGGTCTTACTGTTACACTGAAATTGTTCTGTCTAGTTCACTAACCGTTTTCGTTACCATTTCATACATTTACCTGTGTTGACATTGATCATCATTGTGAAAGATACACGAATAGTTAGTGAAATGCCTTATGCTAGATAACACCACGTCGGCTAAATGCAGCCAATGTAACGTTATCATGGAACGAGCATGGAGCGTTAGTTCCAACATCAAGCTGAATGTCAAGCTAAACAAAGTAGCCTATTATTTGCAGTGGGAGTTTACTTGAGTTTCCAGCATGTTGTGTAATGCTTTCTCCGGTATGTTGAAAGTCTCAGTGTCGCTCTTGAGTTCGAGCACGAGCGCGAGCGCTCTTGTAAAAACTGGTTGCAATCTGGAACATCACCGCTAGAGGCCACTAAAAGTTACATATAGCCCCTTTAATTTAAAGCATAGCTCAATGTTTAACTTGACAAACCATGCTTGTCTGAATGTGTAACTCCCGTTGTGGATGCGCTCTAACTATAATGCTGAAATACAGGAAACTAAAGCACAAAGAATTTTATAGCCTAATTATAATAGAAACATTCTTACAATAGTGTTCTCAATATGTGGCAAATTGCTGCTGCACATCTGGCACCTAACTGTATTTTTTGGATGTTTTTTATGATCAAAGTAATTCCAGGCATCACTGCGCATTTTCAAATCCATAGTTTCACTTAATTTGCCAGTCTGGGTGGTATGCTGTCCTAACGTTAACCAATCAGACCTCTGGAACCGCCCAAAATAAAAATATATGTTTTAAAGACACAATCAATATATTTTATTTTTACATATAAAATTAGGGCTAAACATTGAAGCGTCAAAGTGGTAGTTGCGTAACTTTCTATAGAGGGACAAAAAGCGATTTTATCAAAAAGATCTTTATTTGTGTTCAGATGACATAATGGCAAGTAATTAACAAAAGATTTTTCATTTTTGGGTGAACTATCCCTTTAACTCATTTATGCATGCAATTAATTCAAAATCCTCAACATGTTTTTTCCCAATGATGACTGCATGTGGTGCAATAATGACAAGAGTTAAGCTGACTGATCTGGACAGCAGATCACTGCCTAAAGGGGAAATCGATCTACACAAGAATGAGGAAGAGCTGAGTCTCACAAATAAAAACAGGTCTATCTGTTTCCAAAGAGGTGACAGATCAGGAAGTGTTGATCAAGATATACACTGACAAAGCGTGACAAAACATGTGAGATCAGACAGCTAAATTTTGGGCATTTCCTTTTTTTCTGAATCCAGTGAATAGTGGTGGGCACATTTTATTTCTATTTCCACGCACAGAACAATAGAAAGACAGAACTAGGGGGTGTGCAATTTCACAAACACAAAATATATTTTTTTTCTCAGGCTTTCTCATCACTATTTTAAGAATAGTTTGCATTGCAAGTCACTGAGCAGTACAGACTACAGACAAAATAGTTTTATTTTAATTTAAGCCTTAAAAATGAAAGAAAAAAGAATGACAGACCATTTAGGCCAATGGCCACATTTTATTTCACTTGATTTTATTTAATTGTTTTATTTGTTTTATTAAAAACAAAGATGCAAATTATAAATTACAAAACAAGATACAAATGAAAAAACGTTGCTTTAATTTTTTCAGCTAGGTCTATTTAACAGCAGCCTGCATTGAAAACATTTTGTATCGGCCCAAAGGGAACCTCCCGATAGTCCCAATGGCCAGTACATGCCTGTGCACAATACTAAGTAAATGTATTTAATTTGACACCTTAATGGCTGAGATGAGAAGACGTACCTCTATACTGGGCTTTCATTTTATCTTGTTCCTTTCTCCTTTTTATTCCCTGTGCTCTTTTTAGACCGCTTCATTTTCGATCAACGCACCAGCACTTGCCTAACGTAACATAACGCAACTCCCCCCCTCCCCCCGTTAGGAAATGATTGACAATAATTATCAATTCAATCTAATAATCAAGTTGACAATTTATTAAACGTATGACTGAGGGGGCGCCTTAGGATGATCATGTTTAATAAACATGTTTTATTTCGCTTGTCATTCTAATTCTATGATTAAAGGTTGTATCAGTGATTTCAGGCCCAAAAATAAATGTCTAATCTTTCCTAACGATCCGCTAGCTGCCCGCCCCATAAGCATGCCGTCAAAAAAACGCGTCTCTGTATGCAGCCTAGGCTCTGAGATCTGCACACAAAAACAAATGGGTACAACCACCACTCAAAAACAAAATAAAGTGTTTTTTGACAGCCTGCTTATGGGGTGGGCAGCTAGCGGATCGTTAGGAAAGATTAGACATTTATTTTTGGGCCTGAAATCACTGATACAACCTTTAATGGGAAGTAGGCCAAAGGCAACACTAGAGGGCGCCCGCGCCCCCAATATTTTTTGTTGCCCTAGGTAATCGCCTAGTTCGCCTATAGCAATTAGGGCTGTCACTTTTTATTCGATATTCGAATATGCATTCGAACATGACGTGAAACATCCCTAATCGAAAATAAACGATCTGGTTTTTAAAGTGCCATGTGTAGCGCATTTTTTTACAGTCTATGATTAGACCGTTTGTTCTTTATTTTATTGTTTGCCATCTCATCCAGGAGCGGGCACTCTAAACGTATTGTTGCGTCTGCCCATGACCAAATCAAGCGAATAATAGCCATTCTTTGCCATGTTTTGAAAATGGAAGACAACAGAGCGGCCAGCCTGAGCGCACAATTACGACCCCAACTCATCTAAAAAGTAGTGTCAGGAAATATTTTGGGTTCTACACCGTAGATACCACTTCTCTCAACATTGACATGCAAAAATACCTGTGTGTGCCAGGCACGTCTGTGCACTCCGAGCACGTTTTCTCCACCGCAGAGAATATCGTCAATAAAAAGAGCCGTTGAAAAAGATTACGCTGATATAGGCCTATTGGTGTTTCTAGCAAACAATATTAAGTAATTAATTAGGCTAGGCTATAGGCCTTATTCCTGCTGCTGTTTAAGTTGCCACGTTATTGTTTGTGCCATGCTGTTCTGGTTATGTTTTTTTTTTTTTTTTTTTTATGTTCGAATATATTGCTTGATATTTGATAGGGATGCACCGAATATTCGGCCACCGAAAATTTTGGCCCAGAAGAGTATTTTCGGTTTTCGGCTGAAAGACTTTTCTCACCGAAACAATAAGGCCGAAATGTTGTGATGACGCCAACAGAAACCGCGACCTGCACGTGCTTGTCTGAAGCAACATGTCTGCGGTGTGGACGTACTTCAGAGGGCTTTCACTGGCAGTTTAGTTCGGAACGGGGCCCGGTTCGCATGAAACACCCGAGACTACAGGAGGAGTTGGTCTGAGTTTGGTTGCTCCTGATTCCCGAACCGTGGCGCGGTTCGCGTGAATGTGCAAACAACACAGACTCGGGTGCGCACTTGTTCAGGAAGTAAAGTGATCTGCGCATAGGTTTTAGCTTTCTGTGATGTATTCAGTTAAATAAAACACTTGTATGGGATGATAGTGTTGATGAATTACGAGCCAGAGTGAGCCGGCAGTGTATTCGCGCATTGCGCGTGGAATCAGGGCAACAAATTTGGAAATCCACCGTCTTTTCAAAAGAGTTCGTTTGCAAGCAGCAGAAGGCCAGCTTATGCGACACACACAGAGTAAACCTGTATTGTTCACTCAACTGCACATAATAGCAGCAGATTTATAAAAAGCACAATATATTGACCCATGTTCTGTTTTCTATCATGCGCCGTACACGTTTGCGATGACGTAATATGCACGCAAACGCATCAGGGTTCGATTATGTTGAAGGCTTACAGAGAAAATATTGTTGTATCTTAAGCAGACTTTGCACTTGTTCTGAACTTCTGAATGCATTTTCTTGTAGTAGTCCTACAGAGAAAAAATAAAAATGCACTTGACCTAAATGCACTTTGTTTTTATGAGAGAACATTTAATTTTGCGCTAAAGTCTGCAGGCCAGTAGGCCTTTACATTAGTATTTAATGTACATATGAGTGGGGTCAAGTTAAACACTTTAGTTTGAATTTTATTTTATACTGTGCATTGTTGCAATGTGCTAAATAAATATTTGCATAATTTGTAATTGATTTATTCTTTGAAACTTTAATATTAATTTATGCAATTGCAATGCCTTGAATTTAGTACACAGTCATTGCCATAAATGCAATGGTATTAATAATTGGCATAATTTCTTTCTGTGTTTCGGTTTTCGGCCTTGATTTCCTCTTTTTCGGTTTCGGCCAAGAATTTTCATTTCGGTGCATCCCTAATATTTGATATCCGTTCGAATGAGATTTTTCTCAAAAGTGACAGCCCTAATAGCAATCGCCGGCCCTGGATAGCTGGCTACTTAAAAATGATCTTATGAGTGTTTGGTAGGGCTGGGTAAAAAATATATATAGATTTCTCGATTTTAAATCGAAAATTAAACCAATAGGCCTATTGATTCTTAAATCCCAAGAATCGATCTTTTAGTCTATGCTGTTTTCGGTTGATGAATGAACAGAACATCGCAAAGTCTCTTTCAAGAAAAGTCTGTTCAATTGGCGGCCATATTTGCAACGCCTCCAGGCAGCTATTTCAGGCATCCAAGACAAAGTCTTATCTAATTGAATGGGGAAATCCTGAAATCTCAAAAAACAAAAAACTGCTGAACTCATAATTAAATAACATTTCAAATCAGCAACAACATCTGACATTAACTGTGACATTAAATGTTGTTTCTTGCTCAAATAGCGTGAAAAAAAAGCTTATTTTTCAGGCTAGACCAGCCAATGCGCATGTGCAGTCCGAAGCGTGAGTCTCTGGTTTCTTTAGGAGTCGGAGCTTCTAAAGGCAGCTGGGGTGACATAATGACTTTACCAATCAGAGATTGGCTCTTTTACTTATAAGGCGGGATGTATTCCGCCATATTCCGGGTTGCAGTTTCTCCCATTAAGTCATAGGAGTGAACCGTCTTTCTATACAGTCTTTAGGCTAATTGTAGCGCGACCCCATTCCAATAAATCGAAATAAGCTTTATGCTCTGTTACTTTTGATATGAAAAAGTCTCCGATTTCAAAATCTGTTCATTTTATTACAAAATTCAAACAATAAATACTGTTTTAGTGCTCTTTAATGTGGCGTGATAGATTGCTGTTGCTGCCTCAGATTAAGTGATGTGGCAGCGCTTGTGAACTGATCATCTTTTCCACTTTACTACTAGTTACACAAATAAACATGAATGAACATCAGAAGGAATAAACTTACAGTACAACTTACCGCAATCCATATCATGTCTCATGTAATTGGTCAATAACTGTTTCAACCATGGAAAGACATTAATAAAACAGCTTGTAAATAATGCCATTCTTTTTTTTTTACTGTTCTTCTATATTTAATAAAAATAATATAACTTGATATTTAAAAAAAGAAAGAAATATGTAGTAATTATTAGGGATGCACCGAATATTCGGCCACCGAAAATTTTCGGCCGAAAATGGCCCAAAAGAGCATTTTCGGTTTTCGGCCGAAAGACTTTTATCACCGAAACAATACGGCCGAAATGTTGTGATGACGCAAACAGAAACCGCGACCTGCACGTGCTTGTCTGAAGCAACATGTCTGCGGTGCGGACGTACTTCAGGGGGCTTTCACACTGGCAGTTTAGTTCGGAACAGGGCACGGTTCGCATGAAAAACCCGAGACTACCTGGAGGAGTTGGTCTGAGTTCGGCTGCTCCCGATTCCCGAACCGTGGCGCGGCTCGCGTGAATGTGCAAACAACACAGACTCAGGTGCGCACTTGTTCAGGAAGTAAAGTGATCTGCGCATAGGTTTTAGCTTTTTGTTTGTGATGTATTCTGTTTAATAAAACACTTGTATGGGATGATAGTGTTGATGAATTACGAGCGTCAGTGACCCGGCAGTGTATTCGCGCATTGCTCGTGGAATCAGGGCAACAAATGTGGAAATCCACCGTCTCCTCAAAAGAGTCCGTTTGCAAGCAGCAGAAGGCCTCCTTATGCGACACACACAGAGTAAACCTGTATTGTAAATCAGCGAATTAATAAAAAACACAATATAAATGACCCATGTTCTGTTTTCTTTTTTTTCATGTTCTGTTTTCTATCATGCGCCGTGCACGTTTGCGATGACGTAATATGCACGCAAACGCACCAGGGTTCGATAGAATCGATAGATATAATTCTACAGTTTAACATATGGGCTATGGCAGTCTTTGTTTCGATAGCAGACTTTGCACTTGTTCTGAATGCATTTTCTTGTAGTAGTCCTACAGAGAAAAATTTAAAATGCACTTGACCTAAATGCACTTTGTTTTTATGAGAGAACATTTAATTTTGCACTAAAGTAAGCAGACCAGTAGGCTTTACATTATTATTTAATGTACACATGAGTGGGGTCAAGTTAAACATTTTAGTTAGAATTTTATTTTATACTGTGCATTGTTGCAATGTGCTAAATAAATATTTGCATAATTTGTAATTGATTTATTTAAAATTTTGAAACTTTAATATTAGTGGCTCTTAGTGGCTCTTAGAGTGGCTCTTAGCCAAGGTCGGTTTACTTGGCGCCATGACCAAGTACTGAGATGTTTGGCTTTAGCATTGGAAGGCAAGCGTAGTATGACCAATAAGTTGCCGCATGTTCTAGCAAAACATTACACGCAGAAGACAACATTCCTCCGCCCAGGCGAGCAACCACCAAGAAAAGGTGTTAACACCAATTCTCGGCCAGGACAACTGGAAGCTGCTAGGGACTGGAAGATGCTGGCTGATCTTGATCAACGGCTTATTTTTCCACCTGAGATTGCCACCACTAACCTACGACCAGACATTGTTTTGTGGTCTGGATCAGCACGCATTGTTCAACTGATAGAGTTGACAGTGCCATGGGAGGATGCTGTAGATGAGGCATATGAGAGGAAGAAACTGCGGTATGCTCATTTGGCCACTGAAGCAGAACAGCGAGGATGGAGAGTCCAGGTTTATCCAGTGGAAGTGGGTTGTCGAGGTTTTGTGGCACACTCTACAACCCGGTTCCTCAGGGACGTCGGATTCAGCGGCCAAGAGTTGCGTCGCACAGTAAAGAACTTATCTGAAGCAGCAGAAAGGAGCAGCAACTGGCTGTGGTTGAGACGGAAAGATTCTAGCTGGCAAGGTACAGGCCGCCACGCTACGGTTTCGTAGAAAACTTGAAGAGTCTGTTGGTTTATTTGTATAGGTTGTATAGTATAGGTTGTATAGTATACTATACAATTTGTATAGGTTGTATAGTATAGAATGACGGGTGGTTGGGTAGATATTGTGTTTTGCGTTAGGTGGTATGCCATACGGAACCGTTGCCACTGTAACTGCTTTAACGCACCAGTGGGGCTCGACAGCCTTAATCAATCGGGTTGGCGCGTATGGTTGGGTTGCGGAGAGATAGTGAGATTGTGGTTAGGTCTCAGCAGCAGGAGGGATGTAGAGGTCAGTAAGCTGGGCTGAGTTGAGTGGGGGACGGAGGGGGGTGACTCTGGGACGCCAGAGTCACTGTCGAGCCCTCTTGAGGTGTCGTGGGCTAGTCGACGAAACACTGAGGACGGAAGGTGCCCACTTGAAGACCCTAGAGATGTCCCCTACTCGGCTCAATCCAGACGGTTGTCGTGTGGGTCCACTAGGGAGACCACACTGTAGTTGCAGCCGTCGTGTGTGCTGACGCGCCAAGTACACTGCAGCCGTTAACGCCGGACAGAAGGGGAGTCACACCCTCATATGGAAAGAAGCGTAAATGGATGGAGAAGCATAGTTTACTGTAAAGCTACGTCTTAGTGTTGCTTATCTTGGCGAAAGCCGAGTACAAATCAGCATGAAGTTTTAACATCTACTCTCGTGTAATGGAAATCATTAATTTAGGCAATTGCAATGCCTTGACTTCAATGCCTTGAATTTAGTACACAGTCATTGCCATAAATGCACTGGTATTAATAATTGGCATAATTTCTTTCTGTGTTTCGGTTTTCGGTTTTCGGCCTTGAATTCCTCTTTTTCGGTTTCGGCCAAGAATTTTCATTTCGGTGCATCCCTAGTAATTATTTTCAACCCTTCATTCTGACCCTCTTTCTGGAATGATCTGTTTTTAAGAGGCGGCACCTTTAAGGCTTGTCAGTAAACGGCCACTGTTATGATTGGCTATTAATGTCATTAATAGTCACAACACGAAAGAATATCAATGCCCACTCGCTATTGAATGCAAGCAAGTGTTTTGAAAACATTAGGCCATCATTTGTAAATATAAAACCGTCATTTGATAAAGCATTATGAAATCATTTCTTTGCGGCTTGTAATGTAGCTGCTGTTAGATCCATATCCATTACAGTTGGCTGTTTCATTAAAAGTCAATAAAAGTTTCTTTGCGAACTCTCTGTGCCTTACACTGATTTACACTGTGCCTTGTGACAAAACAAAATGCTCCACCAACATGATCCAGGATGCCATTCAAATAAACCGTCCACTTGTTTCCGACGCTGGGATCCTTCTGAAGTCTGTATAGAGACACAAACGTGCTGTTTAAACTGGACGCGTCAAAGCGAATGTACTTTCGTCAGACTCAAATGCGTGGAGTAGCCTATGTCAGAAACAGTATCCAGTAGTGTTGCACGGTGCACCGATACTTCAAAAGTATCGCGATACTTGGAAATTAAAAACTTCACGATTCCTAAATTTATTAGTATCGATACTTCTAAGAATGACCGCGTTCCAGATTTGTAAGAGAGTATTTCATGTTGGTGTGTGCAACGCACGCTTCCAGTGCCTCCCTATGGACGTCTGTGTTTTTTCTCCTCATGCGCGTGTGACAGGGCGCATGAACTGAACGAGCAGAGAGAGAGAAAGCCCCGGTCGCGCGCGCGCACTCTCTCTGCGGAGCCAGGCGAAAGTATAAACAAGCTTCACCGTTTCAAAACTAAGCACTGTCTTGCTCTCTCTCGCGCGCATAATCAAAATAAATCGACACGATGGTAAGGTCGGGAGATTAAAGTTTCATGTGGAGCATTCTATTATTTAATTTTTTTTCTGAATTACCGCTTAATTATGAAATGGAAACTGGCAGTGAAGAAATGTTTTCTGTGATGACACAAATCTCATGGGATGTCCTAACCGCCGGGATAACAACGCGCACACGTCTGATAATGACACGTCCAATTCGCGAACTAATGACCGATTCGTTTTAATGAATGGTTAAAACAACTGATCTTTCCAACACTGAACTCACGATACATCTGAATCGGGGTGTATAACTAATCGGTAACACTTTGTAATAAGGTTTCATTTATTACATAAATGACATAAAAAGTAAGCTACAGTTTGCTTACTCAAGTGTCAGTTGTTTTAAAACAACTACAATCAGGAATCGATAAGAGAATCGTTAAAGAATCGGATCGATAAGCAGAATCATCAGTGGCATTGATATGGATAAAATCTTATCAATTCCCGGTAACTCTTATGTTTCTTATGATAACTGAGATAATGCTGCTAAATTAAAAAAAAAAATTCCTTGAATGTCATTGGTCTAATTTATTTTTATATTTCATATTTTGTTCAAATGGTTAATATATCTGCTGTTCATATGTTCATTTATTAGTCTGTTATATGATTAGAATGGTGTCCCAGTTTTAAAATAAAGCACAGTGCATGATATTTGAGAGTGTTTCTCCCTTTTCAGGAAAAGTATCGAAAAAGTATCGAAATCGCAATTCTTGACTTGGTATCGGTATCGAAACAACAATTTTGGTATCGTGACAACACTAGTATCCAGTGTAGACAGCATCCGTGACTGGGTTTTATTTTTTGACACTACGCAACACTCGCATTCAGTGTAGGTAAATGTCAGCCGTTAAAGGTTGTATCAGTGATTTCAGGCCCAAAAAAGGCCGAAACATAAATGATCACATTCATCTAATCTTTCCTAACGATCTGCTAGCTGCCCGCCCCATAAGCATGCCGTCCAAAAACCGCGTCTCTGTATGCAGCCTAGGCTCTGAGATCTGAACACAAAAACAAATGGGTACACCACCACTCAAAACCAAAATAAACAGTGTTTAAACCAATCACCGACAGGGGCGGGTGTTGCTCCGACTTCACGTCCAGCCGTGCACAACACCCTAATGTCCATTGATGTATACATAAATTTTTTCAAGCATGACTGGGTGTTAAGGTAACCACATTTTCTACTGATTGGGAGAGGAAATACTACAGATTGACTTAGAATGCCCTATTTTACTATCATAAGTGAATATTGTAGAAAAATCCACACTAGTTTAATACAGGTTTGCACAAAATGATGCTGTTTCCAAAGAGGTGCCAGCAGGAGGCGCTTTGGGAGCGGCAGAAACAGCGGTTAACCCGGTAACAGCTGTACACAAATCAGAGCTCATAAACGCTGCTTTATCAGGAAAGATAAAGAAAGACTAGATAGTAAATGAAAATGACATCGAAACTTTTCTAAAGACAGTCAGTTCCCTTCAAAAATACATGATTCAAATAAAAACACCCACACCGCATTTTGACTTTGAAACGTGCAGTGCTCATGTTTATTCAACGATGTCAATGCAAACCACAAATTTCCAAAAGGCTGTGTTGATATTGTGTACTAAATGTATGTGAAACGTGAGTAACACATACAGCTGTGCATCACCAGTGCAACAGTTAAAAGACCCTCTCAAACAGTGTCCCGCCATGCCATGTTCTGATCGTTGTTAAAGCGACATACACTGGTATTGCGGTATATTAAAAATTCATATCATAACAAAAATAAAAAAACGGTATTATTCGGTATAAACCGGTACCGCCCAGCACTAGTAACATATGACAAAAACAACAACAACCACAACATGGAGGGGTTTGCAATAGAGATGTTGTCTTAATTAAATTAAACAACAAGGAAATGTGTAGCCGCCACACTGGACTACTGCATCTCCTGAAGCGGCAGAACTGTAAGAGGCTGGCATCCACGGCTTTTTTCCGTGCTGTCGTCACCGCCGGTTTACAAACATGTCTCCATTATATTGTCATTTTCTGCTCATCCGACACTTTGCAACTACACAACCTTGTTTTTTTGGCAGCGTTTTTCTTTTTTTAAATTAGCTCATAAATGACAACATCAGTCATTTTCTTTCATACAGCACCTTGAATGACAATGCAAATGAGCTCCAGAGAACATAAAACATTAAACTCATTCTTCCCATAAAAGCTGATAAGAAACCTTTATAGGCCAACGTTCAGACACGCATATGCAAACAAAATGCCATGTTGCTAAGGCCAAGCAAGAACATAAACCGGCCAACTAGGTCATCGCTCTTACCTTCGACCCTGAACAAGATCAAACTTTTAGTTTCTCTCACTTAGACTATGGCCATGGCTTTGCTTTTACCCAGAGAGTTGTGCAAGTCATTTTATGATTAACAAAACAAAAACAAAAATCATAGACTGACAGACAGATTATAGGTTGGCAGCAGCTGCTGACTGCATTAGGGAGAGAAAAAGTTCAGTCTGCTTTTAACTGTCCTCTGTAAATCTCCCTCTCTCTCGCTCATATGCTGATATTAGTAAGAGTAATCCCCTGTCCTTGTCTTAACTATGGAGAAAGAACCAGACTGCAGAGATCATGCAAGCATGTATGAGATGAAGCATGGCGAACATGAGCCAGTGCCACAGGGATAAATTATGGGGGGGGGGGACACTCTGTTGGGCAGAGAAGAAAATAACTGGTCAGGGTCGGACAGAACCGGCAGCCTGGACATTAATAATGCACTCTGTTCCCTGTGCATGCTGATAGAGTTTCCCCTACTGCAGTACTTCAAACCAGCACCCAATGCAAACTTTAGCATACACAGCAGGGCTCAACAATAAGGTGGACCGATGCTCCAGGCCAGGTGATAATACAGATCAAATTTTATGACCAATTTATGAAGTTTTTTTGTTCAACTGAAGTTATGAACACATGCATGCAGATAATCATATAGTAAAGTGCATGTGCAGAACCCAGCTGTCAATTTGCCAACTTATCCATCTATGAATTCCTATGATTCGTCCCTAAATTTTTATGAATAAGCCTCACATAATTTGTCTATAATATAACAGAGTCTTTTATCTAGAAGAATGCTGTGTTCATTTTCTTGCCAATCTCAGCGAGACAGCTGACAGCAGATCTGCGGTGTCACAACAGCGAGCTCTAAGCACAGTAGGCGTATGGAAAATATGGTCATCATGACAGTCATCCCCATCGTTCGCCGGTCTGCCAAATACAAGACTCTGTGTCAGTTCACTTAGCAAATGCAATTACGTAACACTCCTGAAGGGCACAAGTGGCCAGGGGCAAAACTATGTCTGATTACTTCATTTCTGTTGGGAAAAAGATGGGCCATTAAAATGCCCCTTTCATTTGTGGTCAAATCCAGCTCTGTAAGGCCCGAGTTCCAAAATGCCCACGTGCATTAATTTGCCACCTACACCAGACTGTCTGGCCCCACTACTACAAGACCCTTTATACTGCACCAGACAACAGAAGATTCTGAATGAAAAGCCCTCACTGTTTTGGTTTCTTGTTTCATTCTTTCATGGCAAAAGTAAAGCACAAAAATTAAGTGAAGAATAGGGCTGGGCAAAAAAATCGATTTTTCGATTAATCGTTTTTTAAAATGTGGTCGATTCAAAATCGATTCTCAACGGCCACGAATCGATTTTTTCCAAATTCAGGGCTCGAATTTCGGCGCACAATTGTATTAATTCCCTCAGGTCTCCCATGGGAAATTCACGCAAACATTTATTCACTCTTACTCATACAATCAAATCAGTAATTTTAAAACTTTCTCTGAGACGCAATTTCACAAACAGCTTGTGTGTTCAGCGGTGCTGCGTCTTCTCTCTCTGCTCAAGGCAAGCGCTGCAGGCGTCGATACACACTCGCGTTTAGGAGTCGGGACTCGGGACGTCATGACGGAATATTCACTTGTACAATCGGGCCAGCATTGCATCGTTTATCATTTTTACGTCTTTTTAAGTTTTACCACTTTAAACATTCAAGCGATTTAAACTATCCAGTGCTCACGCGCTCTCAGAGATGTTTTTCACATGTGTGCACATGTAAAGCCAAAATCCGCCTCACAAACAGCTCGCCAGTAACAAAAGTTATTTTTCGCGGATTATATCGCTTTAACGGCCAAAAACACGATGTCTTGATGTCAAAACTCTGGTCTTGGTGAGTAACCTCGTAAAGACAGTCGGTTATGTCTTAAATAAGCATAAAACGAGTGTGACAGACAGTATGATGAAACAGTAACGTATCCGTGCACTAGGCTAGTTCTTAAAGTGAACGCAGCCATATGTGTCTGCCATTAATTTAGTTGTCAAAACAACATATCGCTTTAATTGTAAGGAATCAGGATTAATAGCCTATGTAAATTACAGTTTCCAATGAGGCAGTGTTACTGTACTTTGAGCCTACTGTTAGTACTAGAGTTAAAGTGTTCGTTTTATGTAAAAGTGCCATTTATGAATGTATTCATGTATGAATTTCTTTCTTCTGTTGAAAACAAAAGTTGACTTCCATAGTATTTGGTTACCCATATTCTTTAAAATATCTTCTTTTTTTGTTCAACAGAAATAAAACATTTTTTATACGTGATTAAATACATACACAAATGATGACATAATTTTTTTGGGGGGTGAACTATCACCAATAAACCAGTATTAGTTGTCCTACATTGCTCATCAGCCTCCATTTTACAGCTAATATTGTACGATTTTATGATTATTTTATCTTAAAAATAAAATAACCTGATCCTGTTTGATCTTGCATCAAAATAAAATAAAAAGCTTAATATACAGGTTTGTGGCTCTTAATTTCTTTTTATTAATTATCCACTTGTATCCACTTGTAATTATCCACTTGTTCTTTTTTACTAATATAGTATTTGTATTAAATCTATTGTCATTGAGTTGAATCGAGAATCGAATCAAGAATCGAAATCGAAAATCGAATTCGAATCGATTTGAGAGCTTGTGAATCGAAATCGAATCGAATTGGATCATCTGAATCGATACCCAGCCCTAGTGAAGAATATGTTTCACATGCCATGCAAACATGCAAAACACATCTGTAATGTAAGCTGGCCTATATTATGTTTTCTAATTGCAGCTGTTGTGATTATCCCCTTAATAATGCATTAAACAAGAGGAGGGTGTTCATGAGGCCGTAAAAACACTGCCACCTCAGGCATGTTTAAATTTAAATTAGGATGGAGGAGTTGCAAGTCAATTCATTCCTTCCCCTCCCTCCTAAGTGACAAAATGATCCCATGGGATTACAACTATATATTGCACTGTATATCTCTTTCATTTATGTGGAACTAATTAGCAAGGGGCATTAGTTCCAGTGAAGAGGCAATTACTGAGAACACATCTTAAACAAGGTAATTTAGGTAATCAATGTAAATAGCAAATTACAGTTACTAGCATGCTTGTGAAAAATTTTATAGGAAAGAGTTCTTGAAATATTCAAACAGCTCACTGAGTAAATTGTCATATAGGGGATGATCCTAACAGCAATGTATTGTTCATTAGATACATCAGATCTGTGCTTTTATCTGTGCTTTTTAAGCTGCGGAAAACAACTCATTGCGGTGCTCGCGCTGTCTGACACACCCAAAGCGCGAGCACGGAAAGACGGTCCGTGTACTTTGCGGCCAACAGATTTTCGTTTTGAAAGGAAAAAAACAAAAACGAAAAACGACCAGTTTCCCAATTACCATTAGTAAATAGGAAAACAAAAAATGGAAAACAACCCATTATTCGTTTTTCGTTCTGAGATAGAAAAATGAATAAACAGCTTGAATATTCGATTTCTACACGTGGGCGAGAATGAAACGTCCCTTTCCTCTGATTTGTCAGCCGAAGATCAAACTTTTTCGTCATCAGTTCTTCCTCAGTTCCGCACTGCAGAATAAGAGTCTGATGTGCGGATTCTTATCTCGTTTATTGCAACTACATTTCATCCTTTTCTCATCAAACAACCAGACTAACGAATGGCTCAACACAACCCATACCAGGGAAGAGAGGGGGTCCGTGAAATAATTTGCTATTTTCCTATATTTTTCGGACTGTAAAGTCAAGTTTTTTATCATGAAGCACGCTGTGATTTATTCCTAAGTGATTTACCTATAATGCATTTTACTTTAAATAACCTAAATGTTGACTTTCATGGCGCGCTAAGAAGGCTATGCATTGTATTTTGGTAAATTTTTGGTGTAGGCTACGCCAGAAATTTGTTCAAGGAGGCCGAGACGCCCTAAAGCAGCGCATCATGTTGTTTTCTTTATTTTTCAAATGCATTACATTTTGAAGCCTAGTCATTTTGAATATACACAAATAAAAATATACATTTTACTGTTTCGAATAACAAACTGTAGCCTATTAAGTTACTTCCCCTGCTGAGGAACAAGTCGAAGTAATGGTCCCGGCGCATCGCACTTACATATTATCAGTTCACTTCTGGTTTGACATCGCAGCCTGTTCATGTCCAATCCCCAATTCAGTTCTCTTTTGTGGCTTTGAACAGTCAAATACACATATAGTATTGTCAAAATGCCTGTCTTGGTGAGTATTCATGTAAACAGTGCGTAACGCACGTCTTAAGTGAACGTAAAAAATTGGGAAAGAAATCGGATTCGGTGCAACAGTAACAGCAGCCTAATAAAGTAAACCTGCTGCTGTCAGTCAAACAACAAAAGAAAAAGAGAAAATCACTCACTCCTCTTGACTGAATAGCCTAATATTTGTTGCTTTATTATGAATCAATGTATATTTAATTCATGTAAAGACAATGCAGTGTTACTAGTTATTAGTTTTACATTTGATCATTCAGTTTCTGTATTGTTTCTTACTTAAGTTCTACTGTTATGTAGGCCTATAAAAAACTTAAAGCACTGTTTATTTCATTTGTAGGCCTATCTGTTTTATTGTATTTGTTCTATTGTTTGTAATTTGCCTCTTTGTTCCAATTTTCATTTTCAATAACAAAGATCATTTAAAATAACTAATCATCCATCCCTAGTTACAAGTGTTTTGTTTATTTACCTGGATATTCTTGAGGTCTTAACTATAAATTACCAAGTTATCCTTGTTGGTATTTAAAACGTTTTTATATATATATATAGATAGATAGATGTTAAAATGACATTGTCAGATATGTGACATTACTTTTTATGTAATACTAAAACACTGCTTTTCATAAGTTGTAGTGACGCTTTCTTTTCCCAGAAAGAGTGTGAAACACATATATTGGTTATATTTTTTATTTTTTTACATTTACATTTATTTTATACACATAAAGCAATATTGTATTGCATTTCGAATATAGCATTATTTACCAAGTTATCTTGTTATCTCAAGCTATGGAATATCTCATTTTTCTTCAATATTGTGCAGCCCTATACATTTATATAATACACACAAATATACAAGCTACTGGTCTGATGTTTAGGGTCAGTAAGATTTTTTACTGTTTTTTCCCCCCTCTTATGCTTACCTGGATTTATTTGATAAAAAATACATACAGGAAAAACAACCATTGTAAAATATTATTGGGCCATTATGTGTCAAATCAACCAAATTTAAGAAACTTCCCCAGCTCAAATTTTTTATTTTGTTCGTATTGTTTCTGAAGAAAGACAAATATAAATAGTGATGAACTCCAAATTACAGGAGGGTAAAATTTGGGTGCACAGAGATTGGTATGTCTATTAGTAAAATCTGTTGACTTTAGTTGACTTTGTTGCATTATGTATATGACAATGGTTGTTTGGCAATGGTAGCTCAAAACTGGGAAAAGGCTTGTGTTTTTTGCCCTACATTTCTAAGTTTGCATGCCCAAGAAAGAAGTATTAAAGATCTCTTAATATTCTTATAGATTTTGGTTTTCAACAAACTTTTCTTTTGGTATCCAATTTTAAGACCCTATATGGTTCAATTGCAGAGATATTGGGATCTCAATTTTACTCAATAGAAAATGGCTAAATAGTACACATTTTCAGTGGGTTTTTTTTCATTCTTACTGACCCCAAAACTTTTTAATGGTAGTGTTTTATTATATTAATTATAATTACTTAATTTGACATTTAAACAAGCATTGTTTATAATATTTATACTAAAACTAAACTTTTTCAATTCTATAGCATATTAAATTGTTTTTACGGCGATAACACTGCTTTTTAGTTCTGATGCCAGAGTTCATTGAAGCATGCAGAGATTTCAGATTAAAATATATTTCTACATCTATACATCAAGATTTAGGACCATTAACTGAAAGAAGGACGTCCAAGTATTAAACACCAATGAAAAATCCCTACTACTGTACTGTTTACAAGAGACACACTACTGTACTGTCATGACACTCAGAGCATCATGTACAGCAGTAAGCAGAAAGAGTTCACACTCCTCTCAAAGCTGTGATCTGAGTGTGAACTCTTCTCTGGTCACTGCTGAACATGCTGCTCTCACACCAAATGCTGAGAGGCTGGCTGGGACACTAGAGTTGTTAACATCATTTATGACTCACGCACATGTTTACATAAAGCACGCAATAAACATCACTGAGCCTTTCAAGTGACAGATTTTAGTAGATGGATAAGATAAAGGGAAACAAGGTAGTCTGTATTGAACAAAGTCATGTTTGCAGATTAATAACTCCATCACTAACAGCTTTGGGGGTTTTACTACAATTTCGTACTTTTTTCTAATTTAAAGAAATGAAAGAGAAAGCAAACCAGTTGAGAGCTGTCAATGAACTTGGTGGGTTTTTAAAACACAGCTTAGTAACATCCTGTAACTAATACCGCAGATCTATATATGATGATGACTGATATTTCCACCAAACTACAGCTTTGTAACTGTCTCCCTTCAGTCCACTTTTCACACGTTTCCCAAAAGACACATTTCTCACGGTTTTCTGATTGGTTAAAGTACATAGTGTTGTCTCACAAAACTCTATAAAAAGTCACAGAATGGACTGTGCATTAAGACTTCGTATGGTCTGGTTAACTAATGTAAGTTACGTCACCAATGATGTCCAAAAACGCTATCTAAGTAGACAGCTCACTGGGTTTTGTGACTCCACTCATCTCTTCGCTTCAAATGCAGGTCAACATAACATAACTTGACTACCAACCAACTGCAACTGATAATAATATCCCACCAGGGAAAGTGCATCTGATAAGACAACCGATAAGCGTTAAAAGTGAGAGCTGGCCCTCTCGGTCTTAAATTAGACGTCGGTTATTTGAGGTTAGTCAAAAAGAATTCGGCCCTTCTTACCTTTTTAGAGCAGCTGCGCTTTTTCTCGTCAGTTAGCCTGCTCGCGCTAGCGCTGAAACCCGATGATGATTCTTTCCAAAAGATGACGAGACCAACTCAAGCTTTACAATAACCACATTTTACATCAGTTGAACTCTAACGTTCAATCCTATAGCTAATCTTTTCGGTCTTTTTTAGCAAAACACCTAAAAACTCGACGGATGACAACGTGCCCACCTCCCTGTCTAACAGATTGGAGCAGCGCTGGCTAACGGCTTTGACAATCCGCTCTTCTGATAGGGGAGCTGCGGTGTCAAGATTGCGGAGCTAAGCCCCGCCCCGTGTCCGTAGCGATGAATGCACTGTATTCACACGCTTAACAAACTGACCATTCTATTTGCTGATTCGGCCATCAATCAACTCGTACTGCTACTGGATTGGCTGTAGCACATGATTCTGTGATAATTCCCTCGGTTTGTCAAAATAAACGTTCGTACACTGCGTAATGTGCGTATAAGTACACAGACTAGAAAAAAAATCTATATTTTTAAGATAATAGCCCTCTGCTGTTCTTTGTTTATGAGGTTTACTTTTTCGTTGTGAGGTCAGTCGATGGATTATACAATTAAATGTCTATTGGCATAACCCTAAAAGGGATTAATACTCAAATACTATTTCTTTAAAATTGTCTAAATGATTTCGCAAACATCTGTATCTGTTCAATTAATCTAATCTCGTTTCTTTATATTTTCAGACTACAGTATCAGTATTTATTCAGGGTATAAGATAAGATAAGATAAGTGCCCGAGTTTATGGAATAATCAATACTTTTACATGTACACACACGTTTGTCTGAACGCTTTATATTTGAGACTTTCTTTTTTGTATCTTTTTTATTCATAAGAATAATAAACATATAAACTGATCATTGTGATATCACATGTACATGTGTTACAAATAACGTCGATAAAAATCTTCATTAAATCTTATGAGAACAGTTCACATATACTGTCAAATTCACTCGCACAGGTGAAGAAACAGAAACAAATATTTAGATTATGAGAGTTATATAATGTTTTGTTTCTTTCATATTCGTGAATTACAATAATATAATGTATTTGCATTTGTCGACGTAGAATTTACAATAAAGCATTCTTCATCAAATTAACATTTATACAGAAAAAAGGAATAAAATAAACAACCATTATAAATAATATCTTTCCAAATATTTTGAGGTTTGAGATTTTTGTTTGGTCACTTTGGTGCTTCCGGCTTAACTCCTGCACTTCCGGGTTAGTGTTGTTGTTGCTTATAAGAGTCGACTGGAGGTCATGTAATAAAGTGTGTCGTTGGTCTTGTTGACTAGTTATCCGCGTAATCCTATGGATACTGCAGAAACAATATTGTTTTAGTAATCACACTGTGCTTCTTAAATTAGTCATGTCGCAAGCATCGTCTGGATTCACTCCGGCTGCTCAAGTCCCACATGCGTCCAGTAAGGTAGGCAGTAAATTCACCTGACAGTGTTTATAAACCGAATATTTTCTATCTACTGCTGTATCTCATGCAGAAGTACTTCAAAAGCAAAGTGTGTGCTCGGTTTTCTGTTTGTATGATCAATTAGATCGTTGGTAGGGAACTTTCAGAGAGTTTCCTCACGCATAGTTTTGTCTTGTCAGGGTCCTTTTGGGGCTGCTTACATTCCCAATGAAGAAGAGAGGCGTGTCTTCAGAGAGTGCAATTCAGAAAGCTTCTGGTACAGATGTGAGTAGTATACTGGACCTTGACTGTTATTAATTTTTTTTTTTAGCGTTCCTTATTTTGTTTACTTTCCAAGGTATTGTCTCAAGAGGTTTTGCCTCTGATGAGAAAATACTTAAGAAAGAGACTTGTGAACATGTCTGCTCTCTTATTATTTCCAGCCTTGCCATTTTCCGCCATTGCAATGGGAGTCAGTCAGGTAATGGTATCAAGAGGTAAGTTCAAGTCCAATATTTCAGTTTCTTTTTACTCATGGTTCCCATTGTCATGGAAAACCTAGAATTATCTGGGAATTGTAGGAACTGGAAAAGTCATGGAATTAGAGATGTTCCGATACCCTTTTTTCCTCCCCGATACCGATTCCGATGCCTGGACTCAGGGTATCGGCCGATACCGAGTACCGATCCGATACCTGGGTGTGTATCTATTCAGCTGCAATTCATACTAGCCCTGTATGAATTGATAGAATTATTTTATGGTGTGCTTCAGACTTATCCCTTAATTAAACATGAATACAAATACATACAGTGAACTAGAATATTTTTATTATCTGACATATATTTCACAGCAATATATTATTTATTTTTCTTAAGTGAAAAAGAACTTCAAAAGCAGGCACACATCTAATACTGTAAACTGAAAAGGGTATTTTAGTTTTACAATATAACTGTATAAAAAAGTGCAACAAATAAATCTAGGAATCTAAAAAATGATATATGAATAATATAAGAAAATAATCTCTTTATAACCTAAAGTCCAGAAACAATTTTGTTGAATAAACGGCATTTCATTTTTGACGGCGGCTATTCATCCAGAACAATAAACTCGATAATTTTGTCAGTGTTATATTTATTGCTCGTTGGCTGTCTTTAGAAAACTTTTCTCTTTGTTTGAATGAAGCTTCCAGAGATGTTGATTCTAGCGCGGCTTGTTCTTCTCAGCCCTTGCCTGTGTGTAACCCTCGTGTTCTGCGGGGTGACGCGTCTTCAAATGCTTTGTTAACTTACTCGTGTTGAAATTGCTAATACTTGTTCCACCCCTCGAAATCGCCGTTTTACTAGCTGGTTGGTCCAGTCTGAAATACTGCCAAACACAAACAGCGGACGTACAGCTGCTAGCGTGCGCGCGCGCGTTTTCTTCTTCGATGATCTCAACAATGGCACTTCCGGGGTGTTTCTCAAAACCAAGAATGCAAAGAACGGACTTGTGTTCTTGGGGAGAACGCTCTTGCTAGTTGTTCTTGGAAGAATGAACTTACAAGGTGACGAGCTCACAGAACGCTGCTGACAGTTTGAGACGATGTGTTCTTGCGGGTATTGCGCAATACGCCCGGACAGACGCCGTCTGCAGAACCCAAATATTTACGACTCGCCATATATTTTCGTAAAAATGCCAATATTTGAAATCAGTTATTTCTCGCATCAAATGTTGTCAGAAGTGAATTTAGTGATGAAATAGCATACGAAATTGTGTATTTAGGCAACAATCAAACGAAATATGCTACAACTCTGCCTCTTTTCGTCAACAATAAAACGAAATATTTTATAAAACACCATTCTGCCTCTTTAAATGAAAAAATAAATAAATAAAAATCTTAAACATATTAGCCTAAATGGCCACACAATTGTGGTTCAGGCAACGCATACATTAATTATCTTCACTGCATATTTATAACAACATTAAATATTAAAACACAAACCTGCTTCTTTTTTATTTCATTTGAAAAATATGAAACATTCTTGATTTTTATTGACATTTGTCAAAGAGAGACAGGGTTGTGTAATTTTATTTTACATATAGTGAAGAGAATGTTAAAATAAATATAACAAATATATCTAGTATATAAAATAAAATTACACAACCCTGTCTCTTTTTTGTTAAATGTAATTTTTAATGATCAATAATATCCAGTAGGTAAAGGTATAAGTAAAAGGTATAAGAAGCTAACTTACAATGAGAAATTAAGCAAACAATTAGGCTACAAAGTTAAAGTTAAATAGCCTAAATATATAAAGTTATGAAACTTCACTTTTCCCTCAGTCAAAACAATTTGCCATGGAACAAATAGATTAATGAGTGAGACCAAAGATCGACACAAGACGAATATACGTCATGTTTATCCACTAGAGACACCAGAGCCAGCGGCACACGCCAGAAGCACTAGCCGGGGAAAAGCTGTTCCAGTCGGGGTTAATGAGCGCTGAACACCCGGTGATCACCTGGATCTTACAACTCCGAAAGCGTAAGATAAATTTTTCAAATAGGCGCTATCTTTATAAACAAACCACATATTTGAGCTTTAAACAACTACATTCTCGCCTGAAACACTCTTAAAATTACATTTCATGACACAATAACAGTAGTATTTTGATATTACGCGGGTTTTCTCCTCTGGTATTGACGCTTGCTGGTTGGTGCGTGATGCATTCTGGGATACATGGCTGTCTCAAGTCCGCACAAGTCACCACTCGATGCATCCTCGGTAAAAGGGGCGGATCAAGAACACATCCGGGGATTTGAACTGGACTTGGCTAGATGTGAACTTTGAATTGGGACAGTACTTGGGCAGCGACTGATGACGTTTCACAAGTCCACAAGAACACAAGTACAGACAAGAACGCATATTGAGAAACGGCCCCTGTGTTGCCACAAGCAACCACTGTTTAGAGCAGCGAAGAAGAAAGCGCGTGCGCGCGTTTAGAGCAGCGAAGAAGAATTGATCTCCGATTTGCTGCGTTAAGCAAAGCTCGCGTCGCGTGCATAACTAGGTATTGTTTAAGAAAATGGTATCGGATCGGTACATGGGTAGAAGTACTCGCCGATACCGATGCCGGAATTTTTATTGGTATCGGCGGCATTTCCGATACTAGTATCGGAATCGGAACAACTCTACATGGAATTAATGAAAATCTTAAAAAGTAATGGGAAGTTCTATAGGGAATATCATTTTTTTCTAGATATGCTATAGCTAGAAATTGCTCTTGAAAGTGTGTTTTATTACAAATAACTATAAAAGTTATGAAATCATGGAAATTTTAGGGATATTTAAATAGAAATTCTCTTTTTTTGTTGTTGTTCCATCCAAACCCATGAGACTTTCATGCATCTTAGAAACACACATTAAGATATTTAAAGGGGGGGTGAAACACTCAGTTTCACTCAATCTCATGTTAATCTTGAGTACCTATAGATTAGTATTGCATCCTTCATATCTCCAAAAAGTCTTTAGTTTTATTATATTTATAAAAGAAAGATAGGCTGTACCGAGTCTTTCCGGAAAAACCCGAGCGGGTGGAGGGTGGAGGTGTTATTATAATCGAATAACACGATTATTCGTGTTGTGAATAATCACAACATGAGCGCGCGAAGCTTTTGCGTTGAGAGCGTCTGGAAGCTGTGACATCCGAAAATAAACCATGGCTAACAATCAGATTCAGCCATACATGTTTGATCCAGAATCAGATCCCGAGGCTGAGATTGAAGACTAGTATTAGGCGATCTGCAAATCCGGCGTTGAACTGGGCCTTGTTTATAAAACTATTTTAATATTTTATAAAACTACTGTCGAAATGAAGGGAACAAACAAAAACACTTGCACAACTCCGTTGCTGCTCTGGAAAAACAAAATCCATCCACAGGTCCCTTAACGCTGGGTTCTTTGGAAATGTGTGCAGTGTTGTCTTGCCCTGGCAACCAAAAACACACTTTTTTGGTGCCATTTTTTTTATTGCAGCGCAGCCGAGCCCAGCACTCTGATGGGCATAGGCGTACTCTCGCACGCACTAGGCTACAGATGCGCGCGCGCCCTTCCGGGAGAAGTGCCCTTAAGACCCGTATAAGGAAATTCCGGCCACTCTGACGTCACATAGGCCCGTATTCGAAAAAAACTTTCCGAAACTTGTGACAAACCGGAAGGAGTATTTTTGGAACAGAATTACTCCATCAAACTTACAACTTAATTTTTTAAACTTTGTCCATGTTTAGCATGGGAATCCAACTCTTTAACAGTGTAAAAATCTCACTATGCATGAAACAGCATTTCACCCTCCCTTTAATGAAACCTGATGGACTTCTGTCTCTACATTGAAAGTCCATTCCACCCAAACTTTGATGCTTCAAAATGTTCATAAAGATATCCAAATAAATAAATAAAATTCCATAAAGAAATCCATATGAATTGAGTGGTTTAATCCAAGTCTTCTAAAGACACATGATCGCTTTATATGATTTTTATATGACAGATTTAATTTAGGTTTTTATACACATAAGAACATTGCTCAACATACACACATAGAGCACATCAAAAATGGTAAATGGAAGCAAACATTTTAAGGGTTAGGAATGACATGAGGTAGAATAAATGGACAGAAATTTTATTTTTCATCTTTCATCTGTAAAAAGGATTGAAAAAATCTTGTATTGTTATTGGTTATCCCCAGGAATACTTGCTCCATCACCCAAATTTGGCTCTCTTCCAAAAGTTGCCAGTAAGTATCAAGAACAACAGCCGGTAAAAATTTAATAGAAAGATACTTAAAACCAAGGTTATGAAGATGGAGGTCTATTAAAAGGCAACATTTTCTCAAGTTCAAATGAATGTATGTGATTTTGAATGCAGTTGCTGGCATATTTGGATACATTGGTGGGAAAATGTCTTACATGAGGGTCTGTCAAGAAAAGTTTAGGAAACTGGAGAACTCCCCACTGGGAGAGGCACTACGACAGGGACCTCTGCATATGCCTTCTGCGTAAGAACATGTTACATGCCAAGCATTGCACACTTTCTCTTTAATATATTAGTTTTTATATTTTGTTTAAAATATAAAATATTGCATCCAAAACCAATACTAAATAAAAAATTTAAAATGGCACTTAGAGGCTTTTGCATCTGAACTCTTATTTATATATATATATATATATATATATATATATATATATATATATATATATATATATATATATATATGAGTTCAGATGCAAAAGCCTCTAAGTGCCATTTTAAAATTTTCTTCTAGAATGATGATTTTTATCAAGCTCGTATATTTAAGTTCAGTAATTTCACTTAAATGACAATTAATAGGTCATTTTCATAGCCATTTAAGTGAAATTACTGAACTTAAATATACGAGCTTGATAAAAAGGATGATATATATATATATATATATATATAATTTTAGTTGTTTCTTAAAATAGATATTTTATCTAACATATCCTTTCAAACAAATATACATTATTATTTAATTCACTTTAAGACAAGTAATTTTTACACACAATAATAAAAAATCTTTTTTTTTTTTTTTTTTCAAGGACAAACCAGTCAGAATTTTCAGATCTAAACACATCAGAATCTCAACAGTCTGGTTCTGAGTCTGTTTCTCAACCTGCAACAAAAGTCAGTTCTATGCCTGAGAGCTACAGCAGTTACACAAGTGACTATACCTACAGCAGCCCCTCCCAATCATACGACCCCACTCCTTTTAGTTCTGGATTTAGTGATTCTGGTCCCGTTAACATCAGGGATGATAATTCTTCTCAAGGTACTGCCACCCTTGCACATGACGACCAGAACAACATGTATAATCATACAAACTTCTATAATCAAATATAAATTTGTGTGCAATTGGCAAAGAGGAAGGACATTCATCATTGAATAAGAATTTGTCATCTGATTAGTATGTTTAACAAGTAGTTTGCATTTATCCCAAAGCGCTGTTCTATCCAGATGAGGATGTGCCTAAGAAGAAGCCAGTGTTGTATGAGGAACTGCGTAGCAAGAACAGAGAGAACTATGAGGTCACTCTCACACAAAAAGCTGAAACACAGCTGAAACCACAAAGAGAGTTGGCGGCACCTAAGGAAGGTGAGCTTCAGTAACTGATTTCCCTAAAATTTTATTAAGTCTATAGCAACAATGATTTGTGAGACCTATAAGGATTTTAAATGCCAGTAAAGTTATGAGTTGGCCTTATCTTGTTCAATATTTAACATATAAATGTCAAAGCATCCATGAAATAATTCAGAAACAGTTTTGTGTTGGATTGCCAATTGATGGTGAATACACTAGTTAAAGGGATAGTTCACCCAAAAATAAAAAATACTGTCATCATTTACTCGCACATATGTAGTTACAAACCTGTATGAATTTCTGAGAAAAAAAAAGCACAAAAGATATTTTGAAGAATGTCAGTATTTAAAACAGTTGGTGGTAGCCATTGACTTCCATAGTTTTTTTTTTTTTTTTTTTACTATGGAAGTCAATGGCTACCGTCAACTGTTTGGTTAGCAACATTGTTCAAAATAATTTATTTTTAGTTCAACAGAAGAAAGAAACTCATACAGGTTTGGAACAACAACAATAAATAACAGAATTTTTTATTTTTGGGTGAACTTTCCCTTTAATACATCCACTGACATTGAAGGATATGATATGGCATCTGTATGAACATTGCCATAAATAATTATTTGGTAAGACTTTACTGTTAGGTTCCACTATGTTAGTTAACATGAACTAACAATGAATAATACGTCTAAATATCAACACTTACTAATACATAATTCAAAATTTGTATCTTATAACATTATTTAATAGACCTGAGCCAACATGAAATAACAATGAAGTTTTATTTTTATTAACTAAATTTAATGAATATTAATAAATACTGTAACAAATGTATTGCTCATTATTAGTTAATGCATTAACCACTGTTAACTAATGGAACCTTTTTGCAAAATGCTAGCAAAAATCAAAATGTTATCAATTATTTAATCATCTCTATGTCCCTGTATCTTTTAATCCATAAACCGGTTTCTTTCTTACCTCTCCAGTTAAAAAGAACCAGTATGGAGATGCTTGGGAAGAGTAAGAGTGACCTGGAGAATCTGAAGAGCTCAAGATCCATACGCACTGACTTCTGTGGAGTTGTCACGCCTCGTTCTGCCAGATCAGACCAAAAGCTGCAATCATGTGCTGAAAGCTGAATTGAAGATGATTGTATTTTAAGGAGCAAAACTTAGTTTGGGAAATGAATGCAAACTTGTTAGAATAAAAGTGCTTCGAATGGCATATGTGGTTTAAAAACAAATGTTTATCTTCTTGGCTTCTAGCTTTAAGTGGATTTATGATAAAAGTATTTTAACAAAGTATTAGTGTTTTATTGATTCGGACATTGACCAAATATGCTTGAGATTTGTAAATAAAAAAATAAAAGTACTTTAGAAATGTCATTCTTAAATATAAACCCAGGAAAATGAGAATGGAAGAAAAGCGTCAAAGTTGATTTATCCACTGAAATTATAGTCCAGCCAACTTTAAAGTTGTATCAGTCATTTCAGGCCCAAAAAAGGCCGAAACATAAATGATCACATTCATCTAATCTTTCCTAACGATCCGCTAGCTGCCCGCCCCATAAGCATGCCGTCCAAAAACCGCGTCTTTGTAGGCAGCCTAGGCTCTTGGATCTGCACACAAAATCAAATGGGTACACCACCACTCAAAACCAAAATAAACAGTGTTCCAACCAATCACCGACAGGGGCGGGTGTTGCTCCGACTTCGCGTCCTGCCATGAACGAGCTCAAAACCTCACAACACCCGCCCCTTTCGGCCTTTTTTTGGCCTGAAATGACTGATACAACCTTTAAAGCTGTGCACAAGTGATGATTATGACAGAGTTGTAGGTGTAGTAGAACACAGTTGAAGTGTTTAGACTTGGACCCATGATAATAATGACATCATTCCCTGATGCTGCAGTTATTACAGTCATGTCCTCTGAGCTGGAGATAGGAGATAAAGATATTATGCTTGTTCTATTGAGGTCTAAAGTCTTTATTTTTTTTTATTCTTTTGATTAAGATTCACAATTAAATGTTAAATTCAATTAAAGCTTGTGCATCTGTAATTCATTCACTGTACTTTTAATTCTTGTTTGTGAAGGTAATATATATATATATATATATATATATATATATATATATATACATATAATATATATATATGAAGAGTTCAGATGCAAAAGCCTCTAAGTGCCATTTGAAATTTTCTTCTAGAATGATAATTTTTATCAAGCTTGTATATTTAAGTTCAGTAATTTCACTTAAATGACAATTAATAGGTAATCTTAATAGGTAAACTTAAATATACAAGCTTGATAAAAATTATCATTCTAGAAGAAAATTTCAAATGGCACTTAGAGGCTTTTGCATCTGAACTCTTCATATATATATATATATATAAAGGAGTCTGAGATCTGGATGACTTCTTTCTGCAGTACAATATTATGATCCAACTCAAAGGGCATCTCTTTACTGTCATAAAATTGAACTGAAACCTCCACTCCCTCTCTATTTAGTAAAGAATCAGGAAAGTTGAGGAAATATTGGTTTATAACAATATGAGGTTAGTCTCTTTCCTGGAGGAAAACTTGGAACTACTAACATTCACAAAAACCTAACCTTTCATTGAAGTAAGAAAAAAGTAAAACAACTGAAAATGTGTGAAGTTCAACAATCTTTTGCTGCACATCAGAACTATTCTTTGGTTTTACTCATTGTGGTGGATGATTTAGGGAATTTTACCTTTTTGTTCCCTCATATTAATAGTCCTGTAAAACAGGAAGCCATGGCTGGACAATTGTGCCCTGGTGTGGTAAAAATTGTAAATATGAATGGGAATATACTTCAGAGATTTTATTCATAATAATTAGGGGTATACCAATTATTAAATAATGAAATAATGAAAGATCAAAAGGATAAACAATCCAGATTTATTGCGGTCCTTTTCTGCAGCCATTGTTCTCCTTGGATTTGCTTCTTCTTGGATTAAGGGAAACTGCCCTTATAAGAATTTACAAACAGCATTATGCTTATTCTTATGGAAGTGGATTCATTAGTAGCCTACCAGATTTAACACTTGAGAACATCTACACTACAGCATACATTCCTTATTGTTACATTGTTCCCTCAAATCCACCTCATGCACAAACATCACAACTATTAGTGGTAAAACATCGCTGCCATTTGACACACCTTCTATGGCTCGTTTCAATAAATAAACTATGTTGCACAAAGTTGTCTAATTTGTCATAGCTGCAGTGTCTTGGCGAATGGCGACCCCTGCTGGTTAGTTAGTTTTAAGGTCCATTCAAGAATATTTTCAGCTGCTTTCTGTTGTTGCGTCATTTTCGAAAAAAAAAAAACATTTGATTTATTTTTTATTAGAAAAAAAAATACATAGAGTAATGAGCATTGTCCTGTTGATCCTGCAACAGAAAAACGAATATATTTACCTTATGCCTTGATTACACATATTGTTATCCTCATGAACAAAGCCAGAGTGGTAGTAGGTGTGGTTTAGCTTGTGGGTGGATCTTTTGTGTTTAGATATAGGTGTGTGTGTGTGTGTGTGTGCGTCTGTTTTTATTTACTTAATAAAAAAATACCTCAATTCTGAATGGGTGCATTAGGCGCTGTTGAAGCTTGTGCTTCTTGTTGCTTGCACTTTTCACACACATGGATGCAGTGTCTGTATAAAGGAAACCATGAACAGACATTAGGCTACTAAAATTGATTTAAGTTCTCAGCATGCAACACGTTAGACATGTATGATCCACACATTTTGATACTTACTTATGTCCAGGTCTATAGCCACCTGGTCCAAATCCAGAAGGACCAAAGCCTTTTGTGAACTCTGGTCCCAGTTTATTATTGAATTTCTCTTTGCAGGCCCCAGCATAGGACGCTTTGCCTACTGCATAACCCACAATACCCGCCACTGCAGAGGAAAGTAGATTGATGAGTTTGTATTCCAGCTGTATACTGCCACTGTATCGATGATACAAAGAATGCATAATAATATGAGTTAGGAAATTACATTATTATTCAAAAGGGACTTACAAAGCAGTTTAGGGAAATATCCAAATCGCTTGGACTGTTTCCAGACACCTATAAAAGCAGTAAATTACAAACTGGATTATCTGTTTTCAATTAATCAAAATTAAAAAAGAAAAAAAAAACTTTATTGGGGCTGTTAATACAGAATACATTTTTCAATTCCACTGTGTTACTTTTCCATTCGTGTTCTGTGTAAACATGAGCTAGATGGAAATGTTGCGGTAATCTCTGCTGCTGCACCCAAGTTAAAAGTTGTTCCACTACCCTGCATCTGTTGTTTTAAACACAAAAATGTGTTCTGTGTGAACCCTATAGGCTATTTAAAAAATAAATGTTTCATAATGCATGACTGACAGACTGTTGTAACCAGAGTTTTTTTTTTTAGTACCGTTGCCCCTGAACTCTATGTCTAAAACCCAACAGCTCTGTGTAATGAATGCTTTTTCACATTATTTAGACTGAATCTTACCGCTGTATATGAGGCCACCAGTCACAGCCACGCTCCCAGTAGAAAGCGGAAGAGCTGTGGAGACATTAACACACCAGATGTTAAAAAGATTCACATTATGATTCCAAATTCAACATCTAAATACCAAATGGTTCCAACACCCATTTTTGGAAATGATTTCCCACTCTCCAAAGGGGATGGTTGGATAAGGATGCTTATAGAAGTGCACTGACGATGGATCCGATCAATATCACATCTTAAATTTTTTACCTTTTGGTTACATTGGAGAACTGGGTCACAGATCACTGTCAGTGGCAAACAACTGGCAGACTAAACTCGAGGCTTATGTTTCCCCCAACACAAACAGTGCTTGGGTTAAACCAAATTCAAAACATAAGCACTGGATAATAAATGCACCACTGTTGTACTCCATTGGCTCTTTTTTCTTGAAAATACATGTACACACCTGTCAAATACCGTTTTACCAAAGCAAACAACCTGTGAAAATCATTCAGAGGTAAAGCTCTCCTATTATGTTTTTTAAAGTATACGCCCATCACCTCCTAAGACATTATACAAATTGTGTACATGAACTGAACAGAACAAAAACATCATATCAGGTCTATTTCCATTAAAAGATTAGTTCACCCAACTTAAGTTCACAGCTCATTTGCTCACTCTCACCCTTTCTTTGCTCTGCGCAACACAAAGATTTAGAGAAATTTCTGTTTTTGTTTCTCATACAGTGGTAACCAAAACTGTTAGGCTACCAAATTTATTCACAATATCTTCTTATGTGTTTCAAAGAAAAAAGAAAGTAATACAAGTTTGAAGCAACATGAATGGTAATGATGGTGGCATTTTCATGGGTGAACTATCACTTAAGGGATAGTATGAGTACATATTTCTTTACCTCGATACCAGAAGCTCTCGTACTGACATTCCTTCCATATCTGCTTCATATCTTCCCTGGGAAAGCGTTGATCTGTTATGGGGCATTGGAATTGCTGTAACAGCAAAAAGGTCAGAAAAAAGTAGTCCTGAATATTGCTCTCCTAACTTTTAACTACTAACATGCATTACTGCTGGTTAGATGACACAGGAACTTAAATGTATAAAGTTGGCTCAACAAAACATTGTTTGAAAGAACTTATTTCATTCTTATTGTACAGACCTAAACTAATTCTGTGTAAATGTTAATTTAATTAAGACAATGAAAATTAATTTTAACACAGTTTTATTCGTAATTATATGTAATGTATAGAATAAGAAAACAAGAAGCTTTAGTATAATTGTTACTCACTTGCTGAATCGAACAAACTCACTCCTAGCCTAAGCACAAGCACCAGCACCACTCTTCATTACAATGGTAAGCACAAATTAACAATAAAAACATTACAGAAACTCTTAAAAATGTCCAACATAACTGATTTTTATTTAAACACCAACATGTTTTTCCCTTTACTGAAAAACATTTAAAAACAGCATGCTAGGAATTACAGATCCACTGTCCAGTTAATTGTCATCAAAAATGATTAATGTATAGTCCCAAAATAAATGGATTAAAAAACTTAAATTTGTAATTTATTGGGTGTTTTTTTCTTCTTCAGGAAGTCACAACCATTTATCAAGCCACGTTAAACAATCATCACGTGGTTCTTTCAAGCCAGGTGGCTGCTTTCAAATGATATTCTGTAGGCTACATTTGAGCACATTTATCCAAAAAAAACTAACAATTTACATATTTCTGTCTTTCTGTGTAAACATGGTGACCACCATACAGAAGATGCAGGCCTGGTATCACAAAGTGCAGTGAACACCTGGTTACTATCAGTCTACATGCTATCAACCACATGAACATTGATCTGAACTAACATTCAGATGCTGTACATGCACTTAACAAGCTATTAAACACTGACACAAAGAACACTGCTGCTCTACCAAGACCCACATTAATGCTAAATTTCTTATTTTTTATTCAATGTTAAAAGTTCTAAACATTAATTTTTAGCTGTAGTCTTTTTAAATGATAAACAAACCTCTCAACACTCTCCTACCTTCCATCCAGGGAGGCCGGGTTTTGTGTCCACCGGTCCTTCTGCTTCTGTACTCTGATGTCCTTCTGTGGTCATGTCTTTTTCAGCCATGTCTTCTTCTCTTTTCGCTTTGTCTGGTCTGTTTCTTCGGTTTCTACTATGTCTTTCTGCTTTTACTTTTGACCTGCTCATTGAGCTCCTCCTCTCAGTTCCTTAACTTTGCACATGCTCCTCCCTTTGGGGGCAGTGCTGTGATGTCCTGTGGAGGGCTGCTTTCTGTGAACATTGTAGTTTCAACCCAAATGCAACGTCATGATTACCCTGCAAACTACATGAACATTGTGCTATTTGAATTTAATCACTGAATTTAGTGTTTTTAGTTGAAACTGTGTATTTTAATTATGAATAAAAATGAACCTAATGATTTTATACTTTACCCAATTCTGCATGTTTCTTTTTGTAGCAGTCACATTACATCATGCTTAAAAGACCTTAGAGTGCTGGTGTTTTACCAATGTCAAATGTCCCCTTTCAATGTCATTTGAGTTTTTTGAAGTGTGCCGACTTCCTAATTTGACAAATACGTACATGTGTCAGCATAGCAACCTCACCTCTGTCCAACATTCACTGCCTACTCTGATAAATCTTTATTGCACAATTTCACCCTAGACGCACCCTTGGATACATTCACACACTACAATTCACTCTGTATCTGTCATTTCATAAACTTGGAAGAATAAGGGTTATACATACTTGCACTGCTCAAAAATAATCTTTTCAACTTTAGCATTCGAAGACCTGACCAATCCAAAAAAAGACATTTTGAAGACACTTGTTATTTATACAGCAGAAAGAAAATGTCATAAATCAGTAGGAAGAAGAAGAGAGAGGTAGACTGCCAGAGAAATAAGGGTGCATCAACTCAGATTTTGAATAGCTTTCATGCATTGGCAATGAATTATGAATATGGCTATTTTATACCTAGAAGATGCTGTACTCAGAGGTGGACAAAGTACACAACTTCCTTACTTGAGTGAAAGTACAGATAGGCTACTATAATAGGCTACTGGTAAAATATTACTCCGTTACTAATAAAAGTTGTAAGTTAAAAGTACAGAAGTAGGCTACTCGTTTTTAAAAGTACTTAAGTATCAGAAGTAAAAAGTAAATGTCAATGCATTGTTTTATTATTGTTGCAGTTGCAGTGTTGTATGTAATACTTACAGTACCTTGTGCCTCTGAATCTATGCCGGCCTACCCTCATATAAATATCAAATTTATTTCTAGACCAGTTCCAGTAGTGGCATTGAATGTGAGATTGAAAAAGTGCACTCAATAACGTCCATGATGGATTCGGACACCCAAAAGACTGTTCGTAGTGCCTTTAAAGTTTTGGGCTTTTAGTATGAATACGTTAGCCTTAAATAGCCTACTGTTATCTATGAGCTAGTGAGCTAAAAAAAAAAAAAGACAAAATTCGCATTTAGAAGACCAAACCCAACGACACGTTGAAAATGAAAACCAGGTTGATGTCAGAATCCAACGTCAGATTGACGTTAATCTCCAGCGTTGGACAGACGTTGTATTGTGGTTGAAAATTAAAACCGGGTTGACATCAGAAACCAACATCAGTCGGGTTCTGACGTCAACCCGACTTTCATTTCTAACCACAATCCAACGTCTGCAACCAAAATCATCTCCTGACTGACGTTACTTTCTACTCAAGGACCTTGAAACAAATGTAGGAGTAAAAAGTGTGTCTAAGTTTGTGTTTCTCTATTTTTGTCAGGCTTTTGTGAGGATTTGTAAACGACAACTAACATCAGTGACGGTATGTAGGCTACACTGTGACTATTACAAAGTAACACCAACCAAATCAGTAGGCTACATAAAGCACTAAATATGGCCTACTAATATGTTAAAGGTTGAGCGTGCAATGCATGAGCACTTAAGTTAGTCACGTCACGTGATTTTTTTTTTTTTTAAAGTCTCTTTACATAGTTTTTATTTTTCAGCTGTCTTCCCGTTTTGTTTTCTGATGTTGGCTAGATCGGAACTAAAAAGACAAAACACCCTTGATATTCTATAGCCTATTAGGCTACGACTGAATAATGACCTGTAGCCTAGGCTATACACAACGATAATTTATCCCATTCAGCTTTTGCAAATAAACAAAAGAAACTGTGCTTAAACATTGTCATTTGCATAGAGCTGTAATGATGACGACAAACTGATCAAATTAATAACTTGCGCTCCCTGGTTATTTATTCATGTGATATTTCATAAATCATGTTTTTCCAGTGTTTGACTCCTGCCAGTGATCTTCTATCCTAGCATATCTGGCGACACCTAATGGTCATTTGATGTCTTACTAAACTGCATTGAATAACAAATTAAAACACAACGGAACAAAAATGAACAACAAGCTAAATATAGCCTAATCAAAATGCAAGATATACAGTCTTTTACACAACAGCAGTAGAATAGCCAGTATATTATTGTCATGATACATTGCCACTGTGAAAAAGGCCTATCATGAAGACACACAATCCTAGTAATTCAGTGCTTTCTGTTTTTGTCTTTTTTGCTGTATTAAAGCAATTCACTTATGAAACTGCTTACCAATATGTTCTAAAAATATTGTCTTCACTGTGTTTAACCCACCATATAAAACACAAAAAGAAAGAGAAGGTATGAAGACAATGAAAAATAGGCTACAAGCAATCAACAATGTGTTAGAAATCTTCTAACCACACCATGTTATGGATATTCAATAAAACTATATCACCTGCCTGCACCATACATCCTCACAGTGTTCTAGTTCTCACTGTGATGATGACTTCCATCAACATGAATCTATGTGAGGTAAAGTTCATTAGTTTAATCAGGGTTTTTAGAGGCCAATTCACACCACACAGACAAACGCCAACAAACAAGTCTGCCATTGGATTTAGAAGTTTATGAAAAATAACTGTCATATAAAATAACTGTCACAAACAACATTGTTGGTGTCCCAACCAACAGACACCAACAAACACTGAATGAACGTGTTCAGTCAGGTGAAAACAAACCCTGTCCCTGACCAACGCCAACGACGAATGACACTGATCCAATGTGGTGTGAATTGGGCCTTAAAGGAATAGTTCCCTTAAAAATGAAAATTCTGTCATCATTTACTGATCTTCAAGTTGTTTCAGACCTCTATGAAATGCTTTCTTCTGTTGAACACAAAAGAAGATATTTTGAAGCATGTTGGTAACCAGACAGTTGATGTACCCCATTGACTTCCATATAGGGAAAATATACTTGAAATCAATGGGGTCCATCAACTGTTTGGTTACCAACATTCTTCTAAATATTTTCCTTTGTGTTCAGCAGAAGAAAGAAACTTCATTTTAAGTGAACTATTCCTTTAAAGGAGCCGTACGTAAGATTGTGGCCATAACTGGTACTGCAATCACTTTCAAATTACTATAGAGCGGTGTACCCCCTCCCCCCTGACTGGAGGTTGCCAGATAGGCTGCAGAATCCGAGTCCGACACGTTTGTGGCTGCAGCTGTGGTAACTAGAGCAGAGCTGGCAACCCGGATGCTACAACACTACTGACTCCGTGACTGGTAGATCGGTGGAGGGTGGAGCATCAGACCGAGGGCTGCAACTTCACTTTTTAAATGACAATATCCTGGCCGAACTACTGTTGTCAGTGATATAAGTATTTGAAATGAATATGATTTCTTAATGTCTAGTGACATATCAGGGAAAATGTATGATTAATTGAAATACATTTCTTACATACAGCTCCTTTAAGAATGGAGTAGTCAAAGTACACAATTCCCCAAAGTAGTCAAAACATAAAATTGAGAAACTTACAAGTTTTTGAATATCTTTCTAAAAGACTTTCATTAGACAAAAAAAAAGAAAAGAAAAGGAAAAACTCCATAAAATTGCGAGATCTAGGATCTTTATACAGCACATGTTGTTTGTACATCTCCCTCACATCCTTTTCTTGGACGTCACTCTAGTTTTATGAAAAACATCCATGGAACCTTCAGATTGCACAAAATATTCTTTATTGTGGAAGTTTTTCAGATTATAAAAATTTTCTACAAACTAAGAAAACAAGTTATTTTAAGAGAAATATACTGAAAGGTTCTCTGGAGAAGCCAAAATTATTCTTCTATTGCTGCGAAAAAAAAAAACTTTTTAAAAAAACCCTAACTGTGCTTAGAGTTGTGTGAGATGAAAACAATACCTTGTTTGGGGAATTTACATTTTGAATATTTTATTAGGAACTCTAAATGTAGCTATGTAATATTATGACTTCATTAAATTGTATGGGAGCCATATGTATATGTAAAATGTATCTGTTTAGAAGCTTATTTGACAGTGGGTAACTTAAAGCTGCAGTCCGTAACTTTTTTTAAGTTTAAAATAATCCAAAATAATTATTTTAAAAAACACATATTCAGCCAGTGTTCAAAACGATCTGCTTGCCGTAGCTAGATTCAAAACGGTTAGCTTGTAATAATGATTTTAATTCCAGTGGTACTGGTGGGTTTCCGCGGGAAATTCGAGCATGTCTTTGCGTCATTACGTCACACCCATACACATAAAGAAGGAGTTTCGGCTAGCCGGCTATACTGCGCGTGAGGATGTTGACGGTGGGGAGATGTAGCCTATAGCCTTTTCGCAGCACTTTACATAATTAAACTTATGGCGATCCAGAAAGATCCAAACAACAATCATCAGTGTCAACTGGAGATTCACCAGTTATAAAACCCAAAAGACTTCATACTTCAGATTTAAAAAAGCTAGAGAAAAAGCAACCGTCTCATGCGAACACAAGGATAAACATCATTCGGCGGGGCTTTTGAAAGGTGTGTGAACTCTGTGTTTTGAAGGGGTTCGAAACGGAAGAAGAGACGGCTTTTTTCTGCTGAACAAGTAAGAGATTTCAATAGTTCAATCGTGTAACAGTACCACAATTGTTTTCTTAATTCACACAGTTATGGAGTTTCCTTTGTTGTGCCTTTCTCGTTTCTCGCTATTATGAAGAATATGAATTCTGAACTGCACAGGTAACCATAAAACACATTATATGTAGTCACACAATGCTGATGTTGTTAACATTAACAATTTGAGAAGAACAAAATATAATTTGCATGGTTCGACATGATAAACGATCGTTAACGTTAGATTTAATCAGCGTGATTTACAGCAATGCTTTCCCCCCCTTAGTTGATCAGAACAAAAATAGATGTTACTTACTTGTTCAGATTACATTATCCGGTGACAATTCTTATGTTGGTCAAACTTTCAAAAACTGAATCTGTGATTCTGAATGACAGTATCCACACAGCGCGGTGACTGACAGCAGCATTCGCCTCAAAACACTGTGTTCATCCGTGCTATTTCATGCCGATGTACAACTCACGTAAAGTTGACAATTCTGCAAATAACTGCAGTTACAGATTTCGAACAGAGATGGCGACAAAGAGGAAAAGCTGCGGACTGCAGCTTTAAAGCAACACCAAGTAACTTTTCCTCTGCGGTCGCCCTACTGGTTGGAAGCGGAATTGTCCATTACCGCTGTCGTAAATAATTTAGCCTACCGCAGCCTACTGTCGCACGCACGCTCGTTGTTTATCCAGCACCGGCTTTGGAATGAACGATGTTCACAGACAAGGTAGAGTATGTTGCATGATTTCATGAAAGTATGATGTATTGCGACATCAGAAACGAAGAAAAACTAAATAATGACTATTGTAACACTTGACGTAAAGCAGTCGAATTTTGTAGTTCTTTTTGTGCTCGGGTTACAACCCGAAACCCGAAGTTACATAGTGCCAGTAAAAGCGATACCATGTCAGGCTATGGCAGACATGTCATTTAACCTTGTAAGTCGATGTACCATCACAAGGGTCTTGGAAATATATTATGAAGGTTGAAAAGCTACATAGTGTTACTTTAACAACTAACCCATGTGAAGCTTGATATGCAGTCAGAGACTGTAAATCAGTACTGGAGCACAAAAGGCATCAATATAAACATTTAGTAAGCTAAAAATGTTTTCTTTCTGTGACAAAGAAATTCTTCCACCTGCTGCAATTTATTAGAACAATTAATGATTTAGTAGGGGTTTTTTTGTGTCTGAAATGCCATTTAACATATTCTGTGCATTATAAACAGCATACAATATGCCTGTTGAATGCTTGTAAATGTAGGAGAATTAATGATAGGGAAAGATTGCAGAACTGATAGCTGATCCCACACAAAACTCAATGTAGAATATTTATAACAGCGATATCAGAGTAGTGAGCATTATAGATGAAATACCATGTAATACTAAGCACTGGGTATGTTTTACTGAATTACTTGAGTAAAGCATACACAAATAAATATGCTAAGCTAAATGAGTCACTTGCTCAGTCACTTTTTGCCAACATAGTATCTTTTGTCTAAACATTAAAATAAATGGTGACTAGCTAGCTGTTAGTTTGCACAGCATGCCATTTTATGCTCCACAGATAAAAGTTACAAAGGTTTTAAACAACATAGGGGTGAAGAAATTATGATGTGGGTGAGCTACCCCTTTAATTACAATGGCTTAACATATTGTGGTTCCTGCTTCTTGTTATGCTTTCCATTTACTTTTGAAACTTTTCAATGTTTTAAATGACAATAGCACTCAAACAAGCACAAGTAGCTGCCTCGTTCAGTAATGTTTTTCAGTCTGTATTCTTTCTCTCACCATTGTTTTGTTAACCCAAGTGGGCTCAGTGTTGGTGCACATCTGAGCCAATAGCGTGTCATCGTGGGCTGGCTTTCTTCTATGCACGAGGAAACTATCGTAACTGATGGGTGTAGACATACTTCTCAGCCAATAATATGCTTTGAGAGGAGGGGCCATGAAAGCGCCTTAACCAATGACGTTGGTTTAAAGGCGGGATGTACACATTGCTTCTTGCGCAATGTATTTGACACTCCTCTCGACCAATCAATGACACTAGTGGGTGTGGTGTCAGAAAATGTGGCCCATCTAAATCATTTGTGGGCAGGAATAATATTGACGTGTCCCGCCCACTGGCCGGTCTGCAGACTCACACAAATACAGTTGTGTGTTTCATAAAAATGCACTCAGATGCGTCAAGTAAGTACAATAGTACGTTTTCACTGCTATTCGTATTCTGTCGACCTGTGATGGCAACTGCGAACTTGCTGCACCCTGACAAGTCGCTGTGACTTTTAAGACGTATGATTCGCTGTATTGACGCATTTTGTGAGTAAAGTAGCCGTTACCCGAGCATACAAATCATCAGATTGACTCTGAGCTTGCTAGCTGCTCTCTTTGTGTTTTTACTCAGATGTCTTGGGCGCTTGCAAGCAACGACCTTGCAAGGAATGTCGTTGTATTTTAGCCTTCTTTGCTTGAGTAACGTTAAATACAGCAATCCGAGCAAGGTATCTGATCCTATTTACACAATACACTTGTACACTAATTACCTTTAATACCCAAATAACCTTAAGGGATCCATCTCATCACAACCCGAACGAGTAATGCAAAGCCACCGAAGAGGAAGTTAAAGGTTGTTGTTTTAGAGCTAAACGGGTCAGATTTTTCCGAGAAAACTGCGGAAAAATGACATGGGGTGAAAATTGTGACGCAGTTGTGTAAAAATTTAGTGCTTGCAAACACGTCAAATGTTATCTGACGCATTACTGTACGGCCACCTGAACGATCAACTGCACATCGTTGTAAAAAAATGTTTTTGATCAAAGATAGAAAATCTTTTTTGCAGCATTTGGGTCGCATTCATCAGTTGGGGAGAGTACCGATTGAAATTATGATTTGGGGAATTCTGGGAAATGTGGTTTATTCAGCCAAACCATGTCATTGGCGAACGTAGGCTTTGTTTGTCGTTAGACTACATTCCCCAGAAGTCCACAGACTCTCCAGATACTTTGTAAAGTCGTTGCAAGTTATGTGTGTATACGCTCTTGTGTTAACTATGTGACAGAACATTTTATTTTAAAGAGCTGTCAATATAGAGCGGTGAATGTTTGAAACATTTTGTTGCGAATTCGACTAATACTGTTTATTACATGTCTGGGGTGTTATATATCTACTGGTATTCCTTACAACTGCGTCAGAGGTTCATAAATAGGTCTCATTGTATGTCGAGTTTGCTTTAGTAATGCACTGGATTAGATACCGGGCATTATTTAAATATCATATCTTTCATTATATCTGAATTTAATGTTGTTCCGCAGCCCTGCCTACTCGGACATCGCTCATATACAAGGCCTGTACGATAATTTTTTTTTATCCGAATAACGAGAACGTGGAAGTTTATAATATGTGCAAAATGAATCCTATGCTTATTTTCTTGGTGCTACGACAGTATTTATTTTCTTTACAAATGAATAATGCTAACTTTCGTTTTCATGCGCCCAAAACACGTTTTAAGCTACGTTTTATAAGCCGCATATCGTATTTATTTAGGTATTTCCTTTGTAAGCTACATATTTTCAAGACTGGAAAAAATTTACATCAAAAACATTATAATGCCAAATAATTTAACCATAGAAAAGTTACAGAAAATATAACTAGCATAACAAGCATTTACCGTGTAAACATTGGTGTTTATACACTATGCAGTTATTTTTATCTTGACAAATGATATAAAGAGATCCATAAACTTTCAAATTAGGCTTCTTTATACTTCAGAATATACACTCACCGGCCACTTTATTAGGTACCCCATGCTAGTAACGGGTTGGACCCCCTTTTGCCTTCAGAACTGCCTCAATTCTTCGTGGCATAGATTCAACAAGGTGCTGGAAGCATTCCTCAGGGAGTTTGGTCCATATTGACATGATGGCATCACACAGTTGCCGCAGATTTGTCGGCTGCACATCCATGATGCGAATCTCCCGTTCCACCACATCCCAAAGATGCTCTATTGGATTGAGATCTGGTGACTGTGGAGGCCATTTGAGTACAGCGAACTCATTGTCATGTTCAAGAAACCAGTCTGAGATGATTCCAGCTTTATGACATGGCGCATTATCCTGCTGAAAGTAGCCATCAGAAGTTGGGTACATTGTGGTCATAAAGGGATGGACATGGTCAGCAACAATATTCAGGTAGGCTGTGGCGTTGCAACGATGCTCAATTGGTACCAAGGGGCCCAAAGAGTGCCAAGAAAATATTCCCCACACCATGACACCACCACCACCAGCCTGAACCGTTGATACAAGGCAGGATGGATCCATGCTTTCATGTTGTAGACGCCAAATTCTGACCCTACCATCCGAATGTCGCAGCAGAAATCGAGACTCATCAGACCAGGCAACGTTTTTCCAATCTTCTATTGTCCAATTTCGATGAGCTTGTGCAAATTGTAGCCTCAGTTTCCTGTTCTTAGCTGAAAGGAGTGGCACCCGGTGTGGTCTTCTGCTGCTGTAGCCCATCTGCCTCAAAGTTCGACGTACTGTGCGTTCAGAGATGCTCTTCTGCCCACCTTGGTTGTAACGGGTGGTTATTTGAGTCACTGTTGCCCTTCTATCAGCTCGAACCAGTCTGGCCATTCTCCTCTGACCTCTGGCATCAACAAGGCATTTCCGCCCACAGAACTGCCGCTCACTGGATGTTTTTTCTTTTTCGGACCATTCTCTGTAAACCCTAGAGATGGTTGTGCGTGAAAATCCCAGTAGATTAGCAGTTTCTGAAATACTCAGACCAGCCCTTCTGGCACCAACAATCATGCCACGTTCAAAGTCACTCAAATCACCTTTCTTCCCCATACTGATGCTCGGTTTGAACTGCAGGAGATTGTCTTGACCATGCCTACATGCCTAAATGCACTGAGTTGCCGCCATGTGATTGGCTGCTTAGAAATTAAGTGTTAACGAGCAGTTGGACAGGTGTACCTAATAAAGTGGCCGGTGAGTGTATATATATCTTTTCCATTGCACTGCATGAGGATAATTATTTATTCTTAGTTACTGCGTTATAGTGAGCCATTCAAAAGATGCCATTGACCTTTACAAATTAATATCTATTCATATTTGAATATCTTGTTTTGATATTTAGGCCATATTATCTGGAAGAATAAAAATGAAAAACTGTGGATTCAAGTTTACATTTAAAAAGACCAATATTGATATCACATTACTGACTTTCATGAATTTCATGACTTTCTGAATTTCTTCACATATCACATGCAGTGAATCAATGCACCTTTAGAAGTGTTTGGTTACGTTTAATAGAAGTATCATTCTGGAATATCGCTGTGGATTTTATTTTGATTAACTGGAGTTAGCCTAGTATGTGTATCTTTGTAAGCCAGTTTCAATTGACTATTAACCATCTGTATTTGGGTCTGTGCATATTTATTCTTAATTATCTATATCTAATGCCAAGTCTTGTTTCCACAAATTTATTCTAGATATCTGATATTTACTTGGACCTGATATTAACATGCTAGAGAAATATGTCCTCCACAATGACACTTACTTTCTTAATGATGAAACCATACTATAATATAATATAAAGCAGTGGTTCCCAGACTTTTTAGAGTGGCGTACCCCCTGAGGCATTTAACAAACTTCGGTGTACATTTAGACTGTGTACACATCTCTTCCACTTAGACTGTGGTCACACCTTTTCCATTAATGGACAATATTTGCCCCCTTTATTAACAATAAATAATGTTTAATATATATATTTAAAAAAAAATTGTCGAATAGAGAAATGTGCAATGATGGTATAAACAAAGTGATACGAAGTGAATATTACACTAAAACTGCCAGTAGGTGGCAGTAAGACACTGTCTTAATGAGTGAGTCATCGAGTAATTCATTCGTTCGTTCGTTCATTTATTCATTCATTCCATAATGAAACAAGTGGCTGTATTATGAATGGGTAATTGGATCATTGACTCTCATGATTTGTTTAAAAACTGCTGTGTGTTGCAGTTCTGCTGTGGCTCTCGTTGGAACAATTATTTCATTGTAAAATAGAGCAAACAATACTGTTTTTTAAAATGGACATCACTTGAAGGTGCAATAGGTGATTTGGGAAATGCTAACTTTAGCCTGGTAGCAGTGAAAGCATACAATCCCACCCTCACTTCTAATCGCCATCCAAAGCCACGCTTCCTCCAAAACACATGAACACGCACAAACCAGAAGCGAGACGACCAGAGACAACGTTATTGGATTACATCATGTATCATTCACCGGTGAGAAAACTTTACAGTGCAGTGATTACTACAATAAAGAACGTAAAGAACTGTTTGCCTTCCATTCTCGCTTTGTCTGTGTCTGCACAGCGTACGTGAACGCGCCGATGACGAATGATGTCTGCGTGAACAGGCTGCGCAGTGGTATGCAAACACACGTTGACTGACATGGAACACATGCTATCATTTAATTCGGACCGAATGCAATAATTGAACGAACATTTAATGGTCCCACGCCTTCCACAGATGATACATATTTCTAAAAATACATTTAGAACTCTTAAAATAGTAATTGCTATCAGGATATGAGGAGACTTTCAACCAGCATAACAAAAAAAAACAAAAAGAATCTGTAGAGAATCACCTATTGAACCTTTAATATTACCCTATTGTTTGTTGTATGAAATGAATGTTGCAATTGCAATCGTGTGTATATATTTTGGAACAATTGCATTCTTGCCCGTATAATATATATAGGCCAATCAACATTAAAAACAAGAACTTTTTTGTATCAAAGACAGTTTTGAGTCTTAATGGATCTCTATGCACCACAGTCTGTTTCTATATTTGTTCCTCATGCTAGTAAGTGCTAAAACCCCACTTTTACGAAGGTAGCCTACATTATCGAGAACGGCAGTAATGTAGCTCGATTTGCTAAGGCAGCATACTCTGCACGTAACCTATCATGTGCGCGTTTGTGTGGATGCAGTCCGTTTTTAACCGCAAAAGATAAGGTAATTTGATTTGATTTTACGGCATTTTGCCAGTTAGAAATACATCGGTTTTAATGTTATTTTAAGGTGGGGTGGAATTAAATGAATGGCAAAACTCAGCATTTTGTTCACGTACCCCTTCTGTCACCTCGCATACACCCAGGGGTTCGTGTACCCCAGTTTAGGAATCACCATATAAAGATTATGGATGACAATGTAGATAGTTGACTATGCTTATAATGAAGGCACATAAAGCATTGTATGCATTAGCTTATTAGAAACACTTAAGTATCTCACATGGCCTCGAATTTATGTCACTACAGGCTGACTGAATATTTTCATATTCTCAATAACTACATCTAGATTGAAGACACTGTGTAAACAAACACATATAAACCCATGTACAGCCCAGATGCTTGTACATAACTGCCAGGAGTAACAGATGTTTATTTGTATATCTCCCTCACAGATTTCCAGCTGAACTCTCATTTGTCCACACTGGCCAGTATCCACAAGATCTACCACACCCTGCACAGGCTGGTAAATATGGACTCCATTTGCCTGCACTTAAATACTCATCAGCTTTTTTTTTGCCAGGTTTAACATTCATGCCTTTAAATGATTTAAACCAAGAGCGTTTATACAGATGGGATTTGTGCACATTTCATGTTTAGTTTATCACTATTGATTCTTTTGTATCAATATGATTCTGGCAGGTAGGCCACTAAATCCACACAAAATCAACAACATTTTCATTTATCAAGGTCAATACCATTTCATTGATTTCTGTGTAGTTTAAGTCAAAGTTTATTTAGTGAAACTATTAGAAAAGACATAGATGAATCTCTCTGAAAAAACAGATATGGCCTCTGTATGCTATTGCTGAAGTTGAATCCAGCAAATAAAGGTTTGTGATTATGATTATGAAGTAAAACTCTCGGTCAGATATTTGTTTGATTTGTCAGCCTTCAAACTGGCTTCAAACATGTTTAAAAGATAAAACATGTTAAAGAGCCTTTAGATCATATGATCTATAACCAGGTCTAGATGAAATCTGCTGACTTTTTTCACACACATATGCGCTATATTTGGTAACTGGTAAAATGCATTGAACAGAAATGAGGTAGTAAAGTCTTAATAAACAATCGGGCAATGGACAGCAGACGAGTAAAGAGTCAATGATGGGCACTTGAAATTTGACATTTTTCATCACACAGATTTTGTGTAGGCTGTTTATATACAGTATCACATGCAGAATTTTACAAATATGAGCTGATATTGTTATGTGAATATTATTAGATCAGGCCATAAATCCCCTATTCCCTGATTAAAGGACAGATGTTCTTATATTGAGATTAATGCAAGAGCTGACAGTGCTGTACTGACCGGTGTACTGGTAGATTAGTATTGTGGGATAGCTGTGTTTGGCTATATGAGAGTTTAGGAATCTCAACGGCATTATTACGTACTTCAAAATTAACCTTTGATCAAGCCATTTACTTAAATAACTACCCTCATAACCCTGATTGACACAGAATTGTGAAGGGGCGGCAGGGGCTCAGTGGTTCATGTAGGTTGTCTGCAAACCGAAAGGTTGGTGGTTCAATCCCCGGTTCCACCTGACCAAGTGTCGAGGTGTCCGTGAGCAAGACACCTAACCCCGGCTGCTCCCGACGAGCTGGATGGCGCCTTGTATGGCAGACACCGCCGTCGGTGTATGAATGAGTGTGTGAATGGGTGAATGTGAGGCAAATGTAAAGCACTTTGGTGGCCATTGGGTCTATATAAATGCAGTCCATTTACCAATTGTGCTCTACATTATCTTATTTCTAGAACTCTCCTCCCCGATGTCTTTGATTTGTAAAGGTGACAGGAAAAAAAAGATGATCAGCCACCTACATTACACACTTGCTTACTGTCTTTTTTTTTGGTGCGGTGTTAATGGCTGCTTGTCTGCTGCAGAATGTTGTTTGAGTAGAGATAGAGAGAGAGAAAGAGTGATGGTGGTTGTTAAATGCAGTCTCTTTCTCACCGTAGAACCTGACAGAAGACGTCGGCCCAGAGACTCACGGCACAGGTAGTGGCCTGCCCAATCTCTCCATAACCTAATCAACTAATCAATTTTATATATATATATATATATATATATATATATATATATATATATATATAATATTTATTTGTGTGTGTAATTTTTACTTCTACACTACTGTTCAAATATGTCATGTAAAAAAAAAAAATATATACTTTTATTTAGAAAGGATGCATTAATTTGATCCAAAGTGACAGTAAGGCATTGAACATTTTTTAAAAAATTTATCTGTATGGTTTCCACACAAATATTTAGCAGCACAACTGTTTTCAACATTGACAATAATGAAAAATGTTTCTTGAGCACCAAATCAGCATATTAGAATAATTCATCATGTGACACTGAAAACTGGAGTATTGATGCTGAAAATACAGTTTTGTCATCACAGGAATAAATTACATTTAAACATGTATTCAAATAGAAAAGAGTTATTTTAAATTGTAACGTTTCACAATATACCTATTTTACTGTATTTTTTTTTATCAAATAAATGCAGTCTTTGTGAGCATCTTACTGACACAAACCTTTGAAAGGTAGTGTATTTTTACTGTAATCCTCATATTTGTCCCCAGGGCTGGACTGGGACAAAAAATCGGCCCAGGCATTTTGGCCCAGACTGGCCCACTACATATGACCATAAACACAACCGAACTTTGTACGACCTTGAATATGTATAACAACAACTCCTATTAAAACTACCAACGCCATGTAATGAGTGAGCAGGAATGGGTAAGAGTTAACAAATGAAATAACTACTGAGTGTAAAATACAATTCTCCAATTACATTGGCAACACCAGTGTTTCTCACAAGATGTTTCAATAGTATCGGTGAGTGTACTTCAGTCCCTCTAGGGGGGTTCGGGGGCATGCTCCCCCATAAGAATTTTTTTTGCTTTTTAATGTTAAATTCATCAATCTGGTGCACTTTGAGAGTTCAAAATTAAGAGCTCCAACCTATATTCAGTGTGCAAATTGAACAAAGAAAAACTCAAAACTCTTTTACTTGTGATATAGTGTCTGTCTACATTACTACATAATTAATCACATGACAGTAATAGCCATATATTGTAAAACACATGCACTGAAAAATACCAATGGGCCGCTGATCTCTGTGTTTCATGGGCCGGTCTGTGAGAAAGAAAAAAAACCCACGCTGACTTTTTTTTCCAATGCGTTTCAACGGCACAAAGATCCCAGCGCCGCAGCCGGCAATTAAGCAAAACTAAACGAATGGGCCGCCGATATGAGTTGTATGGGCCGTAAAAAAAAAATGTTTTAAAAAAAAGTATGAGATGTATCGGCCCAAAAAGCGCGTCGGCCCACCGGGAAAATGCCCGGTATGCCCGATGGCCAGTCCAGCCCTGTTTGTCCCCTATAGAAGTCTCATTCCTCCAGGTCTTAATGTTCAAGCTTTATAAAGGCTCTGTTGAGCTTGCAGGGCGTCTCATCAGGCCCATTTCTACAGGGGTCCTTGATGAAAGCTTGTAATAATAGCATATTGGCAAAACAGATTTGGAAAACGCTCCGGTGTGTATCTGTGTTTGTGCTCTGGAGAACTTCAAATGTTTCTACTTACGAGGTGTTTTTGCAGAGGTGAAAAATTTAGCCAATCACCGAGATGTTTTTTAATTTCTTGAATGCAATGGCCAATTAGTCCACTCACTGCTTAAAATGCCGTCGGTTTTGTTCAGTGCTGAGTTCTGCACATTCGTGAATCTTCTCATTAGCAAATAAAGTTACAAAGCAAGAAAGAGACATCTTCATTGATTATAATGGAACTTTGTGAGATTGTGATGAACTGAGATGAGTGGCAGCTCTTTTATACTTTGAGCGCTTTCGAAGCTATATATATATATATATGCTGAAGACTGATGGCCAATTGCATATTGGAAGTTACATCTACATATAAATGTGGGATTCACTCTCGAAATTGCAATGAATAATGTAAATGCAGACTAATAGATTAATAGAAAAATATTCATATAAAAAAAAAAATATTTTTAAAAGTAACTTGTAAATAATCTTAAATGTCTCTCTGTACATTGCTATTTTTGTCATGGTGGAGTCTTTAATTACACTTACTTTACTAGAGCATCCTCACTATTTTCAGAAGCACCCTCAATTTTTTGATTCTGGAACTGGGACTGCATCTCATGCAAATTATATGAGGACATATCCCTGGTTTGTGGGAGGGAATGGCTGAAAAAGAGAAACAAAAATAATCATCATCTTTGTGTTCTGTCTCTCTCTCTTTTTTCCAGCCTGCTGCTCCCGAGCCATGCCCCCCAGGAAAAAGAGGAGACCCACTGCTGGAGATGACCTGTCTGCTAAGAAGAGCCGGCAGGATAAGTATGCTCAAAACATCACCTTTCCATTCATCCATCTCTCCAGCCTCTCCATCTCTGTCCATTCCATCTGTCTGTTGACCTTCCTCTAATTCACTCATACATACACACTCATTCATCTACCCAACTTTTTGATTAACAACTAAACTAGGTACCCATCAAATCATATCAGGTATAGGCCCCCTGTGGTGAAAATCAGGTTTTTAATGGAACATTTATGTGTCTATCCGGTGTTTTAATATGCTTTAAGACAAACCATCTGCAAATTCATAAGTCAACACCACTGCTGAGTATTTTCTCCTTAGAACTCAAGTGAAACAAAGACCGTCTCAAAAACATGGTTTGAAATCGCCTGTTTCTCTTACATGACAAACTACCTTGTAACCAATCACGTCAACTTGCGTGCAGGCGGGCTTTAGGATATCTATGCTCTGAAGCAGTGAAGTCTCAAGAGAAGCCAGCAGGTTATCTCGATATATTTTTTCTGTTGATATGAAAAATCGGGTACATTTAGCAATATAGTTGGTAAATTATACATGCGGTGTATGTTATGATGAACTACATGCCTTTCTCCACTGACGGTCTATGATGTTCAAAGCATTTCTAAGGATGCTGATTTTTAGAAGGCAGGCTGAGATGGCGAATGGGAACATGGTTTGTGTAACATTAGCAACACAATATTAGCTGTTTGATAACATAGTCAAGCAAAAGTTTGATCATATTAATTATTTTTATGTGTCCGACATTGTAAAAAAGTGATACCATTGTCCAGCGTTTACTTCAGTAAGTTAACAGAGTGAATCTCTGAGCTCACGTGAGTGAGTGGAAGCTATTTTAAGGCATGAAAAATTTATTCATGCCTTAAAATAGCTTCCACTCACTAAGTTTATTAAGAATTTAATTATTAGGAAAAAACTTTTAAATATGTCATTTTGGTGATCAAAGATGAGAATTCTGTATTTATTCACAGAAGGAACTGAATGGTATAATTGCACCATCAGATCTGTGTTTGTGGGTGGATTTTTGCCCTCAGAGCATTTTCTTTTCTTGTTTGTATCAGATGCAGCACGTTTGCGCTTTAATGTTCATACAAGTGTGAGTTAATGTATATTTAAATAGCATCTGCTCAGTCCTGTCTATTCATTTCAGTGTTTACAGAAAACAGGAGACATTGCAAATCCAGGAGGCTGAAGCTTTTTCTAGCAAGAGATGTCTAGAGTGGTTTTATGAATATGCAGGTATGTATCCAAAGTCATGCTGAGTTATGTTATGTTATGAACTATCATAAACTGACTTTTTAATGTCATTCAGTACGTTTACATGGACAACAATATTCCGATATTGAGCAGATTAAGACAATACTTTGATTAAGAAACTACCATGTAAATAGGGTGTAAATAAATGTAATATTTCTGATTACCTTAATCTGGCTAAAGTCATACTCAAAAGTAAATTAGGGGTTAAGTAGTGGTGGTTGGGGGTGTTGGTTTTAAAAGTAACATGTATCTCAACTAAATGTTTGCTCGCTCATTGTTTTTGTGTATTTTTTTTTTTACAACGGGGTAATTTTGTTGCTCAAGAGTTTACACAATAGAAGGAAGCTTGATTTCAATCTTTGAATTAAACTGAAAAAAGTGGCACAAATAATTACAACCGAATAAAGATATAAATGAAATAAAGAGAAAAGACTATCCAGTGTTATTTTACATTTGATTAGCATTCAGGTACAGAAATACTACAGAAACTGAATAAAGTAGTGTTAGACCTAACTGAAAGGTCTAACACTAGCATTCAGGTACAGAAACTGAATAAAGTAATCAAATGTAAAATAACACTGCATAGTCTTTTAGTCCTGTATTAATTAAATACATAGGCTATTAATCCTAATTCTTTACAATTAAAGCTATCTTTTGTTGTTTTATGAACATTAATGATAGCCACTACTGCTGTCACTTTAAGAGCTAGTGCACGGATTCATTATGCATGCGTTTTCTTTCTCAATTTATTAAGTTTGTGTTTATTTAAGACATAACCGGCTGTGTTTGAGGATACTCGCCAAGACCGAAATTTTGACATCATTTTGTTTGTTTTTGACCAATACAGCCCTATAATCCGTGAAAAAGTAGTCAGTTTTGTTACTCGCGAGCTGTTTGTGAGGCTGCTTTACTATATGTATGTGCGCAGAGAAAACCATGTCTCAGAGAGCCTGCAAATACTGAATAGTTTAAAATCGCTTGACTGTTTAAATTCCATAATTTATATGGAAATAAAATAATGCCAAATGTAACAAAAAAGCTTGTTGAATTGAATCATTTTGAGAGAGAGAGAGTGCGAGAAAATTTGGGAAATTCTGTCTCGCAGACAGTTTTAAAATTACTGATTGGATTTTATAATCTGTGTGGATTAATTTACTCGTACAACCTACATGCTAGAGTGAATAATTGTTTGCGGAAATTTTCCGCATTATAAGCACAAGACCTGCAGGAATGATTAAAATGATGCGCAATACCCACGGCGAAATTCGAGCCCTGCGAACTGTATGTTGATACAGAGAGAGCGTTGGACGGCGTGGCATGGTGATGAAATGACGTGTGCCATTAATCGTTCTATGTTCTATAACATGTAAAACGGGAACATGGAAAGGAATATTTTAAAAGCAACTCATGTAAACACCTTAATCAGAATATATTGTCTTATTCAGAATAAGGTCAATAATTAAATTACTGCTGTCCATGTAAACTTAGTCATTGGTAAGGTCTTAAAAATTGTATAATCCCATCAAGAGCTGATAAGATCATATAATTTGACTTGAAATGTCTAGAAGGCAGTGAATAATGTCAGCTAAATTTACGCTAGTTTTTTTTTTCCTTTTCTTTTTTTATTCAGAATTCCACCCTTGTGACTTCAGAGACTTTCCAAATGAAGTTAAGATGTAAATAGAGTGACTATAAGTATATACTAAAATGTATTTGGGCACTTAAGTCACACTTAAAAAATGTCTGAATTTAATGCATACAAAATATCAAACCAAGTGGCATCTGCGCAAATTATGCTTTTCTCTGAACTTTTTAGTTCACACAAGTGTCCTAGCAGAATAGTTTGACTACCAAAAATGTCCAAGACTTTTCATCTTCATTTTGAACAATATATATGTTGCTTCATATTTTGAATCCTAAGATTAGATCTCAAACAAACCTTTTTTTTATGTTTTGTTAGTAGTGCTGTCAAACGATTAAAATATTTAATCGCATTAATGTCATAGTTAACTCGCGATTAATCGCATTTAATCGCACATTTTTATCTATTATAAATGTCTCTTGATTTCTTTTTGTCCCATTATTTTTTCTCATTTTAATGCTCTTATCAACATGGAAAAGTGGATCGGCTTGCTTTGTGCCAATGTTTTTTATTGAAAACAATATTGGCATATATACTGTTCAATTTCACACTAAAACATTCTCACTTGGAGCAAATAATCTCTCACACAATGTAACACTGTCCATCAATAAAAGGGTGAAAGAAATACTGACGAGGTCCTGATATTGACGAGGGGGCGGAGAATTCGCATCAGCTGTGTGTGTGTGTGTGTGTGTGTGTGTGTGTGTGTGTGCTTGGCCATCATCAAGTGGTATTTCAGACTGGACGTGCTGTGATGATGATAGCTCAGTTCACAACGACAAAACACACAGATCACTTTGGTCTTGTCAATGGAACCATTTGGCAACTTTTTAAAAGTAAACTTTCAATTCAGAATCTTATTGGCATCCATTTCGGCGTCTCGCGCTCGTCATCCACTCAAAACTGGACGTTTTGAACGTTCCTATAACATTCAGAAATAACGTTTTTATAACTTAATGGGAACGTTATGAAAACGTTCTTATAACCTAAAATTGTTAGCTGGGGAAGAGGAGAGATTCGCGATTGCACTGACTGAACACGTTTCAAGTGCAGGCATATTCTCTGAGCGAGCCCAGAGAAAATTCTTACAAGAGCAGCGTGTATCTGAGAGCGCGCGAGGCGTGACTCGAGCAGAGAGATTCGTGCTCGGCACATTATATTCCGCGCGCGAGCAGAGAGATTCGCACTCGCGCATCCGGCTCGCAAGCCCAAACAAGTGTGTGCGGCGTGCCTGTTGTTTTGTTTCCGGTCTAGCTAGATCCGCTTGCGCTTTCAAAACGTCCTCGCGCGGCGCAAGCCATTGAAATGAATGGGTTTCGCCGCGCATGCCGCGTCCTGGTGCAAAAGCATGTGAAAAAAAACTACAAAGTTTGCTAGGCCAAAAAGACCGTTAATCGCGCGATAAAAAAATGAACGCCGTTAAAATGGGTTTGCGTTAACGCCGTTAATAACGCGTTTAACTGACAGCCCTATTTGTTAGTCATTATTACATATTCCAGTCTTTCCAGAAAAATGCTGAGTTTTTTTGTGATTGTTGCGGGCAAAAATCCTTGATTACGCGGCACGTTTTCTTAAAAAATGCGATGGAATATGCGGGATATTTATGCAATTTTATGCGATGAAATTGCGGGAACTTGCGAAAATTGCGGGAACTTGCAAAAACTGCGGTTTGATGAAAAAGAGAAAAAAAAGTGATCCCTGTTCTAACTAGGCTACTGCCTTAATGTAAAGAGTAATTTCTTATTACTCCTATGATAAGCAAGCATAGGCTACTACATCACAGAAAGTGCTGGGAATATTTAAGGTCTCATCTTGTTTTATTTCAGACCTTAATAAACATGGCAAACTTACAAAACATTGATGAGTCAAACAAGTTCTGTAGCTTTACAAAAGGAATATGCTACAACTTCTGTAAAAAAGAATAAATAAAATATTAAAATAGCTATACAGAGGTAGCTATACAAAACAGACAAATTCTGTTAAAATAAGTGCTTCCAATGCACAAAGTGCAATCTCTTACTGTAACAAGTTTACATACTAATATACTTACAACTGTAAGGTTTTTGAAACTAGTATGATTTAACCCACTGGTAACAAAAAAGTGCAATCTTACAACTGAAAAGACTGGGCTTCATCATGACTTCATCGCGGGGTTTGCAGCTTTTCGATGATGTTCACGTCACGTAATTACGTCACTTCATAACGTTCCCATGGCAACAGGGTGGACCAGCTGCTCGTGTGTGAAGTAAACGCAACATTTTCCACCTTTCTGCTAAGATATATGTGACTTTTTTTGCAACGAAAATGCGGGGATTATGAAATCATGCAAGCTCTGCATATTTTGCGTGGAAATCAGCAATTTATGCGGCGAGATTGCGGAGTATTTGAAAAAATGCGACCCCCCGCATAAATATGCGGACTTTGGCTGATTTTGCATTGAATTCAGCGATCGCATAATCGCGTTTTTCTGGAGGGACTGATATTCAGGTCTTTAGCAACCAGGATCTATATCTAACACAGATGCATCTCTATGTGTCGCGATAACATAAAACTCTCCTGATATTAGAGTAATAAAAAAAAAAGCATATTTTGTTACCTTTTGGAGCTTGGAAGTGTTTAGTTTAAGCAGATGTTTCATATCATCATAACTGTCCTTGTCAGAGTTCATTTCCCAGTAAATTCAGCATGTGACTCATATTCTCAAACATATTCTCAAAACTAAAATTTTCAACATCTTCGAAATCAATCTTTTGATTGCTGAAAACTTCTTGGTGCCAGATCCACCATTAAGTGACAGTGACATTAATATTTGATTGCGTTCGGTACTTGCTCTGCAGTAAATCACTGAGCTAGTTCAAGTCTTGTTGATACTTCCTATTATTTTGTTTTCTGCCTGCGGTAACTATGAGGGAAATGTCACTTCATCATTCTTGGTATATTGTTTATAATGAATTGATTGAGGAATAGGGTTGGGTACCGAAACTCGGTTCCAATAGGGAACCGGTTCCGACGTAAACGGTAGTAACCAGACCGAATAAGAACGACAATTTCGGTGCCTGATTTCGGTGCCTGTAAAACATCTCGCGGCACGAATGATCCAATACATATAAATAAAACATCTCTAGTTAACCAGCAGAGCATTCATTTCGTTCGTTTGTTAAATAAGAGGCGATCTAGCACTGAAATGTGTTTTTTAAATCAAGTGATCAAAGTGCTCTTTGCCTCTGCGATCAGTGGCGCGGATGGCTCGCGCACCCAGCATTGTCTTCACTCGGACGCTTATCGTGTTCAATCGAGACTCTCTATTCGTTCCAGTGAACTCACAAAATATAATTCACAAAAACGTGTCCCTGCTTGATATACAACCACTGATGAGCATAATTGGTTTTGATGAGAACAAAAAAAAAAAAAAAAACTGTACGAATGCGGATTACAACTCAGATCCTCTGACACGCTTGACGAAAGTTCAAGTTCAGCAGCTGCCAGTGTCTCTATAGCACGCAGTGTGTGTATCGTGCAATTTATATGCGAAAATTTGATTTTATGTGCATATGATAGGCTACGAGGTTTTCGCGTGCATTTGATGCGCACTTCATTGCGTGTAATACACACGCATCCCACACCACTAATTCTACCCAAAGCCAAATGTATTATACACACGCACCCCACACCACTACTAAACATATAACCAACCCATGCGTATCCTATGCACGTAAAAACTAATTTTCGCGTATAAATTACACGATAAACACACTGCGTGCTTGAGACGATCTAGTAGTGCGATCGGGTTGCGACATCACAGACGATGATAACAGCAGCCGTTCCTCTTCGGACAAGTCTATTAGGCCTATTTTAATGCCAACTGCAAACATTGCATATCAAGTAGGCTAGCAAACACAGTTGCCATTAAACAGCGAGTGTGACAACGTGTGCAAAATGTTTTAACAAAGTTCCAACACTTCTTTATACGAGGCTATAGGCTACTGTGTGTGTTAAATATTTCTGCTCAGTGTCAGATATTTCTCTGCTTGAAGTAGTCTTAATATGTGAAGACAAAATGTTGATCTTAACTTAAGTATTTTACATCAGTAGCCTATTAAACGGCGCAATTTTTCATTTAATCAGAAAATCTTTAAATAGCCTATTTAAGTTAATATTGTGTCCAGTTTGGCCCTGTAAATAAAAGGGCATTATTTTTTGACAAAGTGTGTGCGGTTTCGTTTTCTTAAGTATCGGAACAAGAACCGTTTAAGCACCGGAACCGTTTAAAAAATACCGAGTAGGTACTGGTATCGGATAAAACCCAACCGATACCCAACCCTATTGAGGAATACTAAGAAGGTTGATGTCTAACTTTAAACAATGAATGAGGAGGAGGGTAGTGAATGACGTCCCGGGTCTCTAAAGACCTACGGTATGCGTTAAAGTGTTAAAGGCCACTAGTTTTAAAATGTTATGCAATTCAAATACTTTTTTGTTTGTTTGTTTGTGTGTGTGGCTTAAGTATCCAAATACTTTTTGGGGCCAATGTATATAAAAGTAAATTTTGTCTGCTTGTGTTGTGTTAATAGGGTGTGATGATGTGGTTGGACCAGAAGGGATGGAGAAATTCTGTGAAGACATTGGAGTGGAGCCAGAGAATGTAAGAAACTAAATTAATCTGATATGGGTTTACATTTTCCTCTAAAAACATCTCATGAGTGGTAATTTTAATGTATATTTGTACGTAGGTGGTGATGCTGGTATTGGCCTGGAAGCTTGATGCCCAGAGTATGGGTTACTTCACTTTACAGGAGTGGCTCAAGGGAATGGGCTCTTTGCAGTATGTCTGGCTAAACATAGACCTTGTATACATCTACTACCATGCTACTACACTTCTTTCTGTCCCAAACTTTACTTTTCCTCTTTTTCTGTCATATGCAGATGTGACTCTACTGAAAAACTCAGGAACTCTCTAGACTACCTGAGGTCCGTCCTCAACGATGCCACCAGTTTCAAGCTCATTTACCGATATGCCTTTGACTTTGCCAGGGTGAGTATGTGTAGGACTAATTGATGAGCACTAATCATCGTCGACTTTAAAAGCTATATAACATAACACTATATTTTGTTTAATGATTGCCTGTGCATCTGGATCCTTTCTGAATAATTTTTTTTTTGCTCATCACAGTTCTTCAGTTACAACAGACAAGGGCTTGAGACTGCTGAGAGATGGTGCTATTTTAGGTTGTTTTACCTCTTTGTCTGCTCAGCAGAAGTATCTCTTGTCCCAATGATTATTTTTTCCCACTCCCTTGGTATGAATTGTAAAGCGAATGGAGATTTGCTGAGTGAAGCTCTTACAGGAGCCATTCGATAAGGCCAATAAAATGGATGAGTACAAATAAATAGCTTGTGGCAACCTTGAATGGATAACATGACATCCATCCTGTCTAGATAAAACAGAACTGTTCACATCTGGGCTCATCTTGTATAGAGCACTTAGTCCATTCTCCAGCAGTGAAACCATATTTCATGGCTGTTAGAGAAGTGATTTATCTAGAGTATTTTTGCTTTTAAATATTGGGCACAGAGAACCTGAAGCATTGTTATGGTGTCAAGGTGTTGGGACAATAATCATGTCTGCCCTCAGGCACTTGTATTATCATATGTTCAAGCTCAGACTGCTTAAGAGTATAGAGGACACAGTACAGTAATTTCTGAAACGGTCCTCCAGGAGCAACCTGGATTTAAGTACTTTGGCAATAATTGGTCATTTCTAGATTGGTACCTCTCTACAATAATTGCCAACTCAGTATTTTTATTGTGATGTGTGAACTTGTATTCAAAATGTTTAAAATTGAATATGGTTCCACCCCTTTGCAGGAGAAGGATCAGAGGAGTTTAGACTTGAATACTGCCAAGTGTATGCTGGGACTTCTGCTTGGGAAGACCTGGCCATTGTTTCCAGTGTTTAACCAGTTTCTAGAAGTAAATATTTTAATCTTTACAGTTTATCAGTGTAAGTTGTAAATTTAATAATTTTACTAGACCAGTCAAATGTTTTCACACACTTGCAGATTAATTATTACTGCTTTCCACATTTTAGAATAATACAAATGTTATAAAAATGATATACATACAACACAAATCTTAAACGGCTTATATTTGATATTCTCTCAGCCAACTTCTTGGATCTAGGAATACTTTTTAAACCACATAGAAGGTGTTCACAAACTGGCCATTTTGTTGGCTGCTTTTATTTTCCAACTCATCTATGTTCCAAAACAATTAATTCAAATTAAATTACATTTAAATTGCTCCATGAACACATTCATATGTAACCACAATTTAGTTTTAGAATAAAGCTTTAAAGGTGCAGTATGTAATATTGACAGCTAAAGGTTGAAATGGGTACTGCAGTCCAGTGTCAAAATATTGGAGTAGAGTTGTTCACCTGACCCCTCCAAAAACTCAATGCTCACGTGGGTTGCTAGATTGAGGACACGCAATAGGACTGAGCGCAATTGACAGTGAAAGCCGAGGAGACTTATACACTGGAAATTGATTAGTTGATTTATCCGTGTTTTAATATGCTTCCGTTCAGAGATTTTTAGATGGATGCTTTTTAGGTTGGATAGAATCTGCAGTCTCTGACCCTTTTGTTTATTGACTTCCATGGCTGCAATACGCTGTGTTTTCCACCAAGTGGCAACCTGGGGTGTCGAAATACTATTGGGTAAATTGGCAGTGGGCGGAATCACACAGCCCAGAACAAAAACAGACAATCTGACACGGAACGCACATTTCAAAGTAGAATAACTGGCTGTAGCATTTTGTTTCCTAAATATCTGCAAACATATAATGGTATTTTTATGCTTTAGTGCAGTCAAAAAATTACATACAGCACCTTTAAATATAGGGGAAACAAAATCAGTACAAACTTTTGACTGGTATTTAATACATATATTTGCATATCAGTACATATTCTATGTCTATGAAATTGTTGACAGTGACATATATATACCCCCCCCCCCCATTTTTATCCCCCCACAGCAATCTAAGTATAAGGTTATAAATAAAGATCAATGGTGCAATGTTCTAGAATTCAGTAGGACTATCAACCTTGATCTCAGTAACTATGATGAGGACGGGGCCTGTGAGTACAAGCACCCACACTTTAACATGCCTGTATTCTTCTAATTATACCCCAATTAAGACATCCATCATTATTTTGTAAAATGCAGCTGGAAGTACATCAGATTTGCCTTTTAACTCTTTTTTTCTTCTTTTTTTTTCTTTGCTTAGGGCCAGTGCTATTGGATGAGTTTGTGGAATGGTATAAAGATCGAGAGATGTCGTAGCGACAGCTTCCCCATGCCATTCACCATCACCAACTAGAAACTAATCGCCAACAATCACCATGACAATGACGACAGATACTGCTTTGAAACAAACATCTAGAAAACAAAGTACAAATCAAAACTGAAGAGTTTGGGACAGACTGATGGTGGCCTCTGGCTGTGAGGGCTTGAGTGTGTGAGTGTTTGCATAGAATGTAATATCAATGCACATGTTTGTATGTCGCCCTTTTAGTCAGGGCCATAGGAGGGTCACTGGTGGTTGTGTGTTGGAGAAACAGCACCTCACCGACTCCACCTAATACCCCCCATAGCCCACAATGCATTGTGGGTAAGCACACGGCCAGCCTCGGAGCCGCCTTCCCACCCCACTGTGATGTTTCATATTGCTGTGAATGTGAATGAATAGGCTCTTAAAAGGAGGATGAAATTCTCCACAAGGCAGGGTAGGTAAAAACTCCCATACTGTCTGAAGATTTAAGACATTTAGGTAATTTAGGCCTGGAACGGCAGAGAAAAGAAGGAACAAGCACCTGCTTGGCTTTTTACTGAAGGTCGTGACTAAATACTAAGACTTTTTGGTTCAAAATGGAAATGGCTTAAAGTATCACTGCTGATGTGGTCCAAACACTGTTTACTACGGTTTTTATTTTGGAGGAGGATGACATTCAGAGCATGTTACCATAGTTACATAGCGACCTATGCCGTAAGTTTTATTTTTTACCAGTCTCACTGCACTTGGTTGCCATTTAATAAAGCACACCACAAGCAAGAGTGTCATAGACATTCTGCTGTAAGTACTTCCTGTGGTATCAGTATACCTTTCACCACTTAATTTTTGATATTGATTGTGAGATCAATTTGATCAGCTATACTTATCATGAACATAGAGCCCAGTATCTTTTTCCTGACTCATTGTGTAAACACACTGTCCATCTTGTAGAGGAGTGTGAGCAGGTTAAATTGACTGCAGAATGCATTAATTCTATTATTTGATTCCTTAGCAATGTAACTAAACTGTGCATGTCATTAAAATGACAAGACATGGATCTAAGTGATGGAAAAGAGACAGGATGGAAGAAAGCTGTTAAAGTGCACTTTTGATTTCTGTGATGAATTGCCACAAAAATATAAAAACAGGTATTCTGCCCTAAACACTGACTCTCATTTGGCCACATCCTCATCCACAGATCTTGTGGTCAAATATGATCAATTTAACCCATAGTGACCAATGCCTAGCAACTATTTAACGTTCTAGTTATGTTTGTAAAACTGTTGAGTTTTGTCTATGGCTGTGGCGTGAAGCTAACTTGTCATTTGAACAAGAACAAAAGCATGCATGCATTCTGCAGTTAGAACTATCTTTGTGAATGAATGAGGTTTTTCCTTTTTCTAAAAAATTTCCGCTCGTTTTTTTTTTTTTTTTGTACAGGTATTTGTAGAAGTGGACTTTTTGTGCTTAATTTGGGTATCCGCGGTCATGCAGTCTTAACGCTTTATGAAAACATGATTGTGTGATGGTATTTAGAGCTTAAACACACTTGTAACCTCATCTGTTGAGATGTTCTTCTCTGCATTGCCTCCTCCACCATCTCCACCAAGTGCTAAACTACCAAGTTCATGGTAGGGGGGGAAGAGTATGTAATGCAGAGGGTTGAGCATTCTCATCGGACTGTATATATGTATGGATGTGTGTATAAGTGTTTGTTTTCACTGTAACCTCTCTACATTCAATATATATAAAGGGGTTTATTAACTAAATGTGGAGTTATTTAAATCTGTTCTAAACGTCATGTTTTGAAAGAGAAATTACTAATTACTAGAATACTAACTATTCTGGGGTCATCCTGGGGGTCTCCCGCTGTCATTGTGCAATTAATACCCTCTGGATTTTTTTTTTATTACTGCATATCATGACTCATAAAATCAACACAGTGTTTTGATCCTATACAATACACATTCTTATTTACATTCATATATTGTTTCAATTAAAAAAAACTTTTATGAAATACTGAAAGAAGTTTAGGTTATGCTCATAATTATATTACATAATTTACAATACTTACTAAAAAGCAAATCCCCATCCTCAAAGCTGAGATTTTAAAAGGATCAGCACTGATTTGTGCAACATTGTTTGTTTGACAAGTCAAAATGAACTCTATCTAAATTAAAAATTCCTTATGCTTTGGAGTTGAGATATTCTTAGTTTTAAGGCCCTGTAAAACTGGGGCTTCAGCTCCTTCTGTGTGACTGGAAGTGGTTGTGTTACTTGTAGAGATACTAGTGTAAGTTTGTTCTGTTTGTAACTGTGTCTCTCCTCCATAATCTTTAGGGAATTTGTCCTGCTGGTTGCCCTCTTGTTGCATGGAGGAAAGGGATGCAATGTTGAACTTGTCCATTTCCGTTTTTCTTTGCTGCAGTAATCGTCTGCGTTCTTGCCTTTGAAGGACTTCTGAATTTTCTCTGAGATATTCTCTTGCATCCTCCTGTTCCAATGAAGGTGGGGATGTCTGTGGAACTGCTGGTAATTCATCTTGTGGTGGTTGTACATCCATAACCTGATTTCCTACAGATTGTTTGTCTCTGGACAAGGAGCTTAAACTTGACTTCCTAAATACTGACTTTAGGCCAGTCTGTTCCACTGAACTGTCCATAGACTCTTTTGTCATAATGTTGTCCTTGAAACTAAAGCCAGACATCCGTGATTCAGATGAAGTCTTTATTATCAATGCAGACCCTTTTTTCATAGAGACAGGAGGCGACCCCTCAGATGATAAACCGGGCCATGCGATTTCTAGGTCTGCATTCATTTTAGGTGTTAAATCTTTTTTCATTAAGTTGGTTGAAGAAGTAGGTTCACTCTTTGTGAATGTAACGTACCTCTTCAACTTTGGGATTTTGTCAAGAGATGTATCAATTTCTTGAAAGAAATTGTCATGATTTCTTCTTTGTTTAACATCATCATATGAAGTTCTGTATTTCTTTTTTTCTTGTACTTTCCCTATATTTATGGATTTTACAGTATTTGAACTAAGAAATGATGACACAGCTGAGGAAAGAGGTTCTGATTGTGTGAACTGAACGTACTTCTTTACTTTTGGGATACTGGCAAAAGATTTGTCTGTTTCTCCAATGAAATCATAATCAGTTGAAGATGGTTTAACGTATTTAGATGAAGTGCTTGATATCCTTGTTTCTTGACTTACCTCAGATATTCCAACTCTTTCAGTTAAGACAGCAGTTGATGACCGAACAGGAAATTGACTTTCAGCAGGTATGAAGTGAATGTATCTCTTAACTCTTGGTATTCTGTCAAAATTATCAGACAAAGTGCTATGTGTCAGTGATTTTGCTTTGTTTCCATTAGTAGCTGGTTGTACATCATCTTCAGCTGATGTGCTGGATCCCTTTAATTCGGTTGCTGTCACCTTTATGGCTTGAACAACATTTGAAGAAGGAAGTTGTGACTGGGCTGAGGAATAAGGTTCAAATTGTGTGAACTCAATGTACCTATTTACTTTTGGGATATTGTCAAGATGTTCACTTTTTTCTCCAATGAAATTGTCATCATTAGTAGATGGTTTAACATCATCTTCAGATGAAATGCTTGGTCTCCTTGTTTCTTTGGCAACCACAGATACATTGGCTCTTTCAGCTGAGAGAGCAGTTGTTGCCTGAACAGGAGATTGACTTTCAGGATGTGTGAAACTAATGTATCGCTTAACTTTTGGAATTTTATCAAAAGGTGCTACTATTTGTCCACCAAAATAGTCTTCCTTAGCAGTTAGTGTGTCATCATCCACAGATGAAATGCTTAATCTCCTTGTTTCTGAAATGACCTCAGATATTCCAACTCTTTCAGCTGATAAAGCAGTTGTTGACTGCTCAGGGGATTGATTTATAAATTTAATATATCTCTTAACTCTTGGTACTCTGTCAAGACGTGCATCTGTTTGCCCAAAGACATTGTCTTCCTTTACGTTCTCTTTAGGAGATGGTTGTGCATTATCTTCAACTAAGGTACTAGATACTCTTGATTCTGTTTCTGTCACCTTCATGGACTTTACAGTGCTTGGAAGAGGAAATGGTGCAAGACCCTGGGAAGGTTCAAATTGTGTGAACTTAATGTATCTCTTTACTTTTGGGATTTTGTCAAAAGATGCACCTCTTTCTACAATGGCATTATTATCATGAGATGGCTTATCATCAACTTCAGATGAAGTGCTTGATCTTCTTGTTTCTTGAAAACCCCCGGATATTCTTTCAGATAAGAGAGCGGTTGTTGTCTGAACAAGAGGTTTACTTTCATGCTTTGTGAATCGAATATATTGCTTAACCTTTGGTATTTTGTCAAGAGATGCTCCAATATGTCCAAAGACATTGTCTTCCTTAGCGATTAGTGTGACATCTTCCTCAGATGAAGTGATTGATCTCCTTGTATCTTGATCTACCCGCGATATTCCAACTCTTTCAGCTGAGACAGCAGACGTTGACCGAGCAAGGGATTGACTTTCAGGATGTGTGAATTGAATGTATCTCTTAACTTTTGGTACTCGATCAAGAGATACTCCTATTTGTGCAAAAACATTGTCTTCCTGAGCATCATCCTCAGATGATGTGCTCTCTCTGGTGGCTGGTTGTCTCAATTCAGTTTCTGTCACTTTAATGGATTTTACTGTGCTTGCAGGAGGAAATAATGACGGATCTGAGGGATTCTGTCCAGCTTGTGTGAACTTAATGTACCTCTTTATTTTCGGGATTTCTGCAAGGTATTCACTTGTTTCTTCAATAATATAATCTTTGTCAGTAGATGGTTTAACATCATCTTCAGATGAAGTGCTGCTTCTCCTTGGTTTTTTAGCTACCACTGATACGTTTGCTCTTTCAGCTGAGAGAGCAGATGTTTGAGCAGGGAATTGACTTTCAGGATGTGTGAATTGAATGTATCTCTTAACTCTTGGAACTCTGTCAAGAGATGCTCCTATTTGCCCCAAGCCATTGTCTTCCTGAAAATCATCATCAGATGAAGTGCTTTCTCTATATTCTGTTTCTGTCACTGTTATGGATTTTACTGTGCTTGGAGGTAATGGTGACAGATCTGAGGAATAAGGTTCGGACTGTGTGAACTTAATGTACCTCTTTAATTTGGGGATTTCGGCAAGGTATTCACCTGTTTCCCCAATGATAGTATCTTCTTTAGTA